>JAGDYQ010000032.1:37643-368077 GCA_021962125.1 Bulinus truncatus | reverse complement strand
GGTGCATCACCAAAAAAAAATTTTTAATAATTGATCTGTCTGCTATTTAAATGTGTTCCATTGATCAAAAAAAGCATTGTGTAAAAAATAAAAAAAATATTTGACAATATTTAGAGGTCCTCCGAACTTCAACAAAGTTTGCATAATTAAGCGAAAACTAGATAAAATCATCCTTTTTGTAAAGTCTTACAGGCTTACATACAAAAAGTGAAGCGCTATATAAATTGTTTTATAGTCTTTGGTTTTATAATGTTTGGTAGCTATGATTGATTTTGATAGCAGTTGTGCTAGAAATAAAATTTAAAATTCACATTTTATTAGCGAAAACAACACTTTTCCTTACTTCATATTGATGACCATGGCAAGCATTTTAATTTCTTTATTTATATTATTGTAAATTCTGATACACACGACCTATAAAATCAGAACATGGAAATGATGTAAAAAACAACAATAAAATGTTTACACCTTCTAAAGAAAATGCTGTTTGGATGATATAATGCCATTGCAAAAGCGAAGAAAGCCAACAGGAGCTTTGGTATTTGTACCTCCAGATGTTTTAAGCCGACCAAATCTTGTGTCACTAGCGACAAGATTAAAGATTACACCAACACAGCAGGCAGCTTTCACACAGGGCCTTATTAGCGAGGCTGGGGGTGATGTATCAATGGTGGCTTCTTTCTATGCCACTGCAGATCGACACGTCGCAAAGTTGTATGATATCTACAAAGATCCACGACTCCTGGGAACCACCCAAACTCTGCACTCTCCACTGGGATGGCAAACTGACACAAATCATTGTGTCACTGAAGAACGCATAACAGTTGTTGTCGGTGATGCAAAGCAATTGAAACTTCTAGGAGTGCCAAATTATGCCACGGCAACAAAGATACCCGTTGGTGAAATGATTGGAGAATTTACCATGAAGCTAAGGACAGAGTGGCATTGTAAAGATTGTATCGTTAATATGACATTTGACACAACAAGATCAAACACTGGTCATCAGACTGCTGCCTGCATTGCCATACAAAATATGCTGCAACGTGCTCTTCTGTGGTCAGGTTGTCGCCATCACATTGGTGAAGTTATCCTCTCGCATGTGTTTGCAGACATGAAAATAGAAGTTTCCAAATCCCCGGATATAACTTTGTTCACCAAGCTGCGAAGTAATTGGGAGTTGGTGGCACATGATTGGTCTCACGTTTGTAGTTCGTTTGCGTTAGTTGATCATGATCTGAAGGCTCAAGAGCGACTGACGATAATGAGAGATGCGGTAATTGCACATGCCAACTCTAGTAAACAAACTGAATTCTTGCGAGACGACTACCACGAATTCCTTAAGCTGTCCCTTGTTTACCTGAAATAAGGAGGTTAACCTTAAAAGACCAGGTGCCCTGCACAAAGAACGATGGATGGCAAAGCTGATATATTGCCTCAAGATTGCACTGTGTGAGAAACAAATTCAATTATTGCCTCCAGGTACTATTACCACACGTGATCAAGTGCCAAAGATTCGTGCATTTGCTACATTTGTAACACATGTTTATGTCGTGTGGTGGCTCACTTGCAAAAAGAGTGTGGATGCACCATGGAATGATCTACAGCTCTACAAGCGACTTTTGGATTACAACGATGTCAACAGAGACATATCCAAGTCAGCAATCCGTGCCCTGAATAGGCATCTGTGGTACCTCAATGCTGAAATGATCCCACTCGCTCTGTTCAGCAATGAAGTACCTGTGTTGGAAAAGCGAGCTCTAGCAGATGCTCTGTTAAGGCTTCGACCAGTGGTTATCCTCCAAACTCCACAGAATCAATTTGGAAATGGTTGGGGAAAACCACGATTCCAATCAGTTGATTCTAAAACTCGGTTGTGTGATCTGTCTGGAGTTGACTCGTGGTTTACTATATACAGACTTCAACTGGACACATGATTCCTCCAACTGCCTGTTGATGATTGGTGCCAAACAGCTTCTTACATTGCCAGTGCAGAAAATGTTGCTGCTATTAACGTTGTTAACGATTGTGCCGAGAGAGGAGTGAAACTGGCATCTGACTTTGTTGAAGCAGCGCGAACGGATGAACATTTTCAAAACATTCTTCAAGTGGTAGAAATGGACCGCAAAAACATCTCAAATGTGCGTAAACCTTACAAACGTGCAACAAAGTGAAACTGAATTAAATGCAACAGTAATAAATAATTTAATACTTTAATGTCATTTTTATATAGGCTAGAATAAACTTTTTTTTTCTTTACATGTCATGTTTTGTGATTTCTTGGGCTGGGGGGGGACCTCTAAATTAACTCTGATTTGAAAAATATTTTACACAAGTTACTATTAATTATACTAGAACAAATTAGAAACATAGACAGCTCAAAAATAAACAATCAATTTTTTCCTCTATTGTGGTGATGCACCCTAATGTACATACAATTAGGTCATTGTTATGTAATTACAATTAGGTCATTGTTGTGAACATAAAATTTAGTCATTGCCAAATAATGAATAGATGGGAGAAAATACAGAAAATGGAAAATTAGGGGAATAAAGCATGAAGAGTCTAAAATGAATTATTAACGTATGTTGGTAAACGAAATATTTTTCAAAATGAATGTTAAAAATTCATATGGTGGTTTAAAAATAAAGAAGTTTGTAAGCCATTAAAATCTGTATCTCAACAAATGCTCATACTCGGGTGTAGAATAAATACTAAAACTCATTGAGTCATATAACACCAATACTAATTGTGTTCATATAACACCAATACTAATTGTGTTCATATAACACCAATACTAATTGTGTTCATATAACACCAATACTAATTGTGTTCATGTAACACCAATACTAATTGTGTTCATATTACACTGATAGAGATTGTGTTTATATTACACTAATACTAATTGTGTTCATATTTTACTTATACTAATTGTGCTCATATTACACAGATGGTTAGATATCTTCATTTGTTTTGATTGTTAGCTTTATTATTTGTTTAAGAAAATGTTTTTGTTTTTATAATTTAGTAGAAAGTGATGATGACCAAGAGGAGGTGACTGCCATTTTACAACGAGCCCACCATGCTCGTAGACGTGCAGAAGGGGTGGCTCGTCATTTACTCACACGTCTTGATAGAAATAACAGTAACCATATTACACTTGCTACGTGTAATCCTTGGGAAGATGTCTCAACCAACAGTAGAACTGCAAGGTAACTTCTCTTTTGTAGCCATTTATTTTAATAGCATAAACAAATAATTGACTTTGCCCTAAACAGATACAGTTTTATTTTTATAAAAAATAAGAAAACTTCTGCTGTATAATTTCAGTAAAAATAAAATGTTGGTACATCCGTAATTCATTCATTATATGAATTTTCGTCACTCTGAACTAAATTCCGGGGGATAGCAGGAGGGGAGGTTTCTAACATTTGATCACTTTCACCACATGTACTAATTTAAAAAACTTGAATCTAATTAAGTTAGAACATGCAGTCATTCATAAGTCACTCCCCTTTTTATATCAGAATATAAGACAGTTACATATTGTTTAACAGTTACATATTGTCTTATGAAATTTTTAAAATTTAGTAGTAATAATTTTAACCTACACTATTGGTTAACATTTAAAAAAAAAAATGTTTTATTTTGATTAAGTGAGCTTTAGAAATTTATAACATTGACATTTTTTTAACTGACATTATATAGGTTAAGAAGCAAAAAAATTTATTTTTGCTTTACTGAAGATTTGGTTATCCTGGGATTTATATTAATGACATGTCCTATAGTATTGAAGTGTCCTATAAAATAACTCAACATGTCAAGTTGTTAGTGTAATCATCTGCCTTTTGTTGTTCTCATTTTGCTTAGTACCAGTAGCACTAGCAGCTCCAGTGATGCAGACTTTAGTAAGGTAGATGAGGTCAAGCTTAGAGATCACATACAGCAACTGAAATCTGAAAGGGCTGCGGTTAGAACTACAGGTTTGTATTGTGACACTTGGACTCAATCTACCAACATAAAATTATTTATTTAATTGATAGACAAAGTAATTACTAAGTAATTACACATTCAGGATAATATTATTTTTTAAAGTCAAATAAACTATTGTGCAAAGGTTTTGCAAGCGTCAGCTTATATTAAATAATAATACACAATAATATATTTAAGCTTTGTGTCAAGTTTAAAATTGAAGATCCAGGGGATAAATGGATATAATCAGAATACAACAATGGAGACAAATTAATTTTAATATAACCTTATGGTCTTTTTTTCTTAGTTATACTTTTTTGGGATTCTCTAAGCTTATTCAAATAACATTGAAATTATTAAGTTGGCACTGATTTTTTTTACTTTACAATAGAGAGCTGCACTGGGATGGGTTTTGTGTTTTAAACTTTAGTCCATTAGACATCTACCATACACTTCAGTGTTTATTACTATTGGTTGTGAATAACAACCTATGTATGTATTGATAATTGTAAATCTACATATTGGTACCTATGATTAAACCAAGGTGTGGTGAGAAGTGTTATACATTCTCTGGAGTCATTCATTTTATAAATGTAGTGTGGTAATACACAGTGTTTTATATAGATCTTTACCATCACACGCAGACAGTAGTTTCTTGTTGACGTCACAATGGGATTAAAGCTTATTATTTTATTAGTACTAAGATCAGCTGAATTTGATGAACCATGTTTTTATAAATGTTGTATCACTGTTTCAGATGTCTTTATTTTGAATTTAACTTTCTAACTAGACATGGAAAGTGTGTATTATGAAACTTGTTGACATTAAGGGCGATTGTTTACTATTTTCTCATAATGAATTCTTAATGAGTAAGGACAATAAGCAGTTACAAGCACAGGTCAAAACAGAATGAACTGACACAATTGACATTGATTTGTGACTATTTACTCTCTTTTTTAAAAATATAAATTTTGTGGGGATGGTTCAAATTATGTATTATACGGGGACGGGTGTGGTTGGATGAAATGTACAACCCTGTGTGGCTCTCTACTTAACAATCAAGTTGTGACAGTATTAAAAATAAGTATAAATTTGTTGATATGTCTAAATTGACTTGCTTTTATAATGACAGTGTTAGAGCTGGAAAGCATTCATGTTGATCCAATCACCTTTGAACCACGAAGAAGAATAGAAGCCCAGAGACTGGATCTAGAAAATGCTGTTTTGGTTCAGGAACTGATGGCAGTCAAAGAAGAGAAGGTAAGACATTTTGTTGTCTTATTAGAATAGAGCTGGCATATTTAAACAAACAATTTAGAAAGCTTTATATTTTCATTGACTAACATACCCTGCTGTACTGAATTTTTAGAAGCTATAGAAAAAAATTAACATTTTTTAAAATCTGGTGTATACAAATATAAAGTTTTTTACTTTTTGTCACATGAATTATATATATTTGGAAGATTCCCTGGCTTCACTATCTATTGTCTTTTAAATTTTATCACGTCAAGATGTAGGTGTAGATATACAGTATATACATCTAGTGACTATCACTTTTTATTTTCATCTTTTTATAACTTTGCAGGCAGAATTGAAGGCCAAAAGTTATTTATTAGAGAAAGAAAAAAGAGCATTAGAGCTTCGACTAAGTGGTAAGGAAACTCAAGAACAAGCGTTTAGAGTACAAATAGATTTTTTGAAAGGAGAGTTGTCATGTCAGCAACATTGCCTTGATCCTTCCTCATCAACTGTATCTGACCATAAGTATATTACTGAACTTAAATCCAGAGATCCTTGTCAACTTATTCAAGAATTGACTGTGTCTCTTGAACGTGAACGAACACTGAAAAACAGAATTTCTGAACTTATGTCCACTTTGGAAAAAATTTCTAGAAATTCTGAAAGTCGTCATAAACAATCTGCAGAGTTTGTGAATGATCTAAAGAGAGCTAATTCAGCTCTTATTGCTGCCTTTGATAAAGCCAAAAAAAAATACCAAGGCAGATTAAAGAAGATGGAAGGCCAGCTGAAGAGTGTCTGTGATAAATATGAAACTGAGACGTCATCATTGAGACAAAGACTGACAGCATTAGAGAGTCATTGTTCCAGAGGTCAGCCTAATGAAACCTCACTTTGATTTCTTACATTTTTTTGTACCTTTCTTTAAGCTAGGCAGATGTTAAATTTATTCTTGATGTAAAATAGCAAAGATAATCAAGTCTGTTTGCTAAATTATAACTGAAGTCTGTTAGCTAAAATATGGCTTAAGCATTATAACCCAGAACCATCTGATAACATTTTCTTTTGATTTTGATATTTTTTTTTGTTCATCATTAATAAATAATTAGGACAATAAAGTGTGGACTGAATATTTTAGGAGGAATCACCAAACTCCTTTTTTCCATTTTTTAAGAAAACAAAGACACTTTCAATATTAAATTATCATCGATTTTTTTGAAAAATAGCATTGTATACAATCCAAAAATATTTTTTTTTTATTAATAATGAATCAAAAGTAATTCATTTATTTATTAGGAAAATTTATATCAATTTAATTTACTATTACGGTAACAAGATTTTTTTCATTTTTGTAATAGCACTCTAGCTCAGTTATAAGTTACTTCTCTTAGTACAGGAAGCTACCAACAACTTTTTGAGAACATGCAGGTAACTAAAGTTACTGGTTAATTACAGAAAGTTCAATTGTTTTTTTTAAATATTTTACTTTTCTTGATGGGTGGTTTTAGGAATTACTTTTTTGATATAAAAGTCTGTATGTGACAAAAACAATTTGGATAAGAGTACCCTAATCTTTATTTATTTTATCTGTATGTGATACTTGTATGTTTGCATTTTATGACCAACTTTTACAGATCACAAAGTCAGAAATTTTGAGTGGATATTTCTATTCAGTGTTTCTACTTTTATCAGACATATCTGTATTGTGCTATTTCATATACATGTAGTAACAATGTGTAATAATGTTCATAACAGAAGTAGCCATTGTGCATTATGAATTATTGTGTAATCTATGGGAGGTCTCCAACAATGTTTTCTTGGTTTGAAAAGTAAATATGAACAATATGACTTTAAAAAGACATTACTTATAAAACTATATGACTTTTGAAACTTATTACATGTACTTATACTATAAACATAAACTATACGTCATAAAAAAGCTATTATTTATAGTGCAATATACAGTCAAGTTCTATGTCACAGTTTTATCTACACCTATAATAAATCAGTTATATCCACCTTTAACTAACAACTTCTAATAATTCATTTCATTAATGGTTCAGAACTGACTAATCTCCATTCATGTTATTCATATGTCAAATACAGTTTTTTCTTCTATGGGATTTATTGGAATAATTCATCAAATTTCTCTTGATTTTTCAAAGTAAAGTCTACACTTTATGTAAAAAAATGCTATATAAAACCCAAGGCAGTTTTCAGTAAAACACTTCATATTATATATACAGACTTAAACAATTATTCTTAATTGACATGTATCTATATCTATGCATAAAATAATTGAATTTTACTGTCTAACTTGATTATCACTAATTGATAGGAAATAGTTGCATTATGGCTAAAAATGTGAAATAATTTTATTCATTACAATAATGTGTGCATTGTACTTGTTTGTTATGGACTTTTGTCTTTTGAGACAATTAATAATTTACTCTTGAATGTTGTAATTTATTAGTAGAGCTTTTTATTGGTAAAAATGTAATTTATTAATGAAGCTCGTCATTTGTAAAGTTGTATTTAATTAAAAAGCAATTTGTCTTAAGACATTTTTAATGTTGCAATTCTACAAATACATGTGAAGTACTTATGTTGAAAAGGACCTGACATTTAGCAAATACTTTTAACTATGTGCAATTTAAATAATGCTGATAATCTTTTCATCATTACTGGATGCATTCATTTTGTTTAGTTGTTCATCCATTTCTATCTTTTAATGTTCACACTCTCTAACTGGAGCCATTTCATTATAAAAAAGTAACAGTCCATTTTTTGTATTTAATTTTTGTCTTTAAAATGTTCATCTATATCCCAGTTGTATTGGGACACTCAGCATCACCTAATAAATACCATGCGGCCTGAAACCAATTTACTCGCTTGCACAGCATCACCTAATAAATACCATGCGGCCTGAAACCAATTTACTCGCTTGCACATGCAATTGAAATGTCAGTCTCCACGTTTCTATTTCTCTTTGCCTCATGATATGATTAGTTCATTTATACATTATTATATCTACGGTAGCTTATTTATTCAATTTTATATCTTACAAATACAAGAGAAAGAAAAATCTCTCTGATGTCTGAATGTGCTATGCAATTCTATAATTTGGTAATAAATACAGTCTTATGTTTCACAGACATTTTTATTTTCTTACATGTACAGTCAAACCCCACTTGATGCTGTTCGCTTGAGGGCTTTTTTTTTCTACTGATATACGGTATATTTTTTCATTAATTCATCAAAATTATTATTTTTTCATATCGTCTAGACACAAAAAACATGGTAAAACTATTGTATTTTTTATATCTTGTAACTCAAGCATTTCTTTTATACTGTTAACACTAATAGTCAGTTTGGTTGCAAACTTGGTATCATCGTTTTGAAAATGTTGTTAAGTAAGTTTACATACATACGATACAACCACATTCTGTATTAGTGTTTTTTTATGGCTTTTATTTAGATTTTAAAAAAGGTCGTGAAGATCAAAATATAAGAAGAAAGTTATGAGTATTTTGCTGGAAAATTAATGTTCTTAGACTGCCTTGCTAAAGCTTTTCATGCACATGCGCAGTCGACAGATTCCCAAGCGCTGCCCGTGGGTGCAAGAAAGAGCTCATTTGAGGCAGCGCGTTCCAAGATCTGCCTCTTTGGACAATCGAAGTGGTTCTCGAGCTGGGACAATGGGGTGAACGGAAGAAATAATCCGTGGTGGCAGCTTAGGTGAGTCGAGCAGGCGCTAGTTGCCCAGTTCCGTACTGGGCACTGTCCTATTGGCGCGTACTTTGGGAGGTTGAGGCCCACTGTCGACATCCTTTGCAGACACTGCAGGAAGGTGGAGGAAACCATGGATCATGTGCTTTTCGAGTGCCCCGGGCTGGCGGACCACAGGGTGGACCAGTCTGCAAGCTTGCTGGCCATTGGGCTTTATGGCAGTCTCCAGATGTTGAGAGACACAGCAAGTCTGATCACACCGGCTCTAAGAGACTAAGTCTCAGCCCGCAGTTACACTGAGAGAATGCAGAGAGAGAGAGAGACACAACTAGTAATTACAGAAATCATAAGTCCAGATTAATAAGTACTATGTTGATATATGTGACATCTATTGTGTATTTGTGTATGTATCCCCTCTATTTTTACATGATATTATTGCCCCATTTAGCACTGTAACTTATGCGCTATAATTAATTGCAACATAGTCCTAGCAGTAAGTGGGGTATGACTGTATGAACTTCTCCAATAGAAAATATAGACATTCTCTTGAATGTGTTTGTTATTTCACCACATGTTAACAAATGCAATTTTATGTTATCTGCATTAGAAAATATTTTTCAAAAAGACTGTGGAAGCAATTTATACACTCATATATATTTACTAAGTTGTTTAATTTTGTTTTTACACTGCCAAAAACTTATGTATATATAAAATTGACTTGTATATTGTAACAATAATTATATCGTAATTCCAGTACTTGTCTATGTGAGTAGACTTTTTAGCATTAAATAGAACAATAGATGTTGTGAATATCCTTGTGAACAAATCTAAATGTTTCAGTTGATGATTTAGTCAACTCATTAAAGATATTTCCTAGTACCATATTTTTTGGACTTAACGATGCACTTTTTCTCTCAAAGGTGGGGTTGAAAACAGTTGTTCATATTATAGTTAAAATGCTTTCCAGCAGGGCCATAGTATTTTTTTTTCTTGTACAGCAGGAAGTACAGTAGACTATGACTGCATGTACAGCAGGAAGTACAGTAAACTATGACTGCATGTACAGCAGGAAGTACAGTAAACTATGACTGCATGTACAGCAGCAAGTACAGTAAACTATGACTGCATGTACGGCAGGACGTACAGTAAACTATGACTGCATGTACGGCAGGAAGTACAGTAAACTATGACTGCATGTACGGCAGGAAGTACAGTAAACTATGACTGCATGTACGGCAGGAAGTACAGTAAACTATGACTGCATGTACGGCAGGAAGTACAGTAAACTATGACTGCATGTACGGCAGGAAGTACAGTAAACTATGACTGCATGTACAGCAGCAAGTACAGTAAACTATGACTGCATGTACAGCAGGAAGTACAGTAAACTATGACTGCATGTACAGCAGGAAGTACAGTAAACTATGACTGCATGTACAGCAGCAAGTACAGTAAACTATGACTGCATGTACGGCAGGACGTACAGTAAACTATGACTGCATGTACGGCAGGAAGTACAGTAAACTATGACTGCATGTACGGCAGGAAGTACAGTAAACTATGACTGCATGTACGGCAGGAAGTACAGTAAACTATGACTGCATGTACGGCAGGAAGTACAGTAAACTATGACTGCATGTACAGCAGGAAGTACAGTAAACTATGACTGCATGTACGGCAGGGACAAGGTGTGAGTTGCTGGTTGACTTTTCTTGGCCTATATATATTTATTTGTAAAAATGATTAGGCTGACAATATACACGTATAATATAAATATGTATAAGACTTTGTTACTCTCTATAGTTATATGTTTTTTCTAACCATAATAAAAAACAACATATTATAAAACAACAATGGGACTATAAAGAAGTATACTCTATAAGTACAATTAGGACCACAACGCACCTTGTCACTTATGTAAATGTATTGACTAGACTGAGATCTACGCTGCTATAGTAAATAATGAACTCAAGCTAAATAATGTTTAAAGTTTTAGTACCTTAGAAAATTAGGCAGCAATCTTTACAACTTGGTTCATTTGATGTTAAACCTGTCAGTATGTAGTCATACTTCTCTACCCCATTGCTCTGATGTTAAACCTGTCAGTATGTAGTCATACTTCTCTACCCCATTGCTCTGATGTTAAACCTGTCAGTATGTAGTCATACTTCTCTACCCCATTGCTCTGATGTTAAACCTACCAGTATGTAGTCATACTTCTCTACCCCATTGCTCTGATGTTAAACCTGTCAGTATGAAGTCATACTTCTCTACCCCATTGCTCTGAAACTTGAGTCACTTCAATTTCAAAGAAATATCTCACTTTGATCTTGCCCTAGTATCTACTGCCCAGCATGTTGTTTATGTTTTTCACTACTTTTCCCTGGTGCTTGTGGCACATTTATGTAACCATGTAGCCTTTGTCTTCATAGGAAGCTGTAGTGAAAGCTTTATGCTAGACTTTTGTCACTTTTTTCAATTCTTGAAAAACACTTTTCCGGTTTTTGTGTTAAAATTTGTTGTTTATACTTTAAATATAATAACAATTGAATGTACTGAAAGTAAAACACTTTTCTTTTTGCCTTAAGTGTATTGTACTGTCAAAATAATTTTGATAAAAAGGAATTGGTGGAATCTCATAAACAATTAATCTATCACATTATTTTTCATTGTAAAATTATGAATAAAAAAAAAGTAAAGTTCCCTTTAGATCTTTGGAGTCATGGGATAATTCATTCATTTTGAGAGGTTGTGTGGCTAGCACAATGTCCAGCTGCCTTTACTTAAGTTGGGTGGACTTGAAAACTTTACTGGACCTGTAAATAATTTTTTTTTCACTCTGAGGACCTGGAACCCTCAAATAGGACCTTAGAATATAGGTATTTTTAACTAATTTCAGGAACAGAAATAATTTGGATTTTGAGGTATGATAGTTATTGAATTATTAATTATTTAGGCCATATGCTAGTAATTGAGTTAATAATTATATAGCTTGTATGTCAGTAATTGAATTATATAGCTTGTATGTCAGTAATTGAATTAATAATTGTTAAGGCCGTATGCTAGTAATTGAATTTTATCATTTTTAGATTATACGTTTTTTGGAAAAATTCACCTGTACATAATACTGTAACTTTTTCTTTCATTTTGTTACAAAATGCTTTGTTATGATAATTGCCATGATGTTTATCTATTGTTTACATATTATGGTTGTGCTTTGTGTGCTTTTAGAAAATGTAAGAATTAGGAAATTCTTAACAGAACTGTACTCACTCTAGTCATGTTTAACTACACACTGTGCTCACTCTAGTCATGTTCAACTTTGTCCAGTTGGGAATTTTTATAAACACAACATTGATAAGACTGAATCTTGATTACACTTTTTTATTTTCACATTTTGGTTTTAAATCTAGAGATTATTGAGTGTCCAAATATTTTGTCTATTTTAATATAACACTGCACAGGTCCAGCCTGAAATAGTCTCTAACGACTTTGTCATTTATACATGAAATGTTGTATTGAGGATCAACATAATACATTGTTAGCTATACACTTAGATATATATCTATGGCTGTACCCTTCATGTACCATCAAGGTATATATCTATGGCTGTACCCTTCATTTACCATCAAGGTATATATCTATGGCTATACCCTTCATGTACCATCAAGATATATATCTATGGCTATACCCTTCATGTACCATCAAGATATATATCTATGGCTATACCCTTCATGTACCATCAAGATATATATCTATGGCTATACCCTTCATGTACCATCAAGATATATATCTATGGCTATACCCTTCATGTACCATTAAGATATATATCTATGGCTATACCCTTCATGTACCATCAAGATATATATCTATGGCTATACCCTTCATGTACCATCAAGATATTTATCTATGGCTATACCCTTCATGTACCATCAAATTAAGAACCAACTTTGCACTGTATATAATGACATCATCCAAAATCATTAGAATCTGTTCACCTTGAGTTATTTATTGAAATATTTTATTATGGTTGGTTCCTTTTACTTATCATTACATTGTCAGGTTGGTGAACACTAGTGAACCATTCAACATTAAATAAGTGATGAACAAATCTCTTTGATAAACAAATATATATACTTTCCTTTTTATAATAGTACATTTTTTAACTTTACTTTCTCTCAAATGTTAGATTTCATGAATTAGAGGGAATATCTTTGAGTCAGATGCCCAATTTATTTTGAGCCGCTCTATTTTATTTATTATTATCTCAGTCACAGTCATTTCTCCAATAGTGTACCCCCCCCCTCAACACTCAAACGACTGAACCATGCTATGGAATTGGAATTCCCAGTGTTCTGAATTGAGAGTGTTTGTAGGTGCTCTTGTAGGCCCCATGTATGTCAACATAAACTTTGTCCATGTCAGAAACAAAAGTGTAATTTCCCCAATTTATTTAGTGCTTATAATTATATAGTTGTACATCCTGTTATCAGAACTAGCTCCATTAGTTCATTTGACTTCAGATATTTGTATGGTCATGGACAATATTGAAATATAATAATACATAATCTGATTATTTTAATTCTCTGTAGTTAACAAAAGACTACAAAGTTTCAGTATTGTGTTGATGTATATTAAAATATCTATGACAACATTTGTTAGTGATATATTTTGTTTTAATTTTGTACATGTTTTAAGTTTTCAAACTTTTAATTTGCAAAATGGCAGTCAAAAGTTTAGATGTTCCTAAAGAAGAACTTTGTGGCATATTTAATAATTTCTGCACATTTTAATAATATCATTCAAACATATTTTCTGTTCAAAACAGTAAAAAGCACCTCTCCAACGAAATAGGAAAAAAAGTTCATAAATATCACATGATGTCATAGGTTTGATCTAAACAATACATAATTTGCTATTTCTGTCATAACATTTCTAGTTCCTGCTAGCACAGTTTTCAATTATTGTCCAACCTTGACGTCATCAGATATACTCTCATAACCTTCATTATTATGACCATCTCCAAGGCTGTGTCCATCATTGTTAATACTGGATGCAACATTGTACAAACCGTTCACAAATTTAATGGAACTATTTCTATACAGATCAGGGGCAGACATGTGATTTGTTCTGAAAATAAAACTTGGAACCCATTCTTTACCCGGCTCTAGAATCAACAGGACAGACTCTGAACATGCCCTAAGTACTTCATCAGACGATATTTCTGTGCCATCTTCTTCCAGTACAACTTTGTGTGGAGTTTTAATGTTCAAACTCTCAGAAGCTGAAATGTAAAATCAATTGTTCACTTATTTTGATTTAAACAATACACTTAACAAATTCATGTCTCTCTCTAAAACACTGAACAATGTCAAAAACATGAACTAAAATTAGGTAAGCTCTTATAACTAATCAATTAATGTTTAAATATGCTACATAAACCACCCCCTTTACATCAACAATTTGCATTCGTTCCTTACATATGTATACAATGGCGACACTAGGGTGTGCGGGCCGCACCGGGTGACACCATTTTTGGGGTGACACCAAAATGAACAATTCTAAATTTCATAGCAGAAAAAACTCGGTATAATCGATTTTATAACCGATCATAGTTAAAAAAAATGAACAGTAGCACAGGGTCCAACCATAAAGATCAATAGCACAGGGTGTCACTATATAGAGCAGTAGCCTAGGGTGCCACTATGCAGAGCAATAGCACAGGGTGCCACCATATAGAGCAGTAGCACAGGATGCCAGCATGCAGAGCAGTAGCACATGGTGCCACAATGCAGAGCAGTAGCACATGGTGGGGGGTGACACCCTGACTTTTTCGCACCGAGTTACACCAACATATTGACGCCACTAAATGTATATTCTGTGCAATGTATATTCTGTGTAATGTATATTCTGTGTAATGTATATTCTGTGTAATCTATATTCTGTGCAATGTATATTCAGTGGAATGTATATTCTGTGCAATATATGTATATTCTGTGTAATGTATATTCTGTGCAATGTATATTCTGTGCAATGTATATTCTGTGTAATGTATATTCTGTGCAATGTATATTCTGTGCAATGTATATTCTGTGTAATGTATATTCTGTGTAATGTATATTCTGTGCAATGTATATTCTGTGCAATGTATATTCTGTGTAATGTATATTCTGTGCAATGTATATTCTGTGTAATCTATATTCTGTGCAATGTATATTCTGTGTAATGTATATTCTGTGCAATATATGTATATTCTGTGTAATGTATATTCTGTGCAATGTATATTCTGTGTAATGTATATTCTGTGCAATGTATATTCTGTGTAATGTATATTCTGTGCAATATATGTATATTCTGTGTAATGTATATTCTGTGTATGTATATTCTGTGCAATATATGTATATTCTGTGTAATGTATATTCTGTGTAATGTATATTCTGTGCAATGTATATTCTTAGCAATGTATATTCTGTGTAATGTATATTCTGTGCAATATATGTATATTCTGTGTAATGTATATTCTGTGCAATGTATATTCTGTGCAATGTATATTCAGTGTAATGTATATTCTGTGCAATATATGTATATTCTGTGTAATGTATTATCTGTGCAATGTATATTCTGTGTAATGTATATTCTGTGTAATGTATATTCTGTGCAATGTATATTCTGTGCAATGTATATTCTGTGTAATGTATATTCTGTGCAATGTATATTCTGTGTAATCTATATTCTGTGCAATGTATATTCTGTGTAATGTATATTCTGTGCAATATATGTATATTCTGTGCAATGTATATTCTGTGTAATGTATATTCTGTGCAATGTATATTCTGTGTAATGTATATTCTGTGCAATATATGTATATTCTGTGTAATGTATATTCTGTGTATGTATATTCTGTGCAATATATGTATATTCTGTGTAATGTATATTCTGTGTAATGTATATTCTGTGTAATGTATATTCTGTGCAATGTATATTCTTAGCAATGTATATTCTGGGCAATGTATATTCTGTGTAATGTATATTCTGTGCAATGTATATTCTGTGCAATGTATATTCTGTGTAATGTATATTCTGTGCAATATATGTATATTCTGTGCAATATATATTCTGTGTAATGTATATTCTGTGCAATGTATATTCAGTGTAATGTATATTCTGTGCAATATATGTATATTCTGTGTAATGTATATTCTGTGCAATGTATATTCTGTGCAATGTATATTCTGTGTAATGTATATTCTGTGTAATGTATATTCTGTGCAATGTATATTCTGTGCAATGTATATTCTGTGTAATGTATATTCTGTGCAATGTATATTCTGTGTAATCTATATTCTGTGCAATGTATATTCTGTGTAATGTATATTCTGTGCAATGTATATTCTGTGTAATGTATATTCTGTGCAATATATGTATATTCTGTGTAATGTATATTCTGTGTATGTATATTCTGTGCAATATATGTATATTCTGTGTAATGTATATTCTGTGTAATGTATATTCTGTGCAATGTATATTCTTAGCAATGTATATTCTGTGCAATGTATATTCTGTGCAATGTATATTCTGTGCAATGTATATTCTGTGCAATATATGTATATTCTGTGCAATATATATTCTGTGTAATGTATATTCTGTGCAATGTATATTCTGCAAAGTATATTCTGTGTAATGTATATTCTGTGCAATGTATATTCTGTGCTATGTATATTCTGTGTAATGTATATTCTGTGCAATATATGTATATTCTGTGCAATGTATATTCTGTGCAATGTATATTCTGTGTAATGTATATTCTGTGCAATATATGTATATTCTGTGTAATGTATATTCTGTGTAATGTATATTCTGTGCAATGTATATTCTGTGCAATGTATATTCTGTGCAATGTATATTATGTGCTATGTATATTCTGTGCAATGTATATTCTGTGCAATGTATATTCTGTGCAATGTATATTCTGTGTAATGTATATTATGTGTAATGTATATTCTGTGTAATGTATATTCTGTGTAATGTATATTCTGTGCAATATATGTATATTCTGTGTAATGTATATTCTGTGCAATGTATATTCTTAGCAATGTATATTCTGTGCAATGTATATTCTGTGCAATGTATATTCTGTGCAATGTATATTCTGTGTATTGTATATTCTGTGCAATGTATATTCTGTGTAATGCATATTCTGTGCAATGTATATTCTGTGCAATTGAATTCAATTCATTACTTAAAATAGGATTTTTTAAATCTTATTTTAACGTATCTTATAATGCCGCCCCCCGCGTTAGAAGTTTGCCAACCATGGAGGTCGCCTGGTTGGCCGTGTGGTTGACATGACCTGGTTACACTTACTATTATCACCTACAGTTTAAAACATCAGTGTATGATGCCATAACTACTATCAGCAGTATAGTCTTAGTGCATGTTGTCTCTCCTTTCCTAGCCAACTTTCCAATTTAAATACAACATTGAAGTCCAGTGCTGTAAGAACTATTGAGATACCAGGTCAGACCCGTTCTATGGGCAGACAATTATGGTCACTTGTGCTAAAGGTTCTATTGTGGTAAAATGTTCTTACAAACACTGTTGTATATAGTTCTATTGTGGTAAAATGTTCTTACAAACACTGGTGTATGTTGTTCTATTGTGGTAAAATGTTCTTACAGACACTGGTGTATGTAGTTCTATTGTGGTAAAATGTTCTTACAGTCACTGGTGTATGTAGGTCTATTGTAGAAAAATGTTCTTACAGACACGGGTGTATGTAGTTCTATTGTGGTAAAATGTTCTTACAGACACGGTTGTATATAGTTCTATTGTTGTAAAATGTTCTTACAGACACTGGTGTATGTAGTTCTATTGTTATAAAATGTTCTTACAGTCATTGGTGTATGTAGTTCTATTGTGGTAAAATTTTCTTACAAACACTGTTGTATGTAGTTCTATTAGCCTTGTTAGAAAAACAAAAGATTACTAAAAATAGATTTGTTTAGACTGCGCATGACTGCGCAACTCGATGCGCACACATCAGGCGTACAAACAAACATTTTTTCTCAATAACTTACATAGAGTTGGATGACATTTGATCGTTGTTTTATTACAGAAATTTGATTTTTCTAGTGAAAAAGGCACATTGCTCCTGTAGGACATGTATATCTGGTAGCTTAACTGTTTGATATTGATGGTATGAAACGATTTTCGTCTCCGAAACCAAATCAACAAGATCGGAACAATGGGTATAACATGCCGTAATAGTAACATGGATACATACCAAGAGACGTGTACTCTACTAACATTTAGTCGGAAAAGACACAATACAGTGTAATAAAACATCCATATATATGTAGCAAACATTAACCAATAGTAGGTTTGTTGAAGACTGATTTCTAGCCAAGGCGAAAGAACAAAACATAGTCATACTATTCCATTGGCAATACATTCATCAATGATTCATGCCGATCGATAGCAAGCCGTCCAAGCATAGATGCAAATGATTGAAATAAGTCTTTTCAGTCCAGCCTTTGACTGAGTCATCGCGCCAGAGACCAACAGTAATGAGATTTTAAACATGGATTAGTCTGATCAAGGTATGAAGTAACATTTTTGAGCCACTTCATATATGAATAATAATTGATAGTATTGTAGTATTAGTCTAACATTCTAACTAAATGATAGATATGGAAGGGGCTAAAGCTAAGAAAATAATTATCTCAACTTTTGAAATTTTTATTTATTTGTATATTGTGTTATGTTGCAAATATCTGTTTTATTTTTTAGTTCAAAGAATGGTTAAGACAAAGTTACCAAATCCCAAAGCTGTGACAACTGTTTGTGACAGTAAATACTTTCTGATTGAGGTAAAAATCACTATCGAGTCTATTGTATAGCACATATTATTAATTTGATTTTATTATTTTTACATAATTATTTATAGTATTTGTATTTTATATTATATGGCTTAAATGATAATTTTTTTTCAGTAATTTACTGAGTAATTTAAAAGTGATGCCTGTTTTAATGCACCCATCTTTAGGTGCCTCAATTTTTTTATTTAATAGGTCTTCAAAAGTTGAAGTATAGCCACAACTCTCAGTCTCAAAGCGTTGATTGAAATGTGCAAAGCCAGCCAAATGACAGCATTTCACAAGTATAGGATAGACATCCTGCCTGATCATAAAGTTGAATTAGCATTACATTCAGTAAATATTAATTAATTAAAATAAAGCTTTAACAATACAGAAAAAGAATTGTCTCTTATTGTGCACTTGATGAATAAGTTTGATGTGTGCAATTGCTAATGTTTTATTTGTGTAAACATAACTGTAAAACACTGTGTGTCTAATAAATAATACAAATTCAGTCACAACAGTAAAAAAAAAAACACTTCACATATTACAGCTATTAATATTTATTAGCAATTATCTTGTTAACATACTACACATAATCAATTCTTAACAAATCCATTAAGAAAATCTCAATCTTTGATGGACATAACAGCAAATGAATGGAATTCTTGGACTTTTGAAACTTTCTTTAAAATGCATACCAGGAAGACAAAATGATGACTTATCTAGAAAGAGAAAAAAAAGTTGTTTAAAAAAATATCAATGTAAAAAAAAAAAAAAAAACGAACACGGGCTCATTTCATCAGTTTCAGTCTTGTTATTACAATGCCCTGATGGCTTTGCTTCCACAAAATATGTCAGATGCTTGCATAAAGCTGGGTGAACTTTGCTCCAGTGGTGCAACTAGGGGGCGGCATTGGGGGCATTTGCCCCCTCCGAAATAAAAAAAACTAAAAGATTAGACCAAAATTTGTTTAAAATAAAATATATAAAAAATGTGATTTTTTAATACAAGAGATCCCCCCCCCTGAAAGTTTGGTCTAGTTGCGCCTCTGCTTTGCTCTACACTGTACCAACACCTGCCCAACTCCTAAACAGAACGAACATGCTGGATTTTATCTTTAATTTTAACAATAAAAATGTGTTAACATTATAATTAATTGAATAACTTTATATTTCATTTGTTTTAAAATAAATCACACTAATTTGTGACTAATCATTGGTCATCAAATTTTATGGTTTTTACTGGTGCTTAAGATTACAAAGAATATTTGTAAAATATTCAACACTGTATTCAATAAATATTTTTATACAAATCATTTACCAAAAAAAGAGACATTGAATCGTAAAGGTTGATCCTTCCTGATACCATAGTCATTTGGCAGAAATGAAGCTTTTGAGCTTTGCACCAGTAACAAAGTATGTCTAGAAAAAAGAATGTAATCAACGTGAATTAGTTTTAGTAAATATCAGCACATTTATGATTTTATACTAAAGGTTTATAATTAACGCCATAGCTCAAAGCCATTACTGATCTATAATTCTGACTATTGGGAATCCAAGCAAAAACAAATTGCCTGTAAATATGGTTCTATTGCTTTTAATTTAGCTAATATTATTTTAAATTAAATTATTTATCTGTATACAGAGACCAATGTAATTTTCTGTTTCTAACAAATTTAATTACAATGCATAATTAGTTCAATTTCATGTACTGGTACATAATTAATGACAAACACAAGTTAGATCCCTTCTAGTTCCAACACACTGAGCAAATCCATATGACATGTCAACTAAATCAGCTTTATACAATCTTGAAGTTCCCTTAAGCCCCTAAGGGCTCATTGGGGCAGATGAAGTGTTTCAGTAACCTTGGCATATAAAGGGATTGTGTGGTTAGCACAATTCCCAGCCGCCTTTACTCCCCCAACTTAAAGTCAGGTACCAATATAAAGCTAGGTGGACTTGGGGACTTTCACCTGAAAATCCACAGGGTCTCAGTGAGATTCGAACCCAGGACCCTCTGGTCAACAGTCAAGCATTCTACACCACTCGACCACCCATCTCCATTTATACAATCTTGACTTACTTGAACTTCTTGCGAAGCAAAGGACCTCTGCAAACACTCTCTAGAGCACTCTGTTTTGGGGGGGGCCTTTTTCAATTCCCTCCATGTCTGTTTGCAGCTTTTCATCTCCTGCTCGCAAGACCTTCTCCAAGTGGTCTTTGGGCGGTCGATTTTTCTCTGGCCTTGGGGTTCCACTGCAGGCTTCCTTATACACTCTGCATGTTCAGATTTTGCACACTTCAGTCAAGGCATTAGTTTGTGTTCATAAGATGCCTAAGTAAAATAGAAAAAAAATTTTTCATTGATCAAATAAAGAGTATTTGTACCAATTTTATTTTTTTCTTAATGCATTGTAAAAATAATTATCTTTTTTCTCCATGTAACAAAAAAAAGCTTTTTCTCTGCAATAAAATTATCATTTATTTATAATAATAAATACATTTTTCTAACAAAAAAGTTTAACTATTGATAAAAAAAAATAATTTTCACAGCTTTTATTATTTATGCTTAGGTTTAAGTTAAGCCTTGCTTTAACACTTAGACTTAGTGCTCAGCCTTATGGCCCTTATTACTATTTACTAAATGACCTTATAAGTTATGATGACCGCATTATTAAATGTTGCAACAATAATTTAGCTAATTTAAACTACTATATCATAGCTTTTTTTTTATAAATATCATGACATTTAAGTTATAACCACATGAAACGACGTTCACGTTCTTAGCCTTAGCTTGGCCGAAAATACAGCCCTATACTGAGTCATAGTGTCATGGCGAACATGACGGATAAATAATTAAGCTAATTTAACTTGTATTAATGTCAGAACTTATCACTGTGGCATGTCACTTAAAAAAAAAAAACTATTATAATTATATTTTTGTTTGAATAATGGGCCATTTCGTGAAATTTCTTTTTTTACAATCACACAGCAGAACGTTGCGTACACATTACAAACAAACTTGCCATGACCATGTTATGTTACACTATGCATTTATTTTGATATTTAGGAATTTTCAAGACAATTTTAGAAAACTATACATTAATTTAGTTATTGTGTTTCTAGTTAAAGAAAATAAAACGTATTCTTACCTAAAAAAGAGACCATTTTATGAAATAAACTGTTTAAAATGTTGCCGTCTCCTCTATACAATCACTATTGCTAGAAAACTCTTGTACGCCGGAAGTGACTCCCATGTAATTTTCGTCAAAATCACATGCCGGAAATGAGATTAAATGATATTCAGCGCCATCTATTCTAACAAGCTCTATTGTAGTAAAATGTTCTTACAGTCACTGGTGTATGTAGTTCTATTGTGGTAAAATGTTCTTACAGACACTGGTGTATGTAGTTCTATTGTGGTAAAATGTTCAAACAGCCATTGGTGTATGCAGTTCTATTGTGGTAAAATGTTCTTACAAACACTGTTGTATATAGTTCCATTGCTGGGCCTGAGACAGTTGTATGAGAGTCTATATATATCCCTGTTATCAAATACTGAATAGTTTATTGCAAGGTTAACGTTAAAGATATTAAGTACAATGCAATAACTATTTACAAAAAAAAAAAAAAAAAATCAAACAGCACCTATCTGGAATAACTCTGAAATTGAAGCAGCAAAAGCAAACTTCTTCTTTGTTCTGTCATGGTTCCAAATTTTGTACAAGTGACTGAAACATATAGAAAAAAAATGTGTAAAAAAGATTATTGCAAAGTTAACGTAGATTAAACAAATAGTTGAAAGCAGAGCCACAGTTAGCTGTTGTGGCGCCCTGTAGACCGAGGCGGATTAACATTTCTGTAGGCCATCAGCTTGTTTACAAACATAAAAAAGGCCAATTTTTCTATTAAAATGACAAAACTTGTCTGTTGTGAGTTGTATTATGTCTACAAGCTGCAAAGAGTTTTTATTATTTCTTGCCGTTTCGAGTAAAAATTTAGCAACGAAAAAATCACGATAAAAGAGAGCTAATTGCTTTCAGGGATTTAGCTGTATTAGCTGTGGATCAGTAATATTTACGTTAACGAGAATAAGAATAAGAACGAAAATTATTGAAATTCGTTAACGATAACGAAAATAAGAAAAAAAATTATTTTGAGAACGGTAATAGCATAGAAATAATAATTACTTTTCATGAATAGAATAGTAATAATAACGAAAATTATTATTGAACGAATATCGCGTGGAATATGTTCGCCATTTGCGCCGAATTCCGTGTTTTCGTGTTGACGCATTCGTCCAGTCATTTCCGTCAAAATCCGTAATTTGTATTGTAGTAAAAAGCGCTAAAGAATCGCATTTCTTCATGATCGGTCACTTCCGGTTCAAAAACTTTCGCCGGTTTATTTATTCGATTTATATTTGTTTTGGACGAGTAAAGTTTGTTTTTGAGGACAATGAGTTCATTATCAAAGATGTTAGCTGGAAGAAAGAAGGAGAGTCTGGTGTGGGATTACTTTACATATATGGAGCAGGAAGGGAAAGTGAAATGTAAAGTTGTTATTGAGAAGACTAATAGCGAGTGTGGTGCTTTGTTGGCGGGTAAAAACAGTACAAATATACTGTCGCATCTCCGCAGATTACATAAGCAGGAGTATGAGCAGTATGTTAAAGCAACCTGCTTTGCCTGCTGCTGCATGCCTACTTGATCCTAGCCTTGCTGATGTTCTTTTCTCACCTGACTTGTCACCACTTTTAAATGCTGCAAAAATGATCATCTATACACTAATTGGTTCAGAGTCATCCTCATCTTCATCTGAGATTCCATTGGAACCTGGTTTATCTTCACCTCCTCCAGCACTGCAAAGGTTCAAGTTTCTCGCTACCCGGCTTGTCGAAAATGCCTTAACTTCATCACCAACTGCATCTAGAAGTCAGGACACTGTACAATGTCAGTTGAATTGGTATATAACAGACACTACAGACAGGAATACTTGTACAACGACAACGGATTCTCTGGTGTTCTGGCACAACAGAAAAGCAACTTACAGCAAACTGTCAAAAATCGCTGAGGATTTGTTAATGGCACCTGCTTCGCAGGCATACGTAGAACGAATCTTTTCTATGTGTGGAATGATAACCACTGGGAGGCGAAATAGAATGCAAAAATTCCTTGAAATGAGGGTCTTTTTGAAATTAAACAAGAAGATTGCTCAACTGTGATAAGCTTGTTCTTATTTTATCACTGATAACTCAAAACTCAAACTGTTGGAACATAGTGTCTGATGACCAGCTGACTCATTTTTAATTTCTTATGTAGATAATGTTGATTGTAAAAATGTAGAACTTGATAGTTGATACTCGATAGCAGCAACTATCTATATGATAGCTATAAAATGTTTTATTGAAATAAAGTTGTTATGAATATTCAAATTCGTGAAGTTCGACTGTTTGACCCATGATTATGAAAATAACAATTGAAAATATTTCAGAACTTGAAAAAGAATAATAATTTAAAATAATTTCAGAACTTGAATAAGAATAAGAATAGAAATTAATTACAGCGAATAGAATAAAAATAAGAATTGAAATTATTTTTAGAACTGAAATATCACTGCTGTGGATTAGCCCGGTCCTGGCTGTACCAGTTAGACTTGTTTTCAAATGGGGGGGGGGGGGGGCTAAAAAGGTGTTGTGCCCCGGGCGCGAGTTGAGCTCGCTACGCCACTGCAAGTACCTAAGGTGCAAGTAGCAGTATAAGTTCCCAAAGTACAAGTAGGAGCACAAGTACCCACAGTACAAGTAGGAGCACAAGTACCCACAGCACAAGTAGGAGCACAAGTACCCACACTACAAGTAGGAGCACAAGTACCCACAGTACAAGTAGGAGCACAAGTACCCACAGTACAAGTAGGAGCACAAGTACCCACAGTACAAGTAGGAGCACAAGTACCCACAGTACAAGTAGGAGAACAAGTACCCACAGCACAAGTAGAGCACAAGTACCCACAGCACAAGTAGGAGCACAAGTACCCACAGCACAAGTAGGAGCACAAGTACCCAAAGTACAAGTAGGAGCACAAGTACCCACAGTACAAGTAGGAGCACAAGTTCCCACAGTACAAGTAGGAGCACAAGTACCCACAGCACAAGTAGGAGCACAAGTACCCACAGTACAAGTAGGAGCACAAGTACCACAGTACAAGTAGGAGAACAAGTTCCCAAAGTACAAGTAGGAGCACAAGTACCCACAGTACAAGTAGGAGCACAAGTACCTACAGCACTAGTAGGAGCACACGTACCCACAGCACAAGTAGGAGCACAAGTACCCACAGCACAAGTAGGAGCACAAGTACACCACAGTACAAGTAGGAGCACAAGTACCCACAGCACAAGTAGGAGCACAAGTACCCACAGTACAAGTAGGAGCACAAGTACCAACAGTACAAGTAGGAGCACAAGTACGCTCAGTATGGTAGGGATGAAAGAAGGGCACCATAAAAACCGCTCCATTAGTGGTTTAAAGGATCTAAGATATTTCATCACACTGGAAGAGCCAATGCTGTCAAAAAAGCCATCTTAATCATGGGGAAATAAATTAGTTCATCTAAAACCTCACAAAGAGTCATTGTTTCTGTTTTTCCCCTTTACTACTTTTACTTTTCCATATATCATTCCAGGTTTCACTCTCATCGATTGAATTGTCAAATGCGTAATAATCAGCTATAGTCCTGGCTTGATCCTTAAAATGCGAGTTTCTAGTTTTGTCATTGAAAAGGGATTCAAAACTAAAAGGGCAAATGCTGGTTTATTTTCTATTCAAAACGAATTTTCAGCGATGATATAATAGAATGAGGGTAGGGTATAAAAACAGTTATTCTAAAATAACTCTAAGGCAAATCAATTTTTGGATTTTCCCTGTTCATTTGCCTTCCAGCTTGGGGTGGAGGTTGAATGTCGACACCAATGTCATCTGCAACACCTTTTGTGACTCTAAAAATTTCCTTATACCACTCATCACAATTCTGTCGATCAACAGCCAATGTAGTCAACAATTCTTCAATGTATGTTTGTACTGCCAGTAAAACTAAATGCACTGACTGCAATTTTCGGATCACAGCTTCTAGCTTTGATGAATATTTTTGAATAATAACTAAACAAACAACAAATATAGGAATATATCCGAGGAATTTTTGTTCTTTGACAAATCTAACACCAAGTGACATCTTCTCAATGCCTGAAATGTCATTGTCTCGTTGGCAAGTGTAGGAAATCCCACTGAATTATTTGCTTCACGAACCAATTCTTCGCGCAAGAGAGACCCACAAATTTCGATTATAGTGTTTGCCTAGTTGCCGAGATATAGATAGCACTACAAGAACCAATTGACAAATGATTACCAAGAAACAGGTCATTAAAATTACCAGAATTTGATTCTTTTTCACGAAATGCTAAATCATGCATGCCGCATAATAGGATTGTAGAAATGATGAGACCCAGTTAGTTACGATTTTCTTGAAATTGTCATCTAATTGATGAGTTCAACTGCTCATCCATAAAAACTGCTTTGGCTTCCAATCATTCAACAAAATTGCTTGCATCTTCATGATTCTTTATGCCATGTGCTTTGCATCTGGCTAATTGCATCTTCGTTGAAATCACTAAATTTTGTGCAAGGTTTGATGACAAATGCCCCCTGATTTGCTCGAATTACTTTTTTGCGGAAACAACACGCAATATTTGCAAAAGGCACCTTTTAACAAGCTACGGTGAATAGTCAGATAACCATGCATATCTAAAAACTCTGTTTCCATCATTGTCAGCTCTAAAATCATACTTTTTATCAGAGGTCTGAATTAATTTAACATTACTTAAAAAATTCACTCAATGGCATAATTTTATAAACCAACAAGAGTTGCCAGTTTAAAAAACTGAATGCCAAGAGCATTTTTGAAGACCTAATCAAGTTATAAACGGCCAAATTAAAAAAAAATATTAAAATCGAAACCTTCTTGTGTTTGTTGTCAAAATGTTTGAATTTTCAAATGCATTTCTTTATGTCCGTATAAATAATTAATGTTATACTTAACTTAAATTTAATTGAAAAAGGAACCTGTATGGCATTGTCAGTTAGATTAATAAATGTGTATTTGTGCCCCCCCCCCCCGGACAAATTTCTAGCGACGCCCATGCAAGTACCCACAGTACAAGTAGTCCAAAAATGCTCGAGTATTAAATACTCAAGTTCATGTTATTGTTACAACAAGTATCAATTACCCCATCTTTGTTAAGAACCTCTCTCTAGCTCGGCGCCCTTTCTGAACACCACAAACCGCACCACAATACTGGATATGGATATCATGTTTCATTTAAATTCCGGGATATTACAGTTATTGAGGACCCCTATAAGGGTATCCTTTGGCTTGTATCTAGAAGTATGAGTCCGACTCAGTGATGACCCGTATTTCTATTTGTGCCTGCCACACACTCTCACCAGTAATTATACGTACGACACAGGACGATAATCAATTCGACAAGTCTTGTGTAACAACAACGATATATATTTATTTTACACAAAGGCACCAGTCCGTAACAGGGATCTGGTGGCTGTTAAATCATAAAGCAAAGGTAATCCAAAATGCAGCAAAAATAATAATCCAATATAAATGAATGAAGTGTAAGGCGTTTTCTCTCTCTATATTTCTCTCTCTCTCTCTCTCTCTCTAATTCAGAGACACATAAATCGACTCTCTTCTCACAGACCACTCAGTCCAATCGACTGGTCGCTACCAGGACCCTCAGTCGAATGTCCAGAAAAACTATCTTTCGTTAATTACACACTTTCTTACATGTGACCCATAGCCAATCAATTATCTACGCTCCTTTCCCTGTCAATCAGGGGGGGGGTGGGGCTAACTTCCCGGCTTAGATGGGGGGGGGGGTACGTCATACCGACAAAGACAAGAGTAACTGGACATCTATCCTTTGTCGGCATTTGAACAGGGGCCGAGCGATCAGAGAGAATCCCGCAAGGAATGTAGCACCCCTATATGACATTCCTCAGCTCCCGCTTCATGCTAGCCACCTGCGATATGACGCAATTACGGTGGTGGGCGGGAGAACTGGAACGTATACTGCTATACATTGTATACTATACGTATTAATTTTATTAGGGGGTGGCCGGGTGAGTCAAAGGTCTGAACCAAGTGGGAATGGTTTCGACAAATTAATCACAACCCGTGACAACAGTTTCGTTCAAAGACATCCCATTTAGAAATAAAAGTCGTGAGTAATTTATGCGTCTATTTAAGGCAGAATAGCATTCTTGAGACTGAAGTCATTAGAACAGGGTTGTCCTGAGTGTTCGTTAAGAAACTGCACTCTTAAAGCCTTAACACAGAAAATGTACAGAACAGTGGGACATTTCTTTGTAATCATTTATTGTTGTGGAAAAATATTTTCGAATAACAGTTGTAAATCCATTAGATTCATTATGACTGGTGCGGGTCTAACTGATTCATTATGACTGATGCGGGTCTAATTGATTCATTATGATTGATATGGACCTACTAGAATATTCATTATGATTAATATGGACCTACTAGATTCATTATGATTGATGTGAACCTAGTAGATGATTCATTATGATTAATATGGGCCTACTAGATGATTCATTATGACTGATATCAATTATAGTATGTGGTGCACATATCCGAATAATATATCATAAACTTAGCAGCAAAAAAAGGTTAGTAAATTTGTAAAAGTGATGTTGGTTTTCAAGATATCCACAAAATTTGGTTTCGAATTGCTGCATCCAATCTGTCGAGATCTGAAGTTTCTACGTGAGGGTATTTTTCTTTTTTTTTTTTGCCCCGAGCTAACTTATAAAGTCACCGAGCGATGATGAGTGCGTCTTGGAGCTAGAACAGAAATATAGTCACTGACTGCATTTGTCTTGGAGCTAGAACAGAAATATAGTCACTGACTGCATTTGTCTTGGAGCTAGAACAGAAATATAGTCACTGACTGCATTTATCTTGGAGCTAGAACAGAAATATAGTCACTGACTGCATCCGTCCCCTCAGAGATATCAAGAGCCGGATTATACAATCTTAGGGCCCTTAACCAACAAAAATTTGAGGCTCCATTTTGAAAAATAGAAACAATTGCTGATTTGTTTTATTTTTATGTTTGTATGCTATTCAGCATTTGGGGCACTTATTTCGCGGGGCCATGGGCGACGGCCTAGTAGGCCTATCTGTAAGTCCGGCTCTCATCATATCAATGACCAGTTTACCATTCCCTGTGGGTTATTTATAGTTTTTTTTTTCGTTGACACGAATGAGACAATAGAACTTTGGTGAGTACTCAGTATCTTTGATATAGCATTTTAATTAAGTGTGAGTTTGATGAATTACATCTTATGGCTACCTGTCTTGTCAGGCCATAAATATAAGTGTCTGCATGAACGTTTGAATAATTGAGTTTCTATAAAACGATACATTACCAAACTACTGAATAAATTAAAATAATTCAATAATTTTAATTATTAAGCACACAAATTCAATATGTCTTAATAAAAGTATTTTTAACCTGTTTGGCCCATGAGACAATCTTGTTATCACAGTCGGTTTATATGTTACACTATTTACTCGTCTCTTGGTCTCTCTGTGAACAATCTCCTCCAGTGGATCTCTCATTGACCACGTCTGTAACTTCTCCTGAAGTCTCTGTGACCTAGAAATGAATAGTTTCTGTTTAAATTGAGTCTTTTGCATTTAAAAAAACATCATACTTTGTATTTGTAGCAATAGGGTATTATCCTATTTACACTGCAAGTTACTGATACTTTTTTTTTGTCTACAATTAATGTCTATCAGAATGGTAAACATACGTCAAAGTTTACCTGGGGAACGTCCAATATCAGATCTATAGATATAGAGATTTAAAGTATGACTTTCATAATTGGCGGGGAAAAATCTATTTTTAGAAGCTTCAAATCGGTTTCACTTTCTAATGTATGTGGCTGGGTTTGTGTGTGCGCGTGGCTGGGTTAGTGTGTGTGCGGCTGTGTTGGTGTGTGTGTGAGAGAGCGACTGGGTTTGTGTGTGTGGCTGGGTTAGTGTGTGTGGCTGGGTTTGTCATTAAATCTTGTAACTCAATTTCGGATCTGTTCTAATGTAGTAAAAAAAAAAGCTGTACTTATTGATTCTACATGATTTGTAATGATCTACACATGAAGTTGGATAATAGTGATGAGCCATTGAGGTCTCTGCATTTTATTAGTATAGATGATCTAATGTTTAATATATATTTCATTAGGTTTCTGAAAATCTGCTGTACCTTTTATGAACATTGAAAATGTAGCATGTTCAATTTGACTAATTTCAGAATGAAAGTTTTAATAAATTACAAAACACAATGAACTTTACAAACTGTCATACACTATACCAGACAGGCCACGCGTGGTGTCAACAAGAGACGCATTTATGTATTCTACACAGAGAGAGAGACGCATTTATGTATTCTAAACAGAGAGACGCATTTAGGTATTCTATACAGAGAGAGACGCAATTAGGTATTCTATACAGAGAGACGCATTTAGGTATTCTATACAGTGAGACGCATTTATGTATTCTATACAGAGAGACGCATTTAGGTATTCTATACAGAGAAACGCATTTAGGTATTCTATACAGAGAGAGACGCATTTATGTATTCTATACAGAGAGAGACGCATTTATGTATTCTATACAGAGAGACGCATTTAGATATTCTATACAGAGAGAGACGCATTTATGTATTCTATACAGAGAGAGACGCATTTATGTATTCTATACAGAGAGACGCATTTAGGTATTCTATACAGAAAGAGACGCAATTAGGTATTCTATACAGAGAGAGACGCATTTATGTATTCTATACAGATAGACGCATTTAGGTATTCTATACAGCGAGACGCATTTAGGTATTCTATACAGAGAGACGCATTTAGGTATATGTAGACATGACAATTAGGTATTATATATATATATACATATATATATATATATATACATTAGGGTGCATCACCAAAAAAAAAATTAATAACTGATCTGTCTGCTATTTAAATTTGTTTTATTGATCATAAAAAGCATTGTGTAAAAAAATAAAAAAAATATTTGACAATATTTAGAGAACCCCCCGGACTTCAACAAAGTTTGCGTCTCCTGCCTCGCGAACAAAGAAACCACAAACTCTTCTGAAAACTGAATTGTTTGGCATTGGCCCTGCAATCTGTGTTGATGATGCTATAATTACTGGAATTCTTCGACTACCAACTTGTTTACAAGTTTTGAGGTGCATGATGTATCACTGCAATGTAGCAGCACACAGTGAGCGACCAGGTTCTCTTGGTGTGCAGCTTCTCGATTTACAACTGCCAAAATTGTGCTGAATCAAGTTACTGCTTTCTACGAAAAAGCAAACATTCCAATGGTGACAGAGAGGAGAGCTTGTGAGAAGATTGTTCAGCTTCTTGATGAATACAATAAACTTCGTTCAATTGATAAAAGTCGCCGAAACACACCAGCCACCAAACGTAAACTGGAACAAATGAAATCTATGTTGGCAACAACTTTTCAACTGTGGCCACCAAATTTCGAGAAGAAAATGTAGCATGTTCAATGATATCAGTGCCTTCCAGCGAGGGTAGCAGTGACGAACCCGATAATTCTACTTCTAAATCTGAAGATAATTTGGAGTTTGTTGATAACTGTTTGAATGATATAATGCCATTGCAAAAGCGAAGAAAGCCAACAGGAGCTTTGGTATTTGTACCTCCAGATGTTTTAAGCCGACCAAATTTTTTGTCACTAGCGACAAGATTAAAGTTTACACTAACACAGCAGGCAGCTTTCACACAGGGCCTTATTAGCGAGTCTGGGGTGATGTATCAATGGTGGCTTCTTCCTATGCCACTGCAGATCGTTCACGTCGCAAAGTTGTGAGATATCTACAAAGATCCACGACTCCTGGGAACCACCCAAACTCTGCACTCTCCACTGGGATGGCAAACTGACACCTTCTCTAAAAAAATCATCGTGTCACTGAAGAACGCATAACAGTTGTTGTCGGTGATGCAAAGCAATTGAAACTTCTAGGAGTGCCAAATTATGCCAAGGCAACAAAGAAACCCGTTGGTGAAATAATTGCAGAATTAACCATGAAGCTAATGACAGAGTGGCATTGTAATGATTGTATCGTTAATATGTCATTCGACACAACAAGATCAAACACTGGTCATCAGACTGCTGCCTGCATTGCCATACAAAATATGCTGCAACGTGCTCTTCTGTGGTCAGGTTGTCGCCATCACATTGGTGAAGTTATCCTCTCGCATGTGTTTGCAGACATGAAAATAGAAGTTTCCAAATCCCCGGATATAACCTTGTTCACCAAGCTGCGAAGTAATTGGGAGTTGCTGGCACATGATTGGTCTCACGTTCGTAGTTCGTTTACGTTAGCTGATCATGATCTGAAGGCTCAAGAGCGACTGACGATAATGAGAGATGCGGTAATTGCACATGCCAACTCTAGTAAACAAACCGAATTCTTGCGAGACGACTACCACGAATTCCTTAAGCTGTCCCTTGTTTACCTGAATGCTACAAATAAGGAGATTAACTTTAAAAGACCAGGTGCCCTGCACAAAGCACGATGGATGGCAAAGCTGATATATTGCCTCAAGATTGCACTGTGTGAGAAACAAATTCAATTATTGCCTCCAGGTACTATTACCACACATGATCAAGTGCCAAAGATTCGTGCATTTGCTACATTTGTAACACATATTTATGTCGTGTGGTGGCTCACTTGCAAAAAGAGTGTGGATGCACCATGGAATGCTAAAATGATCCCACTTGCTCTGTTCAGCAATGAAGTACCTGTGTTGGAAAAGCGAGCTCTAGCAGATGCTCTGTTAAGGCTTCGACCAGTGGTTATCCTCCAAACTCCACAGAATCGATTTGGAAATGGTTGGGGAAAACCACGATTCCAATCAGTTGATTCTAAAACTCGGTTGTGTGATCTGTCTGGAGTTGACTCGTGGTTTACTATATACAGACTTCAACTGGACACATGATTCCTCCAACTGCCTGTTGATGATTGGTGCCAAACAGCTTCTTACATTGCCAGTGCAGAAAATGTTGCTGCTATTAACGTTGTTAACGATTGTGCCGAGAGAGGAGTGAAACTGGCATCTGACTTTGTTGAAGCAGCGCGAACGGATGAACATTTTCAAAACATTCTTCAAGTGGTAGAAATGGACCGCAAAAACATCTCAAATGTGCGTAAACCTTACAAACGTGCAACAAAGTGAAACTGAATTAAATGCAACAGTAATAAATAATTTAATACTTTAATGTAATTTTTTTTATAGGCTAGAATAAGCTTTTTTTTTCTTTACATGTCCTGTTTTGTGATTTCTTGGGCTGGGGGGGGGGGACCTCTAAATCAACTCTGATTTGAAAAATATTTTACACAAGTTATTATTAATGATATAAGAACAAATTAGAAACATAGACAGCTCAAAAACAAACAATCAATTTTTTCCTCTATTGTGGTGATGCACCCTAATATACATACATATATATACATACATATACATATAGTGGCCTTACATGAAAGAGCCACGCTGTAGAGGCCAGTTTGTAAAGATTTATTATTGTACAGTGTACAGTACCTGCAATATTGTAGTAAGTAATTAAGTTCAGTGTAAACATTAGTAAGTGACATATAATATTCTCCACCTCTTATATGTTCTTCTCCTTCTTGCACAAAGTAAACAGATGGTGAGAACTAGAAGTAGTACAAGTACAGCACCTAGTGCTGCAGAGCAGGACGCAATGATTATAATTTCTCGGTCAGTCAGCTCGTCCTCTCCTGTAGAAACAATTTATTATGAGGATACGATGTTCCTGAAGTCTGATTCGTCCACTTGATGGACACATATAGAGCAGTCATAAAAGTAACAACAGTATGTATTTCGTCCACTTGATGGACACATATAGAACCTTACACATAAATACATGCATTGGTAATTACACGTTTTATTGTTTTTGTTGCCCATTCTATAAGGTAAGTTGCATTGGATATGATAATAAAGTTCGAGACTTTACCTATTTACACAGAGGCTTTGCTTTAGCACTTATAAATAACTAACGATGCATATATATATATATGTGTGTGTGTGTATAATAATTTCTTAAAGGATGCCATTCATATATTCCGTTACATCTTTTCCTATTACAAAAAAAAAAAAAAATTCATGTATATATAAACATAAAGAAATGTAGTGTAAACTTTTTTTAATTTACCTGTCTTGTTTGTTGACTAAAATAGGTTTTCCGTCGTTTGCATTGAGATGTAAATTACGTTTTAAAAAAAATGGGGCTTGTATAAAACGAGAATGGTTTGGGAATCCCTTGACAATAAGTATGGCTTACGTTTCTGCTGTTGACCTTTATTTTACTTTGCATAACAACACAACATTATATCAGAAGTAAGCTACATCCATTGACTCTACTGTACATTAAAGAGTATCACAATATTAAATCAGAAGTGAACTTCATACATTAACTCTACTGTACATTAAAGAGTATCACAATATTAAATCAGAAGTGAACTTCATACATTGACTTACCTGTACATGTAGGTAACTCACTGGACCATGTTCCATTCCTGCACGTTAGCCGGGCTAGTCCATCAATTCGTCGACTTGCTTGTGTACACGTGAACTCAACAACATGTCCACTTGATGTAGAATTAGAACTGATGGTTAAACCTGTACTGTTGGCCACTGACTCAAGGTTTGGACAGTCTGAAACAATAAATTACAAGTGATAGTTAGAACTTTACTGTTGGTCACTGGCTCAAAGTTTGGACAGTCTAAAACAATAAATTACAGTGAGAGTTAAACCTTTACTATTTGCCAGTGGTTCAATGTTAAAACAGTTGAAACAATGAATTATAATTGATAATTTTGTTTTAATTGTTGGCTAGGGCAATCTGAAACAATAATATTTTTAGTTGTCAAACACATTTTAAATTTAACATTACATACAATTTTGCGTTAAAAGGAAAATAAAAATAATTTAAGGACTTAAGCCTATATTCTAAAAGGCTGCCATTGTTGACGTCAGTTTACATTCAACACCCCCCTTTACACAGGTAAAAAAATTGTCACATTTTTTTCAAATACCCCCCTTCCTACTTAGTTGACATAATAATTAGATAAAAAATATTAATACAAAATTGTGATGTCTTTAAAAAAAGAATATGCTGCAATCTTAATAACTGTAGTTTTTTTGTCCACTCTGTTTAGGATGAGTGGGACGGATGGCCTAGTGGTGTAGATACTCGATTGTCGACCTGCGAGTCCTGGGTTCGATCCTCGGTGAGGCCCATGGAATGTTTCCAAGTGAAATTCGGTACAAAGTCGTCCCACAAGTCCACCCAGCTTTAAATGTGTACCTGACTTAAGTTGGGCAAGTAAAGGCGGCTGGGCGTTGTGCTCACCACACAACCCCTTCATATGCCGAGGTTATGTAAACAGATGAATTCTACACTTCATCTGCTAAAGGAACTTTTTTTTTTTACTATTTAGGATGAAATATTTGTGTCATTGTATTGAATTTATATATCTTTTAATTTATTTTGTGTGGAAGCTAATATATGTCCTCTAGTGGTTAGTACAGTCATCGGGTTTATGCCGTGAGCTTAATGATTTTTTTTTTACGGAGAGACCTCAATATGTTGGCTGTTCCTATTAAGGCAGCCTTTTGCAATTGACTTACATTGAACCTCTCTAGTGTTTTATCAATGATGTTGTATAAATTTTTTAAATACAGAAACAACAGTATCGGTGATGGTTCTCACATTCGTTCCATTTCGATCTCTAGTTCCTTACATTTGGCCATTATGTTTGGTGGACTTGTTTCTGTCCACAGGAAACGCCATATCAATAAGCTGGCAGGTTTTAGCTATTTGATTGTTAATGACGATATCTGGCCTATTTGCATAGTCCTTATGATTGTCACAAATTGTGTGAATATGTGACGAAATTTTTCGACTCAACAAATCCCCTCTTTTGTATATAACTTTTTATAAGCCAAGGATTGGGCCCGGGGGTGTGTGTGACGCACAAATGTGTTACGTCAGAGAGTCCAGCTGCCCATAATTAACCGTTCGAATTCCAAATCAGTATAAAATGAGTATTTCCCACTTTATAATCATATAAAATATTTTGATCCGTTGCTCAATCCCTACAATAACTCTGTTTTGTAGTTATGTATCCTGCGACAACCTCTGAGGGGCGCCAACATCTTTCCTTTAAAACAATTTAAAAAAAAAATATAAAAAAATATTGTATAAACAAATTTTCTTGCGTAGGCCTACTAAAAAGCAGAAAATAATTTTTTTTATGATCCTAGAAAAATTTCTGAATAAATTGGTCACAAGGTAATAGACTTTATAAGAGCTTCTAATTTTTATAAAAACAAAAAACGTTGGGCGCATGAACACAAATATCCAAACCTTTCTAACATACTCTAATTTCTATAAATGAAAACCTGTTTAATATAATTTCACTATATTAATATATTGATTCAATTGACTTTACAAGTATTACATTCTATATCATGAGTTTAGGTTATACAACAATACAATTAATTTTGAGCTGCCCTTCCTTGCCTACTGTCGGGCCAAGTAATAGAATTAGTTCACGTGGAGCTGCCCTTCCTTGCCTACTGTCTGGTCAAGTAAAAGAAAAACGTTGAAAAATTGAAATCCCTAAAACTCTCAAAATACTTTGTATCTTTCAGTTATTAACACTTCTTTTAGATCTATATGTTCAATATCTGAGCATATAAAAATGCGCAATGCAGACTTCAATTATTTTTAACAATCATCAACAAATCATGATTGTACAATAAAACTGAGCCAAATACTGTCATACATCGCTGAACGATTTTAAAGGGTGTTTTCTGTAGTATATTAAGCTGATGAACGATAAATATGTTTTATGTTCATTTTTCAGTAATTAAGATTAGGGAAGCTCTATACTGTCTAAATTATGAATCATCGGTGAGACTTTAAGGGAATTCTTCTCCGTCCTGGTGAAAGTTTATTAAATGCTCCTTAATTCTATACAGCATTAAACAGGTATCTGACTTTTGTTGGGGAAGTAAAGGCATCTAGGCTTTGTGCTAGCCAAACAATTCCATAATGTTTTGTGGCTATATGGTTGCAGTGGCTATATGACCTATCATAACAAGAACCACAGTCACAAAAGCAAGTATTAACTAAATTATTCATAGACCTTCCAATATCTTTCATACGCCGCCGATGATCTGATATAGAAAAGAAAACAAAGCAAGGATTCAAAAACAGCAATATGGTTAGCCTGTTCAACAATCAATAAATGAATGATTTCTTGTTTGGAAAATATAAAGAAATTAAACCACCTGTAATAAATAAGGTACAGATAAACCCAGTTGGATATTCCATGATGTGGAAGGTGAATAGAGATTCCATGATGTGGAAGGTGGCTTGAGATTCCATGATGTGGAAGGTGAATAGAGATTTCAGTATGTGGAAGGTGACTAGATATTCCATAATGTGGAAGGTGACTAAATATTCCATGATGTGGAAGGTGACTAGATATTCCATAATGTGGAAGGTGATTTGTCACAAAAGGAAATACGCATCACATTAAAGTAGTTTTTTAAAAATCTTTTATCTTTTGCAATATAAAATAATGTTACTCTTAGGCTCACAGTTTGATTCTTTCTTGCGGTGCTCATATCTGAATGACTTGCTCTAGAAGTGTCTGGCTCTGCAGATGAGTTGTTACAAATGTAAATCACCGTCGATTCATTATCGTGCTGATATCTGTGACAATATCTGTGACGATTTAGTAATAAATTTGAGCCATTCATTGTATATTCATCACACATGGCCTCACATGAGACTTAGCCGACTAAGTGTACTGGAGGGGCAAATGTTTTACGGTAGCAAGCACGCTATTTCACTGCTGTTCTTTGTAAGTTTAAAATGTAATGTTACGTTTAATAATAGGTATAACATTGTGCTGTGTTAATTTGTCGAGACGAGTGTAAATTACTCTGCAGCGCTGGCCATATTGGGAATCGCTGTGATTGGTCTAAAGACGAAATGAATAGAGACAGTATGGAACAGTGTGCTTTGAAAAAAATTGGACAGTTGGTCGGATAACTGCGCACATAATAGTGAAGAGTCTACTGTGTTTAATATGCATACATAGTATGCAGTGGCGTCACTATGGTTGGTGTCACACGGTGCGGAAAATTCAGGGTGTCACCCCCTCTCCCCCTCAAGATTTCCACCATGAGCAATGGTACATATTTCAAATTTTCCTGCACAAGACCATAGAGAATTTACTTTAAAAGACTTTAGTATTTCAGAAAGATGTATTTTACTTTCATTAAATTGAGTTTGTAAATTACGTCTCCAATTTCATTAAACTACATGACAACATGCTTCTTTTTTTTTTTATTATAGAACGTTTGAAAAAACTCTAGATTGATCCAAGCAGCTTTGAATTGTATTCATTTATATATATATAAACAATGATTATACCGAGTTCTTTCTACTATGAAATTTAGAACTGTTCATTTTTGTGTCACCCCTATGTTGGTGTCACCCCTATGTTGGTGTCACCCGTTGCGGCCCGCACCTCCTTGCACCCCCTCACCCCCTAGTGACGCCACTGATAGTATATAGAATTTTGCATAGAGACCTATTCGTCCTTTTTGCTCCAGGTCCCTAATTTCTCTCTGCTTATGGGCCATTGTGTATTTCAATATTACTCAATATGGACCATTGTCAGTGCCGGCTTTATTTATAGGCGATATAGGCAGCTGCCTAGAGCGGCATTATTTCAAAGAGCGGCAAATTCCAGCAAAATAAAATCAAAAATATATAAATTAAGATAAAATAAATGAATTTGAGAAAGTGTAGAATTAAATAAGAGAACAAAATTGATTAGAGTGGCGACAACAGATAAGTCAAGTGGATTAACGCTCTATCTTAATTTATTACATCACTATTATGACATCACTATTTTAAAAATTATTTTATTATTTTGCATTTAACAAAATTATATTCAGATATAATGGAGGATCCTGCTAAATGGCCAGATATAAGTGATAATATTCGTTGTTTTCTTATTCAGCATGATCCAAAGCAGATCAAATTTTAGTCTGGTTATCCAAAAGATGAGAGGGGGAGACAATTTTCTAATTACCACTATACACGCAAACTGGCTAACAGAGAAACTTTAAAAATGAAATAGTTGAAGTATTCTACGTTAGTAGATAAGGTATATTGTTTTTGCTGAAGAAAATATAACAGAAGTAAATCTGCCTTAGAAACACATGACAGTTGTGACTGGAAAATATGTCAAGTATATTGCAGCATCATGAAAAATCTCCAGATCATTTAACCAGTTATCATGATTGGAAAGAACTAAAAATGAGGATAACAAATAATAAAACTATTGGATTAAAGAGGGGTTTTCAAAGACTGCATGGACCTTCAATTAGCTTTAACATCTGAAAACGAAGATTCAGCAGACATTAATGCAACAGAACTGTGCGATGAATTATTTGCTTAATCAAGGAGAATTACAGAAAAATCAAGTCCTAGAGTTATATTAGACTATCTATCTGGAATGGACTTGGTTGCTCTTTTTCCGAATGTGTACGTGACATTGCAAATTTTGCTTACACTCCCGATAACAGTGGCGAGTGCAGAGAAAAGCTTTTCAAATCTCAAACTCATAAAAACATATCTTCATTCTACCATGTCTCAGGATCGTTTGGTTGGTTTAGCTACAATATCTATAGAGAAAACGATTGCAGAAGATTTGGATCTGACCGAAGTAATTGAAGAGTTTGCCTCTGCAAAAGCTAGAAAAGCATATTTTTCTTGAATTCTCTTCAATCTTTTTAATGCTTAGTAAACAAGACATTTCATTTTTTTTTATTTTTCATTACTTTTTTAACTTAGCAAAAAAAAAAAAAAACTTCCAAAAATACACTACGTATACTTAAAACTCTTTAACTTTTTTAAAGTTGCCAAATTTTAAAAATTCGTTATGAAGAATGAAGACCAGTAATACAACTATAAATATATCATATTTTTATTTTCATAATTTGGATTTACTTCAAAATAAATAGCATTTGTAGAGTTTTTTTCGATAAATGAAACTAAAAAGGGCGGCATTTTTGTCCTTGCCTATATCACAAAAATGTCTAAGGCCGGCACTGGCCATTGTGTATGTCAATATTACTCAATATGTTTAATTTGTGAATGAAAGTTTTAACTCCCCCCCCCCCCCCAACCCCTAGCACGTCCTGTCCAGATACCGGCAAATGAACACATATTTTTAAAAAATTACTTGTACTGATTTACAAAATAAATCCAGCTGCATCAAATATGAATATTTTAAATACCATGAAGTCGATGAGAGTCGCTTGGGTATTTATTTATATAGTCCTTTTCAAAGCCGCCCCAAGAACTACATTTATCAAAATTTTGTGAATGAAAATAATTTATTTTAAACAAGAAATGGCTAACTGGGAGCCTGACATGGCTCATTAAAGTGCAGCACAGTGTTATATAATATTTGTAGGTGGGAGATGGATTCCATTTTTTTGCTATAACCCGTCAAATATTTATTGGGGACTCGTTGATTTTATGTCGATAAATTATGATTTCGAAGTTTATTATTTTTTTTAAATTAAATTATTTTATAAGTTTGTATTTTAGGGGGGGGGGGTAGGGCGGACCACACAACTTTTACTGGGGGGGGGGGGGGGGGGTCACCGAAAGTTTGACACTTGTTTACAAGAGGGGTTTAAAAAGTACTAAAATGTGTTGACGTAGTTAATGGACGAGCTCTAATGTTTTCTTTATGAAGACTGAAATAGAGACACCATGAAACAATGTACACTGTGTTCTCTGTGAAACCATTAATTATAATATCGTCAATGAAATAATATTTCTATTTATTAGAATGTATTTACCTTTCTCCATTGGCCCTGTGTTATTAATTTTAACCGAGAATTCGAATGTGTAGTAACAAAGTGTCAGGATGATTGTTCTCACTGATAACTGTTTGGTATCAACAGATAAAATACAGATAATATTTTTGTTAATGAATGTTTTGTACTTGTGTAGAGTTATCGCATCAATCTGTTTATCTAATAAATATTTAAATGCTAAGCACAGTGTACATTTTTTTTCCTAACAAACAGAAGCGCGTGTGTTTGGGTTTTGATAACAAAGTTTGTTCCTAATTACTTACTGAGGAAACCAAAATAGATATGTAATACAGCACCGTACATTTAAAATTGATACTGCTAACGGAGCGGGTATTTCCAGTGATCAGGACTGCCTAGAGAAATTCTGAAGCATACATAAGTATGAATATTGTAGCCTACTTAGAGAAATTCTGAAGCATACATAAGTATGAATATTGTAGCCTACTTAGAGAAATTCTGAAGCATACATAAGTATGAATATTGTAACCTACTTAGAGAAATTCTGACGCATACATAAGTATGAATATTGTAGCCTACTTAGAGAAATTCTGACGCATACATAAGTATGGATATTGTAGCCTACTTAGAGCAGCGGGTCTCAGCCTTTATTCGCGAATGTACCCCACAGGGTGAGAAAGTTTGTCCGCCGGTACCACTCACACGTAAGTTCTTCAAATTCTTGGTTGTTGTTAACGAAAATGAGAAGTTACTGCGTTTCCCACATAAGCTTCCTTGTACCCATTTAGGGTATGCGTACCGCCGGTTTAGAACCGCGGACATAGTGGCATACAGTCAATTCTCAACTATTTGGTTTAGTCTTCAAACTATTCGACTTAGTTAACAGAATTTATCCGTAATTTGTAAAAAATAAATAAACAAAAAATTATTATAAAAAAAGTTTATTTCTTATTAATACATGTAAGGCAGTTTATTATTTATCCGGTTTGGCAATATCGGGAATACAATAGCGCAACATTAGGCCGGATGGAAGAAAGTCTACTGTATCCTTTCAATTAAAAATGATTATTTTGATAAATTATAGCCAAAAAGCAATAATGCAACGAATTTGAATATTGAGATGTCCACAAGAAGAATGGGGATAGTCACAAAATAAGATGAAAAAAAATTAGTTACTTCTCTCATGCATTACTGGAACCTTTTTATAGCTTACTTCATGATAATAATAAAAACAAACTAATATTGGAACAAACTTGATGAATAAAAAAAAAAGTAAAAACAGTGGAAAAATAGATCATTGCGTCAAGTTCAATGTTTTCTCCTTGGAATATTTTGTTTCATTGCTCGTTCTTTCCATGAACTCCTCAATTATTTTCCAGGGTGTGCAAAAAGACTCAAATTGCCAAGCTCGGTAGCAGCGATTGTAAAATCTTAAATCCTAGATAGAACATATTTTACCAGCTTTATCTTGCTAAATGAGTGCTTTGCCGAAAGGAAATGTTGACAGGGTACTGAGTTGGCTCACTACTAAATGAGATAAAAAGCTGGCATCTGACTCATCTACATTACACGATCGTAACAATTGAGTAGGGGTTCTAGGCAAAGAAAGATTTGAGGATCACAGGAAATGAACATTAGGGGGGGCGTAGTCAAACTTATTTTTAGGGACCCTAGGCAAAAATGCTGCCAACGTCACATCTTGTAGGTAAAGAATCACTAATATCTTAGGTCAACTTCACATCTTGTAGGTAAAGAATCACTAATATCTTAGGTCAACTTCACATCTTGTAGGTAAAGAATCACTACTATCTTAGGTCAACTTCACATCTTGTAGGTAGAGAATCACTACTATCTTAGGTCAACTTCACATCTTGTAGGTAGAGAATCACTACTATCTTAGTTCAATTTCACATCTTGTAGGTAGAGAATCACTACTATCTTAGGTCAACTTCACATCTTTTAGGTAGAGAATCACTAATATCTTAGATCAACTTCGCATCTTGTAGGTAGAGAATCACTACTATCTTAGGTCAACTTCACATCTTGTAGGTAGAGAATCACTACTATCTTAGGTCAACTTCACATCTTGTAGGTAGAGAATCACTACTATCTTAGGTCAACTTCACATCTTGTAGGTAGAGAATCACTAATATCTTAGATCAACATCACATCTTGTAGGTAGAGAATCACTACTATCTTAGGTCAACTTCACATCTTGTAGGTAGAGAATCACTAATATCTTAGGTCAACTTCACATCTTGTAGGTAGAGAATCACTACTATCTTAGGTCAACTTCACATCTTGTAGGTAGAGAATCACTAATATCTTAGGTCAACTTCACATCTTGTAGGTAGAGAATCACTACTATCTTAGGTCGACTTCACATCTTGTAAGTAGAGAATCACTAATATCTTAGGTCAACTTCACATCTTGTAGGTAGAGAATCACTACTATCTTAGGTCAACTTCACATCTGGTAGGTAGAGAATCACTAATATCTTAGGTCCTACTGACCCTATTGTTATGTCATGTTAAATATTTCAGGTAATGGCCAAACTAAAAGTCCCAACGGGGAGTCCCCCCCCCTTTCCGCCTATCGATAATAACGGATCTGCACAGAGCTCAGAATTAAAAAAAAAGTACAAACTTAATTTGAAGTAGAATTTGAGTTTTCAAATTACTTGTAGATATAATAAATTCCAATGCAAGGGGCTTGACCGTCACAGGCCCCGGGCCAGTGGCCCAGGTTTATCACCGTCTGATTAGGTATCTCAGTGATGAAATGCGGCGCTATATGACACATGACCAACAGTTCGGCACTGTATAATCAATATTTCGGTTTTGTACGACCAATTTGTGTGGCCAATTTACGACACATGACAAGTTGTGTGGCCGCTGTATAACATATGACCAGTAGTGTGGCCACTGTATAACATATGACCAACAGTTCGGCACTGTATAATCAATATTTCGGTTTTGTACGACCAATTTGTGTGGCCAATTTACGACACATGACAAGTTGTGTGGCCGCTGTATAACATATGACCAGTAGTGTGGCCACTGCATGACCAGTTGTGTGGCCACTGTATGACACATGACCAGTTGTGTGGGCACTATATGACCAGTTGTGTGGCCACTGTATGACACATGACCAGTTGTGTGGCCACTGCATGACACATGACCAGTAGTGTGGCAACTATACGACCAGTTGTGTGGACACTATATGACCAATAGTGTGGCAACTATACGACCAGTTGTGTGGCAACTATACGACCAGTTGTGTGGACACTATATGACCAGTAGTGTGGCAACTATACGACCAGTTGTGTGGCAACTATACGACCAGTTGTGTGGACACTATATGACCAGTAGTGTGGCAACTATACGACCAGTTGTGTGGACACTATACGACCAGTTGTGTGGACACTATATGACCAGTAATGTGGCAACTATACGACCAGTTGTGTGGGCATTATATGACCAGTTGTGTGGACACTATATGACCAGTAGTGTGGCAATTATACGACCAGTTGTGTGGACACTATATGACCAGTAGTGTGGCAACTATACGACCAGTTGTGTGGACACTATATGTCCAGTAGTGTGGCAACTATACGACCAGTTGTGTGGACACTATATGACCAGTTGTGTGGCAACTATACGACCAGTTGTGTGGGCACTATATGACCAGTTGTGTGGCCACTCTATGACATCATGTTTTTCTACTGGTAAGTAATGTGATTTATATTTGTTCAAACCTTTTTCACCACTCGAACTTCTGTTAATTTATTTAAACGGAAAATTTTTGTAATCGTTTTTAAGGCACTTTTTAGTGATAGATTTTTTTTTAAATTTTGCGTGCATGTTCTTGCTTCATGACAATGCATGATTCAATTATTAATTACTTTCATTCATTTTAATTAATTAACATTTCTATATTGGAAGAGAAATGAAAATGAAGCGATAAGACAAATACTTGCGGATGAATCAGGTATATCACAACACTTCAAAGTAGTTATCTGCTTACAAAGAGAGCCACAAGTATCAGCGATTAATTAAACCTAAAAGATTTTAAAAAATTTTGCAAAATTTAAAAAGAAAATATTTTAGAAAAGTTTTATTGTGACTTATTTTATTTGACTCTTCTGGTTGTTAAAACCTACATGTCTACACCATCTAGTCAACCGTACACCATCTAGTCAACTGTAGACCATCTAGTCAACTGTAGACCATCTAGTCAACCGTACACCATCTAGTCAACTGTAGACCATCTAGTCAACCGTACACCATCTAGTCAACCGTACACCATCTAGTCAACTGTAGACCATCTAGTCAACCGTACACCATCTAGTCAACTGTAGACCATCTAGTCAACCGTACACCATCTAGTCAACCGTACACCATCTAGTCAATTGTACACCATCTAGTCAACTGTAGACCATCTAGTCAACTGTGCACCATCAATACATTATGGTTAGTAGACCACTGAACTATATAAAGTTATGAAAAAAAAACTAAACAGCGCTGCCGTATTATTTCATTTATCAGTTGTAAGTATAGCGACTAATCTACTGATAAATACTGGAATGTTGTTAAGGTAAATTTGACTAATATTTCAGTTGAGCACTAAAATTTGAATGAGATCCATCAGGTATGAACAAAAATGTATAAAACACACAAGAATCAAACTCTAAAACAAGTGAATATAATACCCCGGTATATTTTACATTTAAACAGTACTCAGGCAATAACAAACATAACAAACTGTCATAGTGTTGCTGAAATAAGTGAATATAATACCCCGGTATATTTTACATTTAAACAGTACTCAGGCAATAACAAACATAACAAACTGTCATAGTGTTGCTGAAAAGAAAAGGCACATTTCATATAACATACATCATATAAATATTTTTAGAAATATTAATCACTAAAAAAGTTTGAGACTTACGTAAGTTTCTTTTATTCATCTTGCTATTTGTCAATAAATGTAGCTTAAGGAGAGATTACTTTAAGTATATCTTGTTTAATTTAGCAATGAATAGTCTTTAACCCAGAAGATTTTTTTAAGTTCTATAATTTTGTCATGTCATAAATTACCAGTTACACAAACTGTCACCCAAGCTTTTATTTAGTCATAATAACTTCTCTGAATTATTGTATGATTTAAGGAATTATTATTTTTTTAATTTTAAGTGTTTTAAGCATTTCAGTTGCATTGTTTGTAAAGGTAACATGCAATCAGAGCACAGCACTAAAAAAAGTGCATCATGTTGCAAATAATGTTGCAATATTGAATTTCTAATATTGTACTTCTAATATTGTACTCATTTCTGTGATTTCCCTATTATATTTATTACCAAAAATTTAAAGTTTTGAAAGTCTAAAAGTGGTTAATTTATCAACTCAGTATTTAAAAAGTGTCACCCAAGATATAAAAGTATTCAAATGTCTAACACTAAATGACAATGTTTCATAAACAAGTTTTAAGATATAAGGTCAAACACAGTAAACCCATTCAAATTAAATCTGAAACTGTAAAGAGAAATAATTAAGGGTTACTTATCAGCTTTACATAGTGCTTGATTAACCTTACATAAGCTTAACCCAGTGCAGTGACTCTCAAAGAGTGCGTCCGAATTCACTGGTCGGTTTCAAACAAATTTTTGAATGGTCACAACAGATTAAAAATTTAAAATTAAAGGATCGAGAATGTATAAATGAATAATAACAACTGTATATCTCTGCAGATTAACAAACTTACAATTTACTTTGTGTATTTAAGATGAAAATCTCTACATATTGTTTTTTAATCATAGATTTTCTCTGTAGGTGGCTAACTATGAAAAGTGGGTCACACAAAAAAGGTTGTCCTAGTGGGTCACACAAAAAAGGTTGTCCTAGTGGGTCACACAAAAAAGGTTGTCCTAGTGGGTCACACAAAAAAGGTTGTCCTAGTGGGTCACACAAAAAAGGTTGTCCTAGTGGGTCACACAAAAAAGGTTGTCATAGTGGGTCACACAAAAAAGGTTGTCCTAGTGGGTCACACAAAAAAGGTTGTCCTAGTGGGTCACACAAAAAAGGTTGTCCTAGTGGGTCACGAAGTGTACTAGTTTGAGAACCACTGATCTCATACATCATAGAAATATAAAGATAAGAATATGTTAGTATCCTAAAAAATATCTCACATGTTTTTATACCAAGTTAATTATGAATACAAAAAAAGTTAAAAGTATATAGATGTTAAAAATAAAAGTCTACTGATGGTAATATTTTGTATAAAATAATTATAAAAGTAAACATTGTAATAAAATAAATTATAAATTTTATGCATGAAAATAATCTGAAAGTTACATACTAAAAATTATGACGACAAAAAGTATCACAGTTCAGTAATGTTGGAACAAATACATGTATAAACATTAATAAGGATCCTTCATTTATCAAGCCAAGATTTTAAAAAATGCAAATAAAAAAAGCAGCAGGTTGCCTTATATACAATAAAATGAATGACACTTTTAATAACAAGAATGACCCATAAACCCTCAAAATCATGTCAGACGACACACACGTATAAAAAGAACGTTTTAGGTTCAATGGCAGAGTTTCTTTTATAAAAATTTTATTTTGTGGTCAATGAACATCTTGAATAACCAGTTCTAAAGTACTAGCTGTATGTTCAACAAACCAGAGTAAAGACTCATGACATAAAATAATTGCATATGTTAGAAGTTATTTCAATATAGAGTAGCTCAAATATAAATCTTCAAGGTGAAAAATGTATGAAACAAACAGATGACACATTACAAAAGTTCAAAGCATCAATAGTTTAAATGTGGATTTCGAAGGATTTCATATAAAAAGAACAATTGAATGTTGGAATATATGACACTGTGGAGGCAACAAAACAAAAAATCATTTTGTAATATAATTTTTAAATAAATCATGTCAGTTACATTTTTTCTACAAGTGATGTCATATACATTTGAATTGAACGAAAATATGCCATAATTAGTGGAGGCTATGTGGCTATTATGACAGGACTATGAGAGTTTAATTAACATTTTGAAGAATTTGTAAATATCAAATAAAAAAGACATCATTAAACCATTCATACTTATAATTATAAATACAGATATGTAATTGTATATATATATATCTATCAAGCTGAGACAAATAGCAGAGAAATTTCTAAAGAAGAATAAACACTGTAGTTTATAGACTGAGAAGACAATGATCATAACATCTTACTTGAGTTAAGAGCTTATGGAAGACCAATAAATGACACAGAAAATGCTGGTGACACCAAAATGAGTTCATTAGACAACATATTTGTCAGGAAGCAGAGTTTGTTTCAGCTACTACAGTTTTAATAGTTGTACATCAATGCAGGTGGAGTGCCCTATTAATTCTGTCTCCATTGGTCATGGCTGTACAACTGAACATTGTTGTTTTTTTTCTGTCTATTGTGCAGTCAATGAAAAATAGTTATAATAAAACAATAAACAAAAAATTACTACAATATTTACTGTGTGTTAGAATAAACAATTAGTTCAACCCGAGTTTGTGGTGATGTATATATATGGAGAATGAGAATTTGTACGACATAAAAGATAATGACAATATGGGGTCAGTGTTGGTATAACAAAACTTCATTCATCAATACCTGAAATTAAAATTCTTCATTTTCAAACATTTTCAAAATGGTAATGAGACCGTACAAATCCGCTCAAGGAATGGATTTAAAAAATATGTTTCAAGTATATGATATCTACTGAAGACAAATAACTAATTGACAAATCAAACTGATTACAAAAATTTGACATTAAAAATTAACATAATGCAATGAAAGTTAACTGAGGAGTAAACTTTTGGAACGTTATTGTAATGAATGTACTGACTAGTATTCATTTTAAGGAAGCTCACGTTCAGTCAGTAAAAGACCAGTTACTTAGTTATATCTTTGAAAGTTAAAAGTGGACAATGGTATAGACTCTGGTGAGAGCTTGTAAGTTATCTCTATGACTTGTTCTAAAGTAAACAAGCTGTTTGAGTGGTATCAGAAATATCTTCGCTTTCTTCATCTTCATCAGTTAATCTTGAATACTTGAAGATTCTAACATTCTAGCACCATTGGAAGCACCAGAACTATTGGCTGCTTGAATGCGATGTTTGAGCAAAATGTCATATCGAGATCAGCTGTTGGGCTCGCTGATCTAAATCGCCTATTACGAGACAGCCTCTTTTTTCTCATCATTGCAACAAAGCAAGTATTCAAAGGATTCATACAACAAGAACGCCATTAGAAAACAAAAACACCACACAAAATAATAAACGTGTTGAAAAAAGAAAATATTTTCAGATGAAAACTTTTTTTAATTCATTTATTTTCAATGCCAAAAATCCGCACTTTTAATCCCACGCTTTTTCATATCCAGATCTTAAGTAGATTTATATCACAACAGACTATTAAAAATTTCTAGAATCTACAGGACTTAGTTTACCCTGAGAACTTTGTCACTCACAGGAATATAGGATGTTTCAAACTTCTGTGGTAGCGAACAGGGAAGGCTAAAATTCTTTTTGTCAAAAATTCTCCACTCATCGCTTCTTCTACTTTGGACGACGCTAAGCAAAGTCAGTTACAGTCATGGGTGTTCCAAATAAAGTCAGGCGCAGCTTAGTGACCATAACATAACCCAGTGGATGCAATAACAACATGCTGTGCTATTGTATAATAGCTTATAAATTTTGGTAAAATCTCAGCATTTTAACTAAAATGATTATATTTTAATATGGGCATTTAATGTTTTAAAATGTAATGGTATATTGATTTTAAAATATTTAGTAATGAGCAAGTTTTTGGTTATGATTTCAAAGGGAACAGTTGATGTCATTTTGTAAGTGTCATAGACAAAGTACTTTTATGACTAATGAAGGCCAAAGTATTATGTAAGGAGTCTAAAGGAAAAAGGCATAGTCACAAAATTTTTAAAATCAAGTTACTTCCTCCATTACATTCTCATAAACAGGTATAGTCAAAGTTTATGATGAAAAAGCATGCATAGTCCGAAGTTGTAATGGAAAAACAGGCATTGTCCAATGCTATCAATTTAAATTATTTTAGAAAAGAGAGAGACGTATGAAGACACTACATACTTAACAGTTACTAGAGGAAGGAATCGTTATTTAACATCCGAATTAAACCTGAAGTATGTAGTGAAAAATGTTATGTATTGCAATAGGTTGCACAATTTTCACAACGGGTGGGGGGGCCCAAAAAGCTCTAAGCACATGGCTACTCAATAGCTAGGCTACTGACTGGGCTTGCATGTAGTGCCATTGTGACATAGACTGGTAATGTTTCAGTCTGGCTGAGAGAAATTAAGCTGTGAAGAGTATTAATTGTGGGTACAAATGCCGACACCAACACCGGCAAAAACTGCTGACACGGACACTGGCTCCCCAGCCCTGGATATATCTATTGTTTGATCCCCACAAACTTGTTTTTTCACAGACCAATTTGATCAGTGATTGACAAACAGAGTCTGGGGACCCCTAATAATATTGAAAAAGCCGGATGATCAAACAAAATAAAATATTGTTAAATTAAATAATATAAATTTAAAAACTCAGATTTTCGGATAATGTTAAATAATCAAAAAAATAATTTAAAAAATGAAAACCAAAACCGTTCCCTGTGAGCATTTTTCATAGTCTAGTGTTTTATTTGTGGAAAAACCCTGCAATGGTTCACTTGAATAGTTTAGTGAAAGTAGTTAATAGTATTTATAAACAGAATGTATTTAAAATTAAACGTTTTTAATCGATGTTAGTTTTAAAATGATTTAATGAAAACTGGATTCCTACAAAGTTTTCAGAGTAAAATTTGAAATTTAACGCATTTAAAGATTTAGCCAATGATTAAAGTAAAGGTAAAATAAATATTTTACACCACTCAAAGCACGTGTAAATGAAGATTTGCAAATAAATATAAGGTTCTTTTATATAGTTATGACAGCATTTGATCAGAGTGAAAATCCAATAGCATACATTCTCAGCTCTGCATTCTAACCAAGAATTTATTGCCACTAGTTTCATTCTTAATAAAATTAATTGATTAAAAAATGAGCACGAAAATTTATCCGCTTTCTGCAGATTGCTAAAAATTCTCTTGCAGATTTTTATTTTTCATCGTTCTTAATTTTAATAGTGATCTTGCAAATTGTGCAATATATTCTTGAATTTCTACATCAAGAGATGAAGTGTAGAATTGATTTGAAATATATAAATCGGCTAGTTATGTGATTACACAATCATCCGTGCCGCTTCTTTATTTCCCAATTAAAAGTCATGCAATCAGTGACTTGCGGGATGACGATTTTTGAAACAATTTCCATGAACTTCCTCATATTTAAATCGGAACCTTCCAGACTTCAGGTTTATTAGTCGCAGTATTCCACATTAGTGAAGTTATCCATTCTGTTCGATCTTGCAAATAACTATTCAGATTGTTACATTTTTTTTAACTTAACTAAGAATTTTAAGATTGTACATATAAGATTCTATCATTAAAAAAGAATTAGAGTCATATATGTAGATTGTTGATCAAGTTTGAATTATAATTTACTTAATCTGATCATACGCAGGTTTTTTCTAATTATGAGCCAACTTAAACAAGATTATGTCATCAAATAAAATTTGAGTGAGAAGATTCAGAAACAAAATTGCTATATATGCCAATTAAATGTAAGCAATTCATTGTTTATTAAAAAGTTAGTTACAACAATCGTCACGTAATTTAAATCTGTTAATTAAGACTAAAATATTAAAGGAGGTAAATAATGCTTCTTTTTGAATAGTTATAACTTCAATTCAACATTTTTGGGTTTGTTATGTTATAATACTCGATTATAAATTCTATAACATCATATCACCTTTCTCTTAAAAATTATGACTATATACAAGAATAGATAACGAAATAATACGTTCTAGGAATATAGAAAAAATCATCTTTAATATTAGAAATAAAGTCATTTTTTTACTAATTCGTTGTTCACACGTTGAACTGACTCTGAGATTGATGTGTTAAGATCGCAATTTTGAATGTAGATAGTGTGCATTACTAGCTTCAACTACATCTTAGCAGTATCCTTATGAATTTATCTACGTAATTTTTATTTGACTTCTCATTGGAAAAAGCAATTGATAACATATTGCAAAGACAAAAATGGCGCACGAAACAACCTGTCTCGGCGGTTATCAGCGCCGAGTTTTCAGCAGGGATAAATAGCGCATGCGCTAAAGAAAATACAGGTCACATTTCCGCAGCAATTTCACAAGCTTGACAGTACACCGATAATAAAACAGAATATTATTGACCGTATAACATAATATACTTTTCTAGTTATAAGAAGTTGTTCGTCACGTTACAACTCAGTGATTTCATAATAGTATTAATATTCAGTCACTTAATTACGGACTGGCGATTACACGTTAGGTGAGAGTAATATCTTCCGACTGAACGGTGGAAAAATATTTACAATTAGAGAAAAAAATAAATTAATTAATATTTATTTGACTAAAATGAAATACTTTAATTCTATGTTATATTATTACTTGTTCTATATAAAATAAATGCAGTTTCCATATGCACACAGTCAGAGACTAAGATAATTGCATTAATCAAAATTTATCATTGACAAATACAAAGTAGCTAATTCGTCCATCACTCGCACCATATTTCAAGATTATGTTCTAACAGAATATAAATGTATCAGAATGTTGTTCATATAGATATAACATTTTTTTTCTGTAATACATACATAATAGACGCTTCCTGTATTTGGTTACAAGCAGTTTTGCCGAAGTTAAGCGCTTGGCATGCTCCATTTCCTCAGTAGAAATATTGGCGCTTTAATAAATGTCGAGCATTGATCCATCTATAACTTTTTTTCTAGAGTATTTTGACTACAAGCTATTGTTACAGAAGTCAAATTTTAGACTCTATATTATCTAAGAATGTTAAGTAGCAACACTAGTTACACTGCAGTATTAGACTTAATCAAGTAGTACTATCGAGCAAGAAAGACACCAAGGTAACTTCACAGAATTTGTTTATCAAACTATTGTATAAATCTTTACTGAATAATTCCGAATTATTTTTACCTCATTCCAAAAGAGGTTTTCCTATTTTTGAAGTCAGAATGTTGAAATTTATTTTATAAAATATAAGATACGTACTTGATTCTAAGATAACTTTAAAAATTCAAACCTAACTGAAGTTGCTTATTTAAACTAAAATTAAATAATTCATTTCTATTTTTAAACCACTTATGCACTACATTTTAAAACTACAGTAGACTTAACATTTTGTCAATGATAAGTTGTTTTGTTCATTAGTATTTCTTATGCCAAGTTGTTTTAAAGTATCTGTTATTGTAAATACGTCACAAATCATTAATTTCAATTCAATTGTAGGTTCGCTAAATATGTTTGGAGAAACACTGATTTAGTACTGTACTTCATTTCGCACTTTTCTGATGACCTCAGCATGAACCACAAGTTGTAAATTGCAAAATCCGGTGTCTTAGCTCAGCAAAAAAATAATTCTTAAATGTTGTGGGTATAATAAAGTTACAATTCTTAAAATGCGATGCTTGAAAACAACTTTTTTGTCAACATCACTCAAAACAACAAATTATTGGTGATTGCAATGGCATTAAACTCTTCCTAAGAATAATATATATTTTTCTCTGACTTGCGAGTTTTCGGTTATTAAATAAAAGAATTTGTGTACATTTTTACTGCTGTCTTTTTTTATTATTATAATTGTATTTTGTTGTTTTTAACTTTTTGTATGGTACATGACAAAGCAATTACATTTTAAGGACTGGATGTAAGTGTAGGACAACAGAAAAAGCTTTTCAAAGATAATCATGAACATACATTTCCATGAGAGAGATGAGAGAGAGAGAGAGTTTTTTTATTGGCTTCTTCCTAATAACCTGATCAATTAACAGAAAAACCAGATAATCATCCTAAAAAGAATACATTTTTCCTGAATTTTATGTGAAAGTGAGTGATGACAGCATAAACATATTTAGGTTTGTCGTAATAGATTTCGGGTCAGGACTTATTAACCTTATTTTATGTTTCTTTATTTTATCATTTAAACTCTTTTAAGAACATATGTACAGGCGGGTTCTCCAATACCTAAACTTGATATTTCTTTTAATGCTTTGTCATTGTACGTTATGCTTGCCCGAAGGATTTTTGAAACCAAGAGAATGTTACATCCATTTGTTGTTTTTAAATCAGTTTGCAACAGAAACGCTAACCATCTAACATGTTTTATTTGATAAGTTCGGATAGTTCACGGCAACCAGGTATGACTTCAATGTATTGCACGCTTTTCTCGAAATAAGATATGGGCTACAATCAATTTTCGAGTAATAATATACAATGACAAAATATTTTTTTATCCCAGCTCCAAAATATTACGTTCCGGTTATATTGAAACCGCGTTCTAGTTATTTGGCTGCTTAGTCTGGGGCCAATTTCACTTATAATTATAAAAGTATAATATATCTTTAAATAAAGATGAGGCGCACGGTGTTATCATTATTGAATGTTGTTGCATCACCTATATTACATCTTTTGGATTAATACAATTAGCGTACACGGCGACATTCATCAAAATTACATCAATCAATGTTTTCACAGCCTTTTATTCTTCACACAGACAACAAAGATTTACTGCTTTCAGAATGATCAATTAATATTTAACATACGGGCTTACTTACCGGCAACATTGCAGCATCTTTGCGTGTTCGTAGAATGATTGTTATAAATGTAAATCCAAAAAGGGTTTTAGGCACTTTACGGAAAGGTATTGCAAGAAACATTTGCCAATGTGATGGTACGGTACACGGGTTAGCATTGTGGAAAAATTTTAGGAGCACACAGTCAGAACTCGCTATGGTCGACAGGGCAACAAATCTTGCTGTCCGCGGGGACTCGTGCGAACTGGCCGCCTGCGAGATTTTCAAATAGCGAATGTCCAAACATTGCCGTAATGCGTTTTCATTCATTTCTTGTGTTTTGATGGCTATACCAGCATTGGTGGTAGCGTAATGGCATAAGAAATGAAAAGATAATAGCTAAATCTTGTCTTTATTGCAGACTCAAATATCACACCCCATCCTGATTCAAAATCAGAGGCTAATAGTAAAGATGCAGAAACATAGTACAAAATGCTAAGAAATCGTGTGGGGGCAACATCGGACAGCTTTTCAATTTTGGTCAAAAATTAAAACTATTGTGATGCCCTGGCTCGTCCAGTTGTTGTATCCTGCCAGATAAGTGCAAAAATATTTAATGTTTAAAGCCTGTAACCCCGAGACACACAAGCCTTCCTCTATGCTGCTGATAACCGCATATGGTAAGGTAGTATGTAAAATTTAAATGATTAACATAGCAACTGACATTTCACACCATACTGTCTATGGTTTCAATTGTTTACTAAAATAAAATGTGTTTTTTAAGACAACAAATATAGAATGGTAATAATAATTTTAATTGACCGTTTTTTATATAAAAATAGATAAAACAATTTTCATAAACAAATAGATATTATCACTGATGACTATTTAAGGAACAATAATTTCTGTAGAATATGACCGCAAGACTTTGTAAAAACAACAATTTTTCTTTGACAACCAGGTGTACCAGCATGTAAAATACAAATAACGTCCAAGTTTCATTTGTATTGAGCTTTTACAGCAGTTTTTGACGCAGATTACAGTTGTTGAAATAGTAATGAGCATTTGCCTTTTTATTTTTTGTTACAAAACATAGAACATTTCTAATATTGTGTATAGACATGTAAATACATCCAGATTCCTCTCACTTTTGGTTTTCTATCACCAATCCACCTATATAAAGAAAAAAAAACAAAACATAAGATCAGCCAAATATCAGTTTTTCTGATCAGACAAGAAATAGGAAATAGATCAATTCTTAAAAACTACAATGATCGACAAAGATTTAATCTGAACAACATGTCAACCATGATTGGACTAGAATTAAGAATTACACTACAGCCTTCTAACAAGATGACAAAGCAGTGAAGAGCTAACAGGCCTTTGCAGTGCCAAACCTAGGGATTTGGGACCGGGGCTTATTCTTTGTTTTTCGCTTTTTGGCACAAAAATACACCATTACATGACATAATTTATGCCGTGCATTTAATACCGTGGCTCGTATTTAATGAAGATATTTGGTGTCCCCTCAAGAGATGGGCCTAGGGCATTATTTTCAAATTTTTTAGGAGACTACTCCCTTTTCTTTCCTTTTCTAGATATTTCTGGGTATCGCCATATTTTATTGTCGTCTGTCAAGCGCTTGCCTGGTGAAAAATGATCTAGATTCGAGTTTGAGAGCCAAAAGTAAAAACTGAAAAATACAAACTTGTCCAAAAAAATACCAGAAAGTAGAATAGATATTTTCGTAGCTCAGTGAACAAACAAGTGTGATTTTGAGACATACAAAATACCTTAAGGGGTAAATTTTAAAACGTCATGTATAGGAGGACTATTAATGCCATCAATATTCAGAATTTAACATGACATGTATCACTACTATTGTGAAAGAACAACTTACAGAACACCTGTTTAAAGATTAAAGAATGTATGACTCCAACATGTCAAAAAGTGGTGTTCACTAACATAACTTCTGAAATGAGTGAGGAAATTTCAATCAGAAGACCGATACTTCAATTATGTTATATATATTGATTCAGATTTTTTTTAAATTTTTATTGTACCGCTTTTCTTCCTCTATTCGTGTTGTGACCTGACAATTTAATACTTTAATTCTGATTTTCTTCTTCCGATTTAGATTAATTATTCATCGGTTTTTTTTTAAATAGTCGTGGTGCGCTTAAAACATTATAAATACGACGACAAGTTAAATAATCACAAATTAAAGTTTTACTAAGATAATACATTAACAGTCAGTGAATGCTGTAAGTTAAATACTTAAAAAACATATGAAGAAAAGGTTTTTTCAATAATAATCATTAAAAGAGAGGAAATAAGATATTTTCCGAAAATTAACGCATGCTTAAACGAACAGTAACAAATAAGGTGGGCGGATTCCTTGAAAAATAAAAAAATATGAACTTCCTCTAATTTATTACATTACTGAAATAGTAAAAGCCTTCTTTTTATAAATTATTTAAAAATAAAAGTTTATAATTACTAGAATAATAACTGAATATGTATACACCATTTATATTTTACATATATCCCTCTTTTTTAAAATGTTTTGATAACAAGCAATATCTTTTGGAATTGAGAAAGTTTTAAAAAATTCTTACTTGATATACAATGTCTTCAATACAAGTATATATATATATTACCCAGTAGATGGTTGTGATATGTTCAGTGCTCACTTAATGATGCGTGTATTTTGCTTATTAGCCACAGTAGAAATACGCACCTGCTCAAAGAAACATGAAGATAAGGAGAATGAAATAAGAATCAGCATATTACAATTACTTAGTCATTATTTCTCTCTTAAAAGTTTAATACAAAAAGATTATGGCGAAGCAAATGGACACGCAAGTGAATTGTATTATATAAATACATAGACTTCCATACGCATGATTAAATTTGATCTTTTAAATTTGCAATGGCGTTATGCTAAATAATGCTCATAAACTGAGTTTCACTTATTATTTTTAATCGAGTATAAATAAAGAATTTCATTCCAATGAAGTAAAAATAGTAAAATGTATTTATTCTGTAGGAAATTACATAGTAATTCTACGCTATCGATTTGCGAGAAGTTGAATGGACATCAGAGAAGTTTAAACAGCATATTCAATTGCAAATACAGATGTCAAACATTTCAGAAAAGATTCGTTTCTATTACATTGAACTTCAGTTTTCTTTAAAGTGTCCGCTAGTTCTTCGAAAATTCGGTGGTTTTGTCATTTTACAGAATATGTTTACTTTTCTATTTTCCTTTGGAATTCTATAGTTTTTAAAAAGTAATCCTGTTTCAGTACAATTAATATTTACCATCAGTTTTGATATAGACTAGTTGTTGGTTCGTTACATTGTAAATTACTGAAAGTTTTATAGTTAAAATAAAATGTAATGAAGAAAATTAAAAAAGTTAATTAGAAATTGCAGTTTTTATTTTCATGTACACAAAATTGATATCAACAACTAAATGTCCTATACCATACCAATATTTTTATATTGTTTATTCAGCTCGTTGGGCAAAGATACGACCAGATGTCACAGTTTATTTAGATGTCAAATATCGCCCCATTCTGAAACCATTTTTTGATACTAATGAAAGAAACCTGAAGAGGTACAGAAAAATGAACCATATACTGAATGTATTACCAACACTTTGAATCAAAACAGGTGACTTTCTTTTAAATAACGAGCATTTCAAAATTATTATAAATGTTTTTTTTCTTGAAGAATTTATTTGGTTCATTAAATTAGGTTTTATACATTTAATACTCAATAATTTACACTGTGGTAGGGCTATTGCTAACATTTTCCAAATGGAGAATAATGAAAACATTAAAAATATATATTATGTTAAATATAAGTATAATTATTCATAAATAAACAGTCACAGTACTAATCAAAAAGTATATAACTGCTTAAAGCAAAAAAACAACATCTTTTACGTAGGTTATGGACCATGGAATGCTTATATTTACCGCTTCTAATTTTAAAGGAAAATTAAATTGTTCTTGCGACCTTAGATGTATTTTTATTTATTTCACGATTCATTCTGTAACGCACTGGCGGGTATTACATAAAATTTGCATTGGAACAAAACAGTATAAATTATACTATAAAAAAAGGAATGATAGGGCAAAAAAATATTAGATCTGACAAATGCTAAAATACAATGTTGTGTCTTGTTCTCTTCTGAGTTATTGCAATATTAGGGTACTTCAGTGGCTAGTATGCTGTATTTAAGTTTGCTTTAGTCTAATAGTTAATGAAACTTATAATTACAGTGTGATTGTATGCACGTTCCCGCTAATATTGTGGAGCTTTTTGTTTTTTTACGCACATTGCAATTGCTTAACTTATATAATTTTTGCACTTTAGACGTGTGTTATTTCTACTTGGTCAGTCAATAAAAACAAAAAACACCTGCATCAGTTACCAAAAGCACTATTTTATTAATTTAGACGATATTAAATATCTAAGAAGTGAAATGAATGGAAAAATTTATGTTATATTTTTTTCTATGCATGCAAAAGAAAAATTTGTCACTCAGCTACAACCATTTCATTTTCTTTTTTAATACTTGGTAGTTTTTATTAATTATAATTTATACTAACTATTAGTCTTTTTTACCGATCATACTTCCTTTTTTTTCTCTCTAGAATACATTGAAATGTCGCAAAAAATGTTTGTGTTGTTACGAATGTGTTCATAACTTAATTTCTGAATAATTTACATTGCAAAAGTGATTGCAGCTAAATATTTAACATTTCTAAACATTTAACAAATTTCACAGCCATTTTTCAGCAGATATCAAAGATTAAGTCATTAAAGTGATATATAACTCAGTGCCTAGCACGCCCAGTGTTTCTTTTTATGAAAATAAGAATTTAACATTAAATCGAGGCGACTCCGCATTATTTTTCGATCTGCTATATACAGTGCCTAACCTGTTTCAGAAAACAAAAAATACGTAATAATTTGCAGACCGGAAATGTCTAGTCGCGATGCACATCTATCGACGAACGGAAAAAAATCATTTCCAGTTTGCTGGTTGAGAATAGCTGACAAATCACTGGAATACAAAAAACTGTACAATTGAAATGTTGAAAAAAATGCAGTGTTTCGCATCATCAAAATAGGAGTTCTATTTTCTGTCATATCAATACTCATGTTCTGCCCTAACTCTTCATAACCTCAATATTAATTGGACGGTACCCGAAAAAAAAAATTATTATTCAAGTAATTCTAATATAATGGTGCTTGATGTTACCAGAAGCTGCTTCGGGAAAATTTAAAGTTCAAGGAATTTAGTGTGAAAGTAGTAGAGTTAATAAAACTAAATCTATTAAATCTCTATTTATTGTCAGTTTTTTGTACACAACAATCTGTGAATTTTCTATTTATAGACGGAACCCGAAAAGAGGCATACAAAATGCGGTGTATTTCTTAGATTACCAAACAATATTGAAACAGTTTTTTAGTCGCGTGTCACCGTGTGAGAAAATCATAGTAATATAGTCGCACAATTTAGTTACTCGAGCAGATGTCAGAATTAAAAAGTATTTTCGAAAAATATCATTAATTTAAAGCGTTGTTCATTAGTTTCAAACCTTATTTCAAATCCTTTTTATAGACTCTAATCGTAGATACTCATGCATGGAGATTCGGTATTTCGCTAGATCTTTTACTTTTGAAACTCGATTTTCTATGACAATATAAGTGAATGCGCAGTGCCGGGCGGGATTTACAAATTATGGATTTATTGTTTCTTTTTTTATGTAAAAATAACCCGAAATGTGATATTTAAACAGTCAAACAAAATTTTTTAAACTGTAAAGCGATTGAAATTAGGTAATTTTTATATTAGTGACATTTTCTTGTATTGATGCATTTTATATTAATACTTATAAAAATTCTCGCTTTTATCACTTGGTCCTTATATCGTAGTTTAGTCTTAGACTTGTAAAATTGTTGATTTACGAGTCTGACAGAAAGGGTCTATAAACGCAGTTCGCTTAAATAAATCCACTGTCTTCTTCTTCTTAGAGAATTTGGTCGGTTATTAAAGAGCAATCATTATGTAGAAAAACATAAAAAAATTGTTTTATAATTAATAAATAAGACACATGATTGCATTTCACTAGCAACAAGGAATACGACTACCCTGTATTTAAGTTACGTCATCTATTTGCCCGATGCTTTAAAGGTCTTGGTTTTTTCTCTGCCTCAGAGGGTTTTCACTCGCTATAGCCTGCGATATTGGCAGCTTAATGTATCGTTTATCCATTCCATCTTATGATATTTTAGATCAATGGGGTATTGGCCTGTTATTTACCAGAGATCTTCGAATTCTTATGGTTCAGTGACCTTTCTTTGGAAATTCCTGAGTACCTATTTACAGTCTCTGAGCTATATTACAACTCATACTTCTGCACAATATGTTTTGACATTGTTATTGAATTTTTATGTCTGTACTAACTGGTGAGGGAAAGCTGTTTTCAATTACTGCATAAATTGTTAATCTTAAACTAGTAAACAAAATGGCTTTTTAAATCCACAATCAAAAAAGAAAATAAAATTAAATCCACTAGCTTGACATCACTGAAGATGATACTAAAGTTCTAGGTCGATCAACATTTCCACGCTAGGATAGCTGTAATAGGCCCAGAAAATTTCAAACGCTTACAGATGAAAACCAAAACAGTGCTTGGACACCTTTTGTTAAATAGCGAAGCAGTGACATGTTATTATTATGCTTTTGTTGTTTTAAAGTCATAAAAATGTATATAAAATGCTTATTGTATAATTTTTACATTGATAATAAATCTAAAGCTTAATTAATTAAATAAAGCATTATTTTTATTTTAAATAATACTTAATACTTTTCTAATTTTTTTTTAGATTTTTAAAGAGTCGCCGAGATTTAGTATTCATTGGTATGTTGTAAATGTTTTATTTACTTCATCTTTTTTTATTGTTATTTATACAGTAAAAAAATACAAACATTATTGAGTTTGACAGTTTAATACTTTATGAACCAGATATATAGCTCGTACTCACACTCTAAATAGCAGTCAGCACACGTAATAATAGTGGTAGTTATTTTCATTAAATAAATTATATATTTTGTAAGCTCAAAAAACAGTTTGATCTTATGGACACCACAAAGAAAAAAGATTTAGACGTTATCCCTAGACAAAGTGTAGCAAACACAGTATAGGCAATCGACACAACGCATATTGACGGCGTCTCGTATATTTATGTAGACACAGACACAAACCGTAAACTACTGCTAAAATAGTACTATACAGACTGTAAAAAAATGGACTATTTCTATTTTCTTTTCTGTCTAAAGAAGATTGTTCATCTTAAATAAAAACGTTTTTCCGTCCAAAACTAGTCTTTTGTATTTTTTAAGTTATTCTATTTTTACTATTCAAATCTTTTCTACTGTAAATTGATTTTCTAAGAGTTCCGCGGAAAATTTCCCTTTCTTACATAGCAACAAAAAATTGAAAACGCTTGTTGCTCTTTGCAAGGGAAATTCTGATAGTATGTATTATTTTCCAATAACATAACTTAGAAACATTGAGACGAATCGCGTCCTATCAGAATTTTGATCGATGGAGGAATCGCTTATTATAACTAGATAGTATATAATGCGAAATTTCAAATTATATGAAACTTACACATTTAAAAATAGAGTTAGATAAGCAATACTTTTCCTCAATATCGAGAGTATATTTTTTTATTAGCTTTTATCATTTGCGGTGATAGTAGTGCAAAATTAATTTTTCTTATAAAATTGTTGGTTTTTATGACACTCACATATTTTTATATGACTAGTGTATCTTTTAATTCTGTTTCAGTTTTCATAATGTCATAAAAAAGATATTTTGATAATGACTAGTGATAAATATCGATATATTTGATGTTTGCCTTTTTTATTCAATTAAGTTTAGTGTTTTGATCTCGATTCTATTTTAAAGTTTTTGCAAAAAATACTTTAAAAATAGGTTTCGCAAGTTTTGTTTCAGTGTCTTCCACGTTTCTTCTCTTATATCTTTTCTTTCGAAAGTTTTTCTTAAAGTCAAAATCAAAGTTGGCATTAAATTTTCTACGAGCAGGTAATCTACATTAAAAATATTTTGGTGTATTATACTTAAAAATTAAATTGTACAATTGAGAAAGTTAAATAAAAAAAATATACATTTATTATCAGATTTGCTAACATATTCGGTTTAAAGCCAAATTTTGCTTCAGTAAAAAAATAAAAATAAAATAATATACATCACAGAAATAATATTATTCGCGTTTTTTATTACACATAATGCGAACGCTTACTACTTTTGTTTAATAGAGCATACATATTTTTCCAGAAGTCATTTTGGTTTAAGTGTAATCAGACTGCAATTCTGCAGACAATGAATATGGAGATAAAGAGACATATTGCCTGCAGCAACACACTTGATTATCATATTATATCGAAAAGCCAAAACTTGTATGTTGGGCTTTTAAAACCTTTTTGCTTATTTTTTTTTTTGAATTGTAGTTTAACCGATTATTAATTGATATCAATGTTCAATTTTATGAGGAGTAGGCAGATGGTATGAATTGATTTTTAGCTGAATATAAGAGCTTAAACCACTCATAGAGATTTTGATATTGTTCCTTTTAACTTACCTCATTTTATAGTAATTAATAGCTGGCACCACAGGAGATTACGAGTGAATTAAAAGTTTTCAAATGGACGGGACCTCATGTCGAAGTCATGATTTATTGCTCGACATTCAAGCAGTATTTATATATATGATATATATATATAATTTAAATAGCAAAACTAATGGACAGAAAATAAAATATTTTTTTTACAATGACAATTTGAATGCCATAACACAGAAAAAACACTAAGAAATAATGACCGATGTAGAAGAAAGTACAATATCAAGTACTGTAAACTTTTTTTTATCATTTTTAGGAGATTTATAATATTTTAACTTATTAGTAGTTAATATTATTAGTATTCAATTTTTACATTTAGTACTTACCTTATATAATCATCAAATTAATAGTTAAAGCAGCAACTAAGAATAAGAAGTTAAAGATGTTCAATTACAAGAAAATGTTACTTTAGGTTTTAGAAATATTTTTCTATTATTTTTTTAAGATTATAAACTATATATTAAAAATAATGTATTTCTCTTCCGTTACAAGAATAGATATCCAAATAAAAAGTTCCATTAAACACAGACGCTTAATTGATAATGTATGTATCTTTTATTTTAAAAAATCAACAAATCTTGTTAAACAGGAGAAAGGGAAAATATTACGATTGTCAATAAAAAGATACTTTTTTATATTATTTTATCTGGATATGATTTAGCTATGTGGTGAAACCTATTGATGCATTGTCAAGGATGATATTCCACAAATTTTTTTTTAAATTCAACCTTTTTTATTAATAGGTAGATTGATGGACATCGTTTTGGTCCGTCATAAAACCAAAAAGATTTTTTTGACTCAGGGGTCAGCTTCGGTGCTTACAGATCGTCCTTAATGACTAAATGAAATATGTTACAGACAGAAGGTTTCATATCCAGATTATGTTTTATTAGTGAAAATTTTATTATGAAAATCTCCTTTCTACGAAGTCGCAATTTTCTTTTTTAGTTCTGACCTTGGTTTTGCATTAATAAATTTGGAATAAGATCTAGTACAATCTAATATAGATATTTCAAAGTCACTGACTTTTGAAATTGGCATGGATAAGTCGCCGAGAAAAAATATAGAATCTTATTAGTGAGAGATGCTTTTTACTATCCCTTCTTTTGAATAAGAAGTCAGCAACTATTAAGTGTTGGTGTAAATGAATTGTTGATTGAATGTTTTTATTTTAGTTCTAATTTAATCCGCACTGTACATCAGCGTTCAAAAATCGTATTTTTTAATATTTTTTTTTAGGGTTAGTTCCGTCATTGTAAGGACTATTTCTTTATTTATTATTTTCTTACTATGAATTCAGGTTTGCCAAAAGAATAAAACGAAGTCCACTTAACTGACCATTTAGTTCCCGTGGGCTTAGTCTATTATATTACAAGATCTAAATAAACATTGGTTGGATGCTCCGCTATCAGTGATATAGAGTTCACACTTTTAGCAGGAAATGCTCATTCATCGATTTTCCATTTTTTCTAGTCATTTATTCTTTTTTACTTTTATGCAAAATAAATGTTACAAATAAAGGCTTCTATTGAACACAGTCTTTCTAACAATAAATGTTATTTATTAGGTAACCCTCACAATGGGAAGATAGTCATATCAAACCTTTTGGGAGCGACTTAAATAAAAAAATACTTTTTCTTGTTATTTCAGCTTCAAAATGTCAGTTTCAAAAGCAGTTCGCAAAATATGACACATTACTTCTTCTGTCAACCCAAGAGTGCAATTGCAATATTGCGATCTGCCGAGCTGGTATTCAAATCTGAACTATTGTTATTGCGATCGTAATAACATAATATTACTACTTTTGAAAATTCTCCACTTTTACATGCAGTTTCTGAGCTATATAAAGTAGTCAAACACCACTACACCTGAAAAGAAGACTGATCTTCTGACTTCTATTTGGGGTTAGAAATTTCTATATTCTAACTAAATATACACTAGAGTTCCCATGAAACCTGTGCCATCTAGCTCTGTTCAACAGGGCGGGGTTCATGTATGAATTTAACTATAGCAATTATAAAATCTATTTTAATTTAGTTTGCAATTATTTTTGAAGGAAATCAAAATAGATACAAAGTTATACTCATTTTTTTGAACGCTTTTTTTTCATTATTTTCACCAGTTAATGCTGTATAGTTTGGTGTGCTGCCTGTTGTTTATGAGTAGGAACCACTATGTCTATATAACAAGTGGAATAGTTAGAATGAAGAAATTAGTAAGATTAATCTTACTAGCTGGAAATTCGTCATTTATATCCGCTTAACGCTGGGATCAAGCTTTAATAGTTTTTTCCTTATATTTCATCGTTTTTTTTTCACTTTAATTTTAAAAAGTATTTGAAAAAAAACCTATTTATGTTGATTTGAACTCAAACCACAATGGTTTAAAAGATGCCGACATTCAAAAGTAGAATTAAGAGGCTCAAAGTCCAGAATGTTTTGTTTTATTAGCGTTGTCAGATATTACATTTTCTTTTTTGAGAAGTTTTGATGACACAATTTTAATTGACTAGCAGAGTAAACAGATTTTTGCATTTTTTTGCTTGTTTTGTTCTCTGATTAAATTAATAAATTTAAATTAAATATTATTACAAAACTTAAAAAATTTTTAGCCTATAAAACATTGACAAAAAAGAAAAAAGTTTATTTACTCAATTTCTTGTACAACTGTTGGAAATAAATAATAATTTAATCTACATTATTGTTATTTGGAGGGAAATGAAAATTTTATCTTTCACAATATTTTTAAACTACATAATCATTTTTCAGGTATTGGTTCTATTTTTGTCATTATGAGTTGTATTTCATGGCTGTAACATTGTACTTTGCCGATGAAGTATACGCTGGTAGAATTACATCATATTGCCTGTTGAAATGGGGAGGCCAGTTTGACATATTTGTATTTAATTTTTAGGCACAACAGGTAAAGCAAATGTCAGAATATTTTCAAGTAGTTTAAAAATAGTCACCATTAAATCTTGACTACCGAGTGTTTGCGGATGTCTTAAATATTATATGAAACATCTTAGAAAACAGATAAAAAAATTTCCAGAGCTTAAAAAGTGACTGTCATTTAAATTTAGTTCATATTAAATTGACATTTCACCTTTTCTAGTTTTTACATACAAATAGCATTTGCGACATTTTAAAGTTTTTTGAGGTTAAATCATTTTAAAAGAAAAAATTGAATTACTGATTAATTTTTCAGCAACAGCATATTAATTAAAGAAATAATTTTTTTTTATTGTCATATGAAAAAACACATTCATACACAAAAAGACTTTATTCTAAAGCCAACATAAAAGTCTCTTTATTTTTTTTGAGGAGTAATGGAGTTATTGGACTAGTTTCTCACTACATATATGTAGAGCTTATAACCATTATTTTTAAACCTTTTGAAGTTCACATTCATCCATACAATTTGTTCATTCTTAATATAATTAGATGCTTATTACTTAATAGAAGTTAATGTTTACCCGTCAATTTAGTATTATATTCTTCTGTACATTATCACTTTTATAACTTTGAATAATTATCAATGAATTTCACAGCTATTCGAGTACTATTATGATATATGCATGTTGATAAACAGTTTCCAGCATACTTCTTGTCAGATAAAGCTGAATGTTCGATTAATGTAGTTGACTAGTGCTCGAAGCCGTCAGAAATAAAACAATGGATCCATATTTTGACAGATTTTCAATGCTAGTCGACTTCTCGGTCTAGCTATTACTGGTATTTGAACAAACTTTTTTAAAAATTGATATTTGTTTTTTATCAGTGATTCTACCATAAAAATTGGAATTTATGGGCAGAAATGTTTGATTTTTTAAATTGATTTTTTGAAGAAAAATGCTTGATTCGTAAAGTATTGTTGGTACATCAAATATTATCTCCGTTTATATAGCAAATAGTAACCAGGTTTTTTGAGTGATGTAGTTGACAAGTTTTGATAATCTATTGTCATAGGATCATCCATATCTCTGCACATTTTTTTTTTAATTTACACAAAGAAATTGCGACCATTATGGTGACTAGGTCGTTTAACTTGAATAAGATAATGCCCATCTGGGGGAATTCAACGAAATGTGGTGCCCAGTTGATCTACTCAAAAAAAAGACTTTTCACACCTTTTGCCACGTAGGGTTGACTTGCTCATTTTTTTCTCACCTACAGTTTGTGTGAGTTGGAATAAAGCACTGGCAGTTTTTAAATATTTTATTGGTCACAGACTACAGTACAAGAATTGGTCGTTAAATGTTTATATTTAATCAGATCTTACATCTCCTTTCTGTGAAATACAAATATTGTTAAAGTTTAATTTTGTCAACTTATGTTAACACTTTATAAATCAGTTGCTAATGTTAACTCTTTTTTTACAGGTCAACTAGTATTTGATGTTTTGTCAAACCGACATTAGCCAAAGGTAAAAGTCGTCCATAACATTTTTGATGAAAGTTTTAGGGAAAGTCAAATAGTGTAGCCAAATGTTTCTGCCTCTAGGCTAAAATTATGTCCCCACAATTCTTTTTTCGCCTAAACATCACTCACTATGGCATCCTGTATATAGCGCTAAATGTCCATAGGTTGAATTTTGATGCCAGTTGGTAGATACCCATAGAGTTAGTCACTAAAGTCGTCCCACACCCGTGCGGACAGCGGAATTACTTCCGCAAAAAAATTATAAAAACTGTAGAAATCTTTTATGTAATCACCCAGTATAATATTTTACTACAATTTCATAGTTTTTTCAGTTATCCTCTCTGAAGTTTTTTCAGCAGCCTGAGAGACGAGCGAGATAATGACAACATGGGGGCTTACTATGCAATTTGAATGTTGGTAGTTGTTGACTGGTTTTTTTTTATAAAAAAGGCCTGATAAAATAAATGTATACAAAATTTTTAATTGGTTTAAAAATTTCACAGAGCAGAAACTCAAAGTCACTATTTGGGAGTCTGTCTCCGAGAATTCTGTTGACCAAAGAAGATAAGCAGGAAATACAAAGAGATCAGATTGCCGAAAGAAGCGTAGCTGATATTGAGATTAGATCCAACTGAAAATCGAATATACAGATAAGAGATGATTTATCGAGCAAATGATTTAGAGTCCTATACGTCATTATTTTTAATTTTACTTCATAGACCTTAAAACTAATTGTTAGTGAAACATGAACCATTCGTATTTTAAAACTTTCATGCATATTTCGTCCATTATTTCAATAAAATTATGTTAATTTTTTTCTTGTTACGACACTGGGACAACAGGAAGAAATTTAGTGTGATGAATTTTTTAGTTGAAAGCGCTTTAAATAGAATTTAATTTTTGTTGAAGCGTTTAATCGTTATTTATATTTTTATAAAAACTTGATAAATGTTATAAAACACAGTAGTTATTGAATTAATTATTATTATATCCTCTGTTTAAATTTCTAAATTTTCATTTAAATTTAAATTGGTAATTCTGATTTAAAACTCATACTACCATCTAGAAGTAGTGTTTTGTGTGTATATTTTTTTATGTTTTTTTTATTGTAACCGAACTGCTATATTCATTTTATATTTGTAATTAATTTTGTTTGTATTTTTAGTGCTCTGCTTTTTATGTTCTAAAATTACCATTTTCTATTAAATCAGCTACTACCGTTAATTTCACATCATTTGATTGTCTAATGGAGATAATAAAACATTTTAATATTCAGTTGTTTAGTCAGCATCGACACAAAAGTTTTGAACAATTTTGAAGAGTTCATACGGTCAAAAATTAATAAAGTGAAAAAACTGGTTTTTTGGCATAACATATTATGTTATTTTTCAATTATATTTTATTTTTGGGCTTAGTTCGTTGCCATAATATTTTTTGAACATTTTTCTTATTATATAAAAATGATTCACACCTTATACATATAGTATGAGAGAAAATGTAAATGATTTTTACTTACGACTATGTTTTTTCTGTGAAATTATTTAAATTTAAAACAATTGATCAGAAATTCCGACTACAATTATTGTATGAATTGTTCTCCCATGGCTGAAATATTTTGACATTATCCAAACATTAACAAGGAAGATTTAATAAACACTTCATAGTAATGGGAAAAGAATTGTGCGTGAAATTTTAAAATATTCCTATAAAAAGAAAACTTCAAAGGATTCCTTTATAAGAAAGACACTAATCAGAAGTCAAAAGTTGAAATTAAAAACGATAGACCTGAGTGTCAGATATGAGTTAATATGAGTTCAGTTATTATTGATAGATTTTATTAGATAGTTTTATGCCATTGGGATGATCTTGAAAATATGTTATAATCTAATCAGTTATTATGTAATAATGTATTGCTGAGTGTGATAGTAAGTAAATAACTAAAAATAGCTTTTATATTAATTAATATTGTTGTAGCACAAAAAATGAAATATTTGAGACATTTCTCTTAATTTAATTCAGAATATTCGAGTATTAGTAGCTCATCCACCAGTAGCTTTTGAAATATTGACCAGTTCAGAATTTGAATCCTGGAGTCAAGTGTTTGATGTCCGAGGTGAAACCTTGAAAGTCACAACATGCACAACGGGCTGCGCTCAGCACATTTGTGTTCCACTTTTTATAAGCACCACTTTATTTTGAGGCATCCATACAGGAGGCAATTTCATAACATAATTTGAGACAGACTGAGATATAGTAATAAAATAAAATGGTATTTTTGTAATAGTGTATTTTTTTATTTTTTATTTAACATTACTTTGAGGCTTATAGTAATTCTTACTTAATAATCTTGAGGCATCTTAATAATTTTTACTTAAAACATTATTTGAGGCTTATAGTAATTAATATTAGAGCCACTTTATAATATTAATACTGTTAATACTATTTCAACAGTTATCTAGTTTCATCGCTACATTATAATTTGTGTTTTGGGTCAGCAGATCAGGCCGCCCCTTATTAAGATTAGCCACACATTTGTTTAGAACAACGTGAACATGTCAGTGCATAATACTTTTTTCGTTCATTATTATTTTATTACATTTTGATAATAATAGTATGTAATAGGGTGATATCCATTATTATTTTCGTAATGACACTGAAAAACCCCTCACACTCCGGTGAACAATTATATGTATGTAGATGACAGTAGGCAAATATTAATTTTTCAATTTTTTTTTTCATATATCACAAGAGTTTGACTCATCGGTTTCACTGAATTTTTACATGACTTAATAGACCGCTTTTGCTAAATTTTTTCCAAATATTGTTTCCCATTTTTATAAACAAGGCATCTAATTTTCATCTATCACTTGGATCACAAAGCCAGCATCATCTTTCGTTATGGACTTATAAACCGCTAAATTTGGAAACTACTTTTCTGTCAAACGTTTTTACCGGGTCAAATCAAGGAGAATTGTAGATTCTTGAGGGAATTTCTAGACTTTCCATTCAGTTATCCAGTTTAAGACTAATCAGAAAAGCTCAATTGTCTGTTTGATTTATATGACAAAAAACAAAAAAAGAAACCGCCTGACGTAAATTTAGTTAATAACACTTCAGTTATTTTATCACCAATCTTGTCGGAGAATGGAAAGCAAATTTGCCAGAGGCAAGCTACAGAGAGTGTAGTGAAAATAATCATCAATATCAAACAAGTTTTTGAATTTAATTCCACTCCAAGAAAATGAACTGAATTTTGATTCAAAAACTTCACCCAGCCAGCTTTTCAACAAGAACTCTACACAAACATTATATTAACTGAAAACCTGCACCTACACAAACATTATTACAACTTACAATAATAATATACAAAAATTTTGATTTCTCTGTCGATAATTCATCATTTTTCCGCCATCAACTTTCTGAATGTTAACGAAAAAGTGCAAGAAGCGTGCACATTGTTAAATTGCCGGTTTTTCTTAGTGCTGAAAAACAACATTTTCTACACATTTAAACATGACATTTTTTAAACATTACAACAGGGTGTGCTCGTTCTTGGGTTTGGAAATGAGCAATTTTTTACGGACGGAAAATGAAAAACCAAAATTGTCAAAAACTCAAAGCAAGCATCCCTATCAGTCTCCAGTTTGATGAAAGATGCAAGGAAGAGTATTCTCCTGAAGTCATGATAACTCTAAATTTCTTAAACTCGGACACACTACATGCCACACAAAAGGAACTACATCAGTTAATTGATGAATATGATGCTTTTCGTAGGTTTGGCGCGGGGATAACATTAGACACGACCGCAATACTGGTCAGCTTATATTGTAGTTACAGGATGATGTCTATTAGGCTTTCAGGAGCCACAATAAGTCAGCACCATACCTGGTAATACTTTCCTGAAACATTTTATCAAGAGGCGGGCGACTCAAAATTAGAACTCAACTATTCCTTTCATTGACAAATAATGCAATCCATAGCCAATTTTTCAGGCTGATTATCACTTCAGATGCCAGATGATACACAGGCAAGAATCATCGGATGGCTTAGATGATTCGTTTCTTATATGAATTATGTCAGGCATATCATCATTAAAAAATAACTATCAAGCTAAGATCTATAAGATCAGCTGGAAGAAACTACCAAATCTATCTAGTAAGATGGAATTACATGCTTTTATATATACTATTATAAGATTATTTCTGATACCAGAGTGGCGCAAGATCTCGCCGCCTGCTTGCAACTACACCAGCTAGTGAATGGGCGAATACTTTTTGATTCCATTTCTTGTAAATTACAATGAAGTCCTTCAAATTGTTTACTCTCTTCATCAGGTAAGAATGAAGGCTGAAAGACAATTAATGAGAAGTCATTTAAATTATTGACAAGTAAGCTGTAGTCCGATGCTATAGAAATTCTCATGCAAAATCAAAATTTGAATTTTTGAATCTGAAATTCATAGGAAAAAATAGTGTGCTTTTTAACATTTTTTGTACATTCTGTACATATTACTAACCGTTCTGTTATTATTTGTTATAAAAAGCTGATATTATATTATTACCGTTTGACTGAATAGTTAAAAAAACGCAATCCTTTTTTGAAAAAAGTATTTTTTTTCATTTTTTTTCTTTCCGGTGGGGAAGGGGAACTTTTTAAAATGCAAATTTGGCAATTCTTTAAATTACATAAAAAGTCTCCTCGATACAGTGGTGTCATAAAAATACTTTTTTATATCTCTAATGTTTTTTTGAAATAGTCAGGTTTTCGCGGTAATGGTTGTCAAAGTCAATTTAGACTTGAACCATTCTTGTTGTTAACTAACGTCAAACAAGTAGTTCATCTTGATAATTCAATGTTCTTTTTTCAGATCCATTATCAGTGGTTAAAATGTGCAGATTATACATAATAGAATATCTTCAAATTAGCAGGCCGTTACAATTGGGACAAAACTTTTACTTCATAATCTTATTATATAGATCCATTATTTGTTTTTTTTTATGCATTTAATAATATAATAATATATATTAATAATATAATCTATGTCTTTTTCATTTTTCAGATATAAAGAGACTTGTGAGACTGGGGGGACTAGAATCAAATATACTTAGTCCGGGAGATATATTTGTCAGATTCTGCACTAAATTGAAGTTAATATTGGTCAAATTTACTAATAATTATGAGGCTATTTCAAGGGCTATTGAGAGATGTAGGAACAGACACCAGCTTTAGAGCCTTCCCTTCAGAGACATGAAAGGATTCCAGACTAAGATGCTATCGTAAGTTATACAAACTTGCACTATTAGTTGTACTATAACATTATCTTATTTTGTAGTTGTTACTTACTTATTGGACATAGTAATGTAAAACAACAACCTTTTATCAAGATGCTTGATAATGCACACAGGTGCAAGTCATCGTCATTGCTGAGTTAATAAGCAAGTTTGACACATTTTTAGATAATATAATTGAATTAAAGAATTTTAGTTTTTTACAAACTGTAAGTGCACTTTTGTATTGCGCCTACCTATGTAGCTGTTAAATACCACTAAAAAAAATATTGGCAATACCAATACCAATACAACCCTAAAATAGCATAGTAATCTAATACTAATACAATTTTAAAACCAGTACGTAAATATCCAATACCAATATTTATTTATTACGCACACACACTAAAGCCACTAAATAAATTTTAAGAAAGTAACCTCCATTTTCGAAAGTCTGTAGTCGGAAAGATTGCTCAGTCGTCGCGTATCATATTTCGCCTTAACACTGCATGCGCGGGGCTATCGGGCCGGCTCTGCTTTTTTATCTGCTCCCCTGTTTATTTGTTCTACTTAGTAAATACACGGTACTCTATGTCTCGCCAGAATGTTCGCTTTCTCTGCTGTAGTAGAATTTTCACGACGGGCTGTCCCTCCTACGAAAACAGCTTCAACAGCAGCGCTTGAAGGAAGTCCTACCCAGGTCTATGTATATTTTAGGAATAGATTATCCAGTGATGTAAAAAATACTGTTCCCGAAGTGTCTGCCAAGTAATTATTACTTTGATTCATATCAGGTGAATCATTCTGATGGTTAATTTATATGGGTCGCCTTGCTGATACAGTTTAAAGGGTTGATTATCTGTATTATCAGTATAGTAGCCGACGCAGCAGCTTTCTGGTTGAACAGTCAGCCCACCAATAGTGATTAGAAACGCTGCAGTAAGATGCGCGAACGCGTAAGGTCCAGTTCAACTGATGGCTAGATGCCAGCTGGTCGCTGTCAACATGTTCTAGAATTCTCTCGTTGATGCATTCATTGTTTTCATCACTAAATGTTGGTAGAAGGAAACTGTCCAATGTCTTTATTGGTTTCACCTAACAAAAGCTACAGTTCAATAGCAACATGCTTCATAATGCAGAATACTTAACAAATGTTTTTCGTCAGGTGCTGTGTCTTGATATCAGTTCATCATTAAGTTTGTCAAACTTAACTTTCCATGTCATTTCATACAGAGAGTATATATCATATTATTGACTACAATCGGCTTCGCCCAGGTGCTACCAAGCATAAATAAGGAACTGCCTGACGATACTTTCTTGCAAATAATCATAAACACTCAAGAAAATTATTTACCGCAAGTTGCGAAAGCTTGAAAGAATAGCAAATTCCATAGAAATCAATTTACTTAGAGTACTCATCAATGCTTCATTGCCACAGATATGATTTCTATATCATTCCTCCATTGCTCAATTGGTCTAAAAATTGTAGTTTGGCAAATACGCTTAGAAGATTTGGGCGACATCTCGCAGTTGTTATTTGTTCGCTTTTCATTCACAAATTCACGTTGTAGAGAACTTATTGAATATTGCTTTTAAGTATGGTTGCTCAATAATATCAAAAATACTATTGGCCAATATCAAATTTCAAGAGTTGTACATCACACATCACTTATACGCAATACAATAATACCAATCAAATATTGCAATATTAACAATTCCTTGTAAATAGCGATAATACACAAAAAGCCTCCATACAATTTTCAATTAAATACAACACTCAGTTTTCCCATATATTTTCACTCCAGTTACACACCAGCTCTCCATACAATTTCTCTTTCACCTAAAGATATTACCGTTACTTCTTCACCTAAATACATCACCAGTTTCTCTTCCTCACTTGGAATATTAACACAAGTTCTTCTCCATTACTATTTCAATTCTAAATATCTATATTCACCTTAAATATTAACACCGTTCCCTTATTACTATTTTCAATAGTTTATATACAATAATTCTTCACTTAAATATTAACACCAGTTCCTTTCTCTCTAAACATTTAACAATTATTTTCCAGACAACTTCTTTCACTTAGACATTAAATGTTAATTCCCGAAATAGTGGCCTGTGCTTTAGCTGTAATATGAAGTTTAATAATTGTTTATAAGTAAAAATCATTTTGATGGACAAAATAATTGATTTCCGCCAATAATACAAAAAGTTGATGGAAAAATAATAATGTTGTAAAATATAGTCTTGCATTTTTTATTGATTAATAATATATGTATATGCACATCAGGTTGCTAGAAATTTTGTCTTGTTCGTCCAAGGGAATAAATAGAATATGTCAAACTTTTGATCTGGTTTAACTCAACATCTCATCCACCTAGATCAAGCCAAGATCTGGCAATGCTATTTTCAATAAAAGAATTTATAGATAGACAGTAGTGAATTAATGAGGTTAAACTGATAAAAAAATATTTTTAGAATTTTTAGTATCTATATATAGCGCCATTAAATATAAAGAAAGCCTTGTCATAAATGAGAAATTTGTTGGCTATTCACTACAGAGTAGAGAGCTAAATAGCGTCTCTTACAAGAAAAATTTGAGTCCGCTTCCCAGTACTTTTTTATTAAATCTCCACTAATATTTAACTACATGTATCTATTTCAACATTGTTCTTCATTTATAGAATAAAATTCAAGACATATGATAGATTGGCATAGCTTAAACGAATTTTTTTATGAATTTCACAGTAGCTAAATAGACATTTTCCATCAACTTATTTATTTATCAATATATAATGTAGCGCTGCTGCAATACCAATTTAAATTTCTTTTGCAGGCCTAGAAAGCAATAGATACCTTATTAATATATTGATGTGGTTCAGTTCACTATTTCGATTCTTGTTGTTCCAGAATGCAAAGTTCATGTTTGGTTGTTTCAATTAGTATATTAAATACATATCTTTTAATAAATTATTTTACACGAGCCTATTAATTTTTTAAAAAAATATTCTTGCCTTTTTGTCAAAATCAATTTCGCAAGTTTATATCTTTTTATGCAGAAATATAGTTTTACTAGTCAAAGTTGCGTAGCAAACAATTTTTCATTGAGCAATATTTCATTGATTCTTCAAGTTATGTTTTTATCTTTTGAAATCTTCTAAACATCATTAAAAAAACCTTTAAAATGAAATACTAAATTGGGTTAGAACCGATCAAACAAAAGATTTTAGAAGTGAAAAACTACCTTGAAGGGAGCAAAGAAATCTGTCATTTTCTTGAATTTTTTTCTTACAGATTCCAGCATCAGATGTTGATCTTTGTTTTTACGTCCCGTTCAACAGTTCTTTTATTAGATGGATATAACAACTACCAGCGATATAAAAAAGGACCATCGTTTCATTAAACAACATACTCACAAACAGCGATTTCATAAATGTTTTTTAATTTACCCCACAATTAATGTGACACAACAATTTATTTTTGTGTTAGATTTATTTATTTTTTTAATTTAGCAGGAGTTTTCAAGAAACAGAATGTTGGGTTTAATGATGCCACCAGAAGAACTTCAAAATTTTCCATTCCAGTAGAAGTTGTTGAGTTTCATTACAATATGAAAATATTTAGCTCCTTTTACACGCATGGTGTGATATTCATCATTCCAATGCTATGTAGTAACTTCTTTTTTGGCCAATTGTCGAACAAGAAAAAATTTCCATTTTTAGTTACCATCTTCTATTTATGGATAATTTGCAATATTATTAAACAACACAGTAGTTAAATATTATTAAGTATTATTTTAGATATTAGAATGCCTTCTCAGATGATTATTGAATAGCTTGACATTATAAAAAGACTGGAACAAAATTTCTAACTTTCGAATAGTATTCTGGAGTTGTAAGATTAACATTATGAAATAATGTTGTAAGTTGAGAGGAAGTATATCAATTCTTTTAAATATACAAACCTATTAACTTTTGTCTTCTTGAAAATTATTTATTAATCGTTTGTGAGGATAAATATTAATAGTAGTTAACATTATTATTATTATCCATATTTTATTATTTTAAATATTTAATGTGAAATCTGTGAGTTTTCTTTGTTGAATAGCTCATTTGTGACGTATTGGTTGTTATACTATAGCATAAATTTATAATGTTCATCACAACATGAAAGTTTCATGTCTATTAAGTTTTGAAGGATGCTTAAATAGAAACATAAATTTCCAATGAAATTATAACTCTAATATTATAATTTTTTCACAACATTCTATAGATGGGATTACTGGAAATATTGCATGGTATTAATTTCATATACCATTTGTATTTTTTAGGTGTAAATTCATTTTTTGCTTGAATTATAAATGTATTCATACAAATTATATTTAACTGGGAACAAACATTATTCATAGTTAAAGATTGCTATTTAAATTAGCCGAATTAGAAGTGAAAGCATTAAGATTTTAGATTATGCTATTTATATATTGAAACATTCTTCTGATACTTCTTTATAATATTTTTTTTACCTATAATGTAATTTAAAACTGTGATACATAATTTTAATCTTCAACTTTTTTTTTTTGTGATATAAATCATCTTGCTTATGAAAGTTTATGCTGTACCTACAAAAGTACATAGTATCCATTTTTTTAAAAATATGTGATATAATTGTAGCCAAAGTTGGAAAAGCGCTGTTTTACAACATTATTACTCATTGTTATCCTGTTTTAGGCATTATGTAAAAACATAGAGTTATACATATTTATTGTGTAATAGTTTTAAAATGTATAGAAATCGTAGCAAATACAATTTATTGATAGTTATCACATCACTTTGTATGTAGCAAACAATTTTACAATAGATTATCTAAATTTCTTTTATGATTTTTTAACCACTTGAATGTAAATCGTAATTTTGATTTTCTATGACTTAAAAATGCTCTAATTCTTGTTTATATAAAGTAGTCATAGACCAATGTGATAGTTTAAATAGTTTGAGCTTAAAATTACATAATCATTTAAAATAAATAAATTCGAAGTCAATATGACTTTAATGTCATCGATACTTAGCTACCACTGTCTTCTCTGAATTGATCTGGAGAGGGCGATGATTAGAAAAGAGAATAAAGCTGTCTTTTGCTTATCTTCTAGCAAAATATACATGCTAGAAATACACTGATGTGTATATATATATATATATATATATATATATATATGTAGAGATAGTTATATATATATCGAGATATATACATGCTAAAAATACACTGATATATATATATATATATATATATATATATACATATATACATATTTATTTGTAAATGTATGATTTTTTTTCATTTCGTTTCAATCCTACACCTTAGTTGGGGTAATTAATTACTTGGCATCTAATCAAAAACATCTTCTTTCGCCCCATAATGTTGTAAAGAGCAGCAATCAATTTGGCAGTTGTTCATTGTTTTTATTGTTTTCCAAATAAATGACACGTTTAATTCCTTGTAAAAGGTAAAGCACTATTTTTAAATATTTTTTTTTCGCCAAGTAGAGCAGCAATGTCAGTTCTAGATGAAAGTAAAAAGAAATTTTTAACAGAAATGTAAATGCAAAAATGACATTTTTTTTTTTGTAAATGCCTATTTTTACAGTTAGATGTATAAAATCACAATTTCAATGTTCTGCAAGAGTTTTAATGTTTTTATACGCTGAGTGAGGGTCAATAATTGTTTCATATCAGGACTCAAAATATTTCATTCTAGTAGGGCTCTTCACACTGCCAACAAGGCAGCTGGAGCCTTCTGACAAACCGCAACAAAATTTCCATCTTTCACTCTCGTGTTCTGAAAGTTATCTCTGACAGTGTTTAGGGCCGTTTCCTCTCTCTCACTCTCTCTCTGAATTTAGCCTGTCTGATGATTGTATTCTGCATTGGCCTCCATTTATGTGCTTAGATCTAGATTCAAAATTATGTATATATATTTATATTTCGGGGCCCCTTCAAATGTCTATATATATTTTGCTTTTTCCTCAAATGATTATGCTTGTAGGCCTGCCTTCCGCTGAATGCGCTTGAAAATCAAATTCTTCAATGATTATATGTTTGCGTCTGGGCTCCTTCAAAATGACAGATGCTTGGTAATCGCCCTCTAAATAATTTATATATTTGTATTTGCCTTTTCTTAAATGATTATATGTTATACCTGGGACTCCTCCTAATTTATTTGAATGATATGTATTTCTCCCAACATAATAAGGTCCATATTTTAGCCTACAATACTCTCTATAACTGCACCAGATGCGTTACGCTGTCCTAGGTGTCACACTCAAATGTTTTGATCAACTTACACACACATGTATGTATTTTTCACACAGCACACGCTTTTTCAGATTTTCAAACTTTATTATAGACCAAGTTGTCGTAGACAATAATGTTTCGTTGTCATTTGAGTTGATGGGAAACAATCACAGAAAACTTGAAACATAGCAAAAAACCGTTACCAATTCTACCGTTATCGAAATAATAAATAAAAAAAGTACAATGACACTTAAACCACTGCTATAAACATATATGCTTGTTAGTAGCACTCTATACAGCATTCATACAATGACATATAACAATTCCATGTTACATTTCATACAATGATATGTAAACACCTAAAGTTCATACAATGATATAACATCATACAGCACTTCGCTATGATATAACATTCCATACAGTTCATACAATGATATAACATCCATACACTTCATAATGATACAACACTTCCATTACCAGCATTTCATACAATGATATACCTATTGTGTTAGCACCATACAATGATATAACACTCCATACAGTTAATTTCATACAAATGATATAACACTATTACAAAGTTTTTCATACAATGATATAACATTCCATACATTTCATACAATGATACAACACTTCCATATTTCATACAATGATGTATAACATCTCATGCTGCTAACTTCATACAACGATAACACTCCATTATTGCTACACTAAGGACCTTCACAAAATTCAATGTGTTTATCATTATGTTATTCTCAAATGTGTGATACTCCATACGCGTCATAGATGCCCCCGCTTCGTAGGTGTCCCGTGTGATTAACTAAACTGATAATGAAAAATATATTGTGTGTGTGTGAGGCAGTAGACGTCGTTGCATGTTTGGTTTAAGTCAAAATTGATTGTGGTACATGACAATCACATGTATAATTCAGACATTATGTTCACTATAGAATTCAGATCTTCATAGCAGACTTTTTAAACGAGGTTCTAAATTTCATCGAAGTGTTCTCGACTTCAAGTTATTAGTAGCGTAGCGTTTCGTAAACAAATCGTGCATTAATGTAAAATATTGATGTGAACGAGCATATCAGTCGGACTTTTTTCTTGATCCCATGATCACATACACATTATCCTATGTCTTTTGCCAGTAATTATTAATCTAGGCTGGGAGTGACCAGTGACGAGTATCGAGTTATTAAATCATTATTATAGAGCTTGCAAAGCACAGAGTGGCATTGACTTGATAATATTACGCGTGGTTCAGTAGAGATAGGCCTTCTTTATACTTGCTGTGAAATTTTGTTTGTGTTACTTCAAGGGTAAAACATTCAGAGCGAGGTCCGGAGAAGTTAATACAGTTGTCACTTCTTATCTCCTCACATCTTCCTTGGGGCTGTCCATTACTACGTCAAAATAGGGTATTTTGACAATTGCTGATAAGGGAGGAGGGGGAGTCAAGAAAGCTGACGTCAATGTTACTTTTTTTTAATTTAACATACACTCACTTAATACGTTTGTAGTCCTGTGTTATAATACCGCTTAACACTAGTATTTAATTAAACTAAGTATAATTTACCAATTTGCTACAAATTTTGGAAGTCACCTTTAAAAATGCTGACATAATTTTATAGGGGTCCTGAGTTTGACAATTTGTTATGAGGGGGGAAAATCGCCAAAAATTGTTGACATAAACACACGTTTCTAAAACCTGCCACAGAACAAGACGCGGGGTCGACACGGTGTAAAATAAAGGCTCTCATCTGTAAATCATGTTATCTTTGTTCTCAAATTGGGGACACTCAAAAGTTCGGCCGTCGGACTAAGAATTCAAGGATGTAAACTACAGAGGAAGCAAAATTTAAAGATGCGGACTCGTTAGGCCAAAAATCGTGTAGTTATCGCAGACATTGAGCTGGTCTTTCTTCGGGATGTGCTCATCAGGTTCGATCGGATCTTCTGATGGCGCTTCTCGTATAGTTATAATCCATGCATACCCTGAAATGTCCCTTTACAAAAAGACACTAGCGGCGTAGCGAGGGGTGGGCGTTAGTCGGCCCCGGGCGACTCCCATAAGGGTGCCGTCACTTTATTTTACATATATTATATGGTCTTCGAATGGGGGACAAGCCACTGACACCTCCTCCAGTCAAATTTCATCTCCTTTTTGCACTGCAACAATGAAGGACTTGTAAATTGGTTAACTCTTGTTCAGCTAATGTGATTTCAGAGGTAAGAGATCGATTTCTGTCACACTATAGCCTAGCTCATATGTTTATACTCAAAGTTCAGGGTCGGCAAATTTGGATTTTTAGGTTCTATGGAGGGTTCAAGTAAAGAGCTTCACTCAAAATAATGTCCTAATATTTACAAAACCAAATTTTAAGCTTATTTATCGACTTGAGTCGTTATTATATAAAACATTGACACAGTGGCGTAATAGAACTATAGATGATTTCTGTACATTATAGCATAATAATAATAATATACACTTTGGTTTTTATGAATGTTGATATTCGAATTTTTATTGTTTACTACGACTTAATTCTATCTATTCGATTGGCCCAAATTGGGGTGTAAATGTACCCTAAATAATATAACAAGTTTACTGCTTTCGCGCATTAAAAATATTTAAAGGCCGCCGACAAGACAAAAAACGGGGTTGTTACTAATACATTTTTCACAGCTAACACCATTCATACTTCTGTTTTATGCGCTGATGCAAGCTGGAACGATTATGGACATTTAATTTTAATTTGACATAGTCAACATTTTGACGACTAAAGTGAAATTACATCTCGCAGAACCTTGTCATCGTCAGCTGATTAAAGCTGTTTGCTGTTAAAAATACGTCTCCACGCCATTATTTCTTTTAGCAGCAAACAGGACTAATCAGCTGACGATGAAACAAGGTTCTGCGAGATGTAACCTTTAGTCGTCAAAATGTTGACTTATGTCAAATTAAAATTAAATGATACATAATCGTTCCAACATCAGCATAGAAACAAAGCATGAATAATTGATTATTAGTAATGAAAAAATGTATTAGCATAACAACATTTTTGTCTTATCCGGCAACCTTTAAACTATATTTTTTAATGCGCAAGCGCAGTAAACTCTGGCCATGACCTAAATTTTGTGGTACACACCCTCAATTTGAACCAATCTAGATAGATAAGAATGTCTGTAGTAAACAACTAAAAATTCGGGCATCAACTAAGAAAAAATTACATTCATAAAAACAAAGTGTATATTATTATTATTATGCCTATATCTGCAACAGAAACACATCATCTATAGTTCTAAAGTAGCTGGCTGCCACTGTGTCAATGTTTTTTTATATTAGCATTAAATTCACGACTCAAGTCGATAAAAAAAAGTCAACAGTAAATAATTACTTAAAATATTAATAATGCTACTCTCATATACATAAAGTGATACCATACTAGATCATGCTACTGATTTAACATGTCATGATATTCTTATATGTTCCTTACAGTCAGGTCGTGTGAGCTCAAATCGCTCTTTCGGGGCAAGTCGCTCACCAGCCCCACCGTAAGCTAGAGCAGGGGTCGGCAACTCCGTAGCCTGCGAGCCGCATGCGGCCTTCTGGATGTCAAGTTGCGGCGTTTTTTGAGCAAATTGCGGCCTAATCAAATACCATAATATTAGAACATTAATTTTAGTGGCTCTTAAACCTGAGAACATTGTAAATTATAACTTTTGGCTCTTTCGTCTCAAAGGTTGCCGGACTCCCTGAGCTTGAGTATAAAAACATATGGCTTAGGCTATAGTGTGACATCTCTGTATATGGGTCTGCCCCTGGCCACGGCCAGCTTGAATAAAGGTTAACCAATTTTAAGTCCTCATTGTTGCAAAAAAAAAGAGGAGATGAAGGCATGTTTTTGTGGGTTTTTTTTTTTTATTTTTTTTTTTGGAGGGGTGTCTTCAGTGGCCCCGGGGCACAATACCTATTTAGCGCCCCTCCCCCCATTCGAAAACCATATAATATATGTAAATAAACCATTTGGCGCCCTTTGTAAGGATCGCCCGGGCGATGATGCCCCTTGCCCACCCCTCGCTACGCCACTGGGTGTCTTTGTAAAGGGGCTTATTTCAGAATATGCAATGATCATAATACTCTGAAGCGCCAAGAAGACATCTTAATCGAACCCCTGATGGGCAATATCCCGAAGAAAGACCACTAGACAATCTAACGTCTGCGACCGGCCATGACGAGCTTCTTGGTCCACGTCTTTACCCTTATGGGCTCATATGGACCACATCCTTGAATTCTGTCCACATCTAGGCAGACACCACAGAGATATCCCAAAAGTAGTCCAGGCGTTGCCCCAATACGCGTGCCAGACACAGATGAGGGCCTTTGGCTACACCGTGTCGGCCCCACGTCTTTGGTCTGTGGCGGGTTTAGGCTGTCCATTATTTATGTCAACAATTTTACATTTTTACCTCCCCCTCCCCCTTGTCAACAAATTGTCAAACTTCCAGAGACCCCCCTATAAAATTATGTCAACATTTGATTACCCCCTAAAAAAGGTGGCTTCCAAAAATGTTTATGTAGCAAATTAGTAGGAATATACTTAGTTTAATTAAAATACTGAATGTTAAGCGAGTGTATAACATATGGACTACAAACGCTGCTTAATTTTCCTTTATTAAGTAATTATGTTAAATTAAAAAAAAAAGTAACATTGTTGACGTCAACTTTTCTTGACTCCCCCCCCCCTCCTCCCCCTTGTCAACAATTGTCAAAAATTTTCTGACCCCCCCTCCCCCCTATTTTGTTGACGTAATTAATGGACAGCCCCTTAAGGAGGTGGGGGTGGGGGTGACAACTATGTTAACTTCTCCAGACCTCGCTCCTGAATATTTTGCCACCCTTGAAGTAGCAAACCCAAAAATTAGTTTCACAGCAAAGTATAAGAGGCCCGCATATAACACTGGCGCCGCGTAATTAACAAGTCAATGCCGCTTCTGATTAGCACGAAAGCTTTACTCTTCTAATGATTCTTCTCCGTGCATTACTCGTCCGCACAGTTGACTTTCCCAGCCCACATAGTTTAGATAATAGTTACTGCACACAGACCCACTAACATCGCCCGGCTCGAGGGAAAGGAAGACATAGGATATGTGGTAGATATGGCTTAATAAAGCTCATGGGTCAAGTACTGCTCGTTTAGGTTGTTTGATCCGGCCTGCGCTGACCCATGCTCGTTCACATCAATGACGTTTACATTTAATACGATTGTTTACATGAAACACTACACTTACCTGCTCTTAGTTTAGAACTTCATTGAAATTTAAGAACTAGTTAAGGCCTTCTGCTTAAAAAGTCTGCTATGAAAGTCTGTTCTATAGTGAACACTGTGTCACAGACCTACATCAACATTGTCAGCGTACCAACCAGGCTGCCGCTTTCAGCACTCAATAATCTCTACCGCCTCACACACACATGTACCGTTATTGTATGTCATTTTATATCAGTTTAGTTAATCACACGGGACACCCTACAAGCAGGGGCATCTGACTTGTACATGGGTATCACACATTTTGCGAAGTTCGTACCAATGATAAACATTTGAGATTTTGTGAAGGGGAAGGGGCACTAGTGCTGTATGAAGTGCTGTATGGAGTGTTGTATCATTGTATGAAGTGCTGTATGGAGTGTTGTATCATTGTATGAAATGCTGTATGAGTGTTGTATCATTGTATGAAATGCTGTATGGAGTGTTGTATCATTGTATGAAGAACTGTATGGAGTGTTGTATCATTGTATGAAGTGCTGTATGGAGTGTTGTATCATTGAAGTGAAGTGCTGTATGGAGTGTTGTATCATTGTATGAAATGCTGTATGGAGTGTTGTATCATTGTATGAAATGCTGTATGGAGTGTTGTATCATTGTATGAAGAACTGTATGGAGTGTTGTATCATTGTATGAAGTGCTGTATGGAGTGTTGTATCATTGTATGAAGTGCTGTATGGAGTGTTGTATCATTGTATGAAATGCTGTATGGAGTGTTGTATCATTGTATGAAATGCTGTATGGAGTGCTACCAACAAGCACTATATGTTTATAGCAGTGGTTTCAAAAGTGTCGGCCGGTACTTTTTTTTTTTTACATTTATTATTTCGATGCTGTTAGGATTGGTAACAGTTTTTTTTTGCTATGTTCAAGTTTTCTGTGTACTATGTTTCCCATCAACTTCAAATGACAACGAAACATTATTGTCTACGACAACTTGGTCTATAATAAAGTTTGAAAATCTGGGTAAAAAGCATTGACAGCCTTTGTGTGAAAAATACATACATATTTTTGTGTGTGTGTAAAGTTTGATCAAAACATTTTGAGTTCTTGACACCTGGGACGCAATGACTAACGCATCCCCTAGTTACCAGTTCATTTTATAGGAGAATATTGTAGGCCTAAAGCAATGGACCTTATTATGTTGGGAGAGCTCACATATCATTCAAATACTTAGAGGTCCCAGGTATAAACATGGCATCATTTGAAAGGCCCAGGTACAAATATATAATCATTTGAAGGGCCCAGGTACAAACATATAATCATTTGAAGGGCCCAGGTACAAACATAATCATTTGAAGGGCCCAGGTACAAACATATAATCATTTGAAGGGCCCAGGTACAAACATATAATCATTTGAAGGGCCCAGGTATATATATAGACATTTGAGTTGGCCCAGGTATATATATAAATATATATATATTTGGAGGCACAGATCTAAGCACATAGATATATGAGGGCCAATGCAGAAGTACATCATCAGATTGAACTAGGACCACAGAGAGAGAGAGAGAGTGGGGGGGGGCAACCTAAACACTTGTCAGGGTCCCAATGGCTTTCAAAATTTATTTTGTTGTAATTTGGGGGAGTGGGGAAGTGTAAGGAGGGGGGGTCCTTTGTTATAGTTTGTCAGAGGTTCCAGAATTTTTCTAGCTGCTGCCCAGATTTGGCAGTGAAGCTGGAAGGGAAGGAAGGGGGAGGCCTAAGGGCTTTGACGAAAAATATTTTGAATCGGGTTAAATTATGAAGTAATTAAATTGACTGCCTCACTGGCATATAAAAACATTAAAACTCTTGCAAGTTCTTTGAAATTATTGAAATTAGTATTTTTATGGACATCTAGTTGTAAAGAAATAGGCATTTACAAAAAAAAAAATGATCATTTTAAATCATTTACATTTCTGTTAAAAATTTCTTTTTTTACTAACTACTTTCATCAACTACAAATTTATTTTGATATACTAGGCGAAAGCGAAAAAAAAATATTTAAAAAATAATTAGCACCTTTTACAAAGAATTTGACAATGTAAAGCAGCATAAAGAATGAACCAACCCAACTATATGCCAGAACTGATTGCTGTTTCAACATTATGGGATCTAAGAGACCATTAGATGCCAAGTGAATTAATTACCCTCAAATGTCAGGGTTAACAGGATTGAATTGAAATGAGAAAAAAAAATCATACATTTACAAATAAATATGTATATATATATATATATATATATATATATATATATATCAGTGTATTGCTAGCATGTGTATATATATCAGTGTATTACAGTATATATACATATATATATATATATATATATATATATATATATACACATCAGTGTATTTCTAGCATGTGTATTTTGCTAGAAGATAAGTAAAGTATTTTGGCACATTATATTTCTAATCATCCGCCCTCACCAGATCAATTCAGAGAGGTGGTGGTAGCTTAAGTTCTATCGGTGACATTAAAAAAAAAATTTAAGATGTGAAATTAACTCCTACTTTGGTCACTATTAGGCTTCAGATTTATTTATTTTTAAATGATTATGTAATTTTAAGAAATTCCCACTCAAAACTATTTGGGAACTATCACATTGGTCAAGGAATTTCATTTTATATAAATTTAAATTAAGGCATTTTTAAGTCATAGAAATCCAAGTTATTACGATTTGACATTCAAGTGGTTAAAAAATCACAAAGAAATTTAGACTAATCTCTTTAAATTGTTTGTTGCATACAGGTGTGTGATAACTATCAATAAATTGCCTGTTTGCTACATTTCTATACATTTTAAAACTATTACACAGTAAATATGTATAACTTCTATGTTTTTATACATATGCCTAAAACAGGATAACAATGAGTAATGTGTTGTAAAATGACACTTTTCAACAACTTTTTGGCTAATTATATCACATATTTTTAAAAAATGGATACGACATGTACTTGTAAAATTTAACATAAACTTTCATAAACAAGATGATTTATATCACAAAAAAAGAAAAGTTGAAGATTAAAAAAATTATGTATCACAGTTTTTAAAATACCCATTATAGATAAAAAATATTATAAAAAGTATCAGAGAATGATGTTTTCAATATATAAATAGCATAATCATAAAAAAATTTAATACTTTCACTTCTAATTAAATGTAATAATTTAAATAGCAACTTTCTTTAACTATGAATAATGTTTGATTCGATTTAAAATATATATAATTTGTATAATACATTTATAATTCAAGCAAGAAAATTGTGTCTTCAATTCTAAAAATACAAATGGTATATAGCAATACCATGCAATATTTCCAGTATCCCATCTATAGAATGTTGTGAGAAAAATTATAATATTAGGTTATAATTTCATTGGAAATTATATTTTCATATTTTTAAGTATCCTTCAAACATAATAGACATGAAACTTTCTCTCTCTCTCTCTCTCTCTCTTCTCTCATTGTGATGAACATTATAAATTTATGCTATGAACAATATAATGTACAACCAATACTGCAGTCCTCGTGAGCTATTCAACAAAGAAAACTCAAACTCACAGATTTCACATTCGTATTTTAAAATAACCAAATATGGATATAATAATAATAATAGTTACTGTGTATTTATCCTCTAAACATTAATAAATAATGCTGACTTACTCAGAACAAAAGTTAATAGGTTTGTATATTTTAAAAAATTGATATACTTGACTCTCAACACAACATTATTTCCTTTCAATGGTGGCATCAATAGTTTTATTATTCCAGATGCTGACTCCAGTTAAATTTTTGTTCAGATGTAGTCGCCGCACATGTCAAGGCTTGTCTGCAGGCCCTTCGATTGTGAAGGCATTTCTATTTATCTAAAATATGCACAATATTATTAGCTAACTAGAATCTGTGACAATAATATTATAAAAATTATCCATAAATAGAAGATGAACAACTAAATAAAATTTTTTTCTTGTTTTAAAACTACAAAAAAGAAGCGTAATGGTGATTGGAATCAATATTTCACACGCCATATAAGTAGGTGTTTGAATGTTGTATTTAAATAAACTCATTATTTGATATGAAAAGGTTAGTTTTGAAAGATCAGTAAGGCGTCATTAAATAAATACAAACCCAACATTGCGATTTCCTGAAAACTCCTGTAAATTAAAAAAAAATAATAAATCAGCACAAGTAAAGTTGTTACATTGTGTCACATTATGTAGTTGTGGGGTAAATTAAAAAAAACATTTTATGAAATCACTTGTTTGTGAAACATAGGATCAATTGTTTGGTGAAACATTGGACTGTTTTTTTATCGCTGGTAGTTACTTGTTAACCAAGGTCCTCTAACAAAGAACTGTTAATTTGGGAGCAGCCATAGTAAAATCAACATCCTAAGAAGGTGATGTGTGCTGGAATCACAACAGAAAATTCAAAATGATAAAACAGATTTCTTGCTCAATGGCTCAAGGTAGTTTATTTTTCACTTCCCTAAAAATCTTTGTTTGATCGCCCTAATTTAATTTAAGTATTTCATTTTAAAGGGCTCTGGCGTGTTAAAGCAGAGAATGTATCACTCATCTACTAAAGATAAGTAACTTGAGAATCAATGAAATATTGCTCAATAATAAAAATTGTTTGCTGCATAACTGACTAGTAAAAACTATATTTCTGCATAAAAGATATAAACTTTTGCAAAATTGATTTTTGACAAAAAAAAAGGCAAAAGAATATTTTTTAAAAAATTAATAAAATTGAAGCTAAATTAATCTTAAATAATTTAATAAAATATGCATATTTAATATACTAATTGAAACAACAAACTGTGAAACTTTCATCTGAATTCGGAACAATACAGAATCAGATGGTGGTCTCAGCTGAGCCACATCAATATGATTAATAAGGTATCTATTTGCTTCTAGTAAGGCCTGCAAAATTTAAATTGTGTACAGCAGTTTATTATATATTGATAAATAAATAAAGTTGATCTTAGGTATCTATTTGCTTCTAGTAAGTCCTGCAAGATTTGATTGTATACTTAATCTATCGTGAATATTGATTGCAAATTAATAAATGCATGGACAATGTTGAAGTAGATACATGTAGTTAAATATTAGTGGAGATTTGTAATAAAAACTTACTGGGCAGTTCAAAAATTTTTCTCTTGTAAGAGACACTAGTTGCTTTCCTTCTTTCCATTCGCTCTCTGCACTGTTAGGTAGAATAGCCAAATAAATTTCTATATTTTTATTGACAAAGGCTTCTTTTTATATTTAATGGCGCTTGTATATATAGAATACTAAAAATTCCTAAAAGTATTTTTATCAGTTAGATACTAACCTCATTAATTCCTCTTGTCTAGCTCTGTAAGTGTATTGATAGCATTTGCCAGATCTTGACGATCTGGGTGAGTTCTAGGAGTGTTGAGTTCAAACCAGGTCAAAAGTTTGACATATTCTGATATTCGACGGACAGGTAGAAGCAAAATTTCCTGTAGCCTGATATTAATATGTGCATATACATATATTAATAATCAATAAAAAATGCAAAACTATATTTTACAACATTACATTATTTCCATATCCAACTTTTTATTTGATATTACATTAGCAGAAATCAATTATTTTGTCCATCAAAACAATTTTACTTTATAAACAGTGAGTTAAACTTCCCTAGAAATTTTACAGCCAAAGAACTACTTTTTATTTCTGAATTAAACATTTAATATCTAAGGAAAGAATTGTCTGGAGAACTGGTGTAAATAAGTTAAGAGAAAGAATAGTATGGAGGAACTGGTGTTAATATTTAAGTGAAAGAATTGGTAAGGAGAACTGGTGTAAATATTTGTGAAAGAATAGTATGGAGGAACTGGTGTTAATATTTAAGTGAAAGAATTGTAAGGAGAACTGGTAAATATTTAAGTGAAAGAATAGTATGGAGGAACTGGTGTTAATATTTAAGTGAAATAGAACTGGTGTTAATATTTAGGTGAAAGAATTGTATGGAGAACTGGTGTAAATATTTAGGTGAAAGAATTGTATGGAGGAACTGGTGTTACATTATTTAGGTGAAAGAATTGTATGGAGGAACTGGTGTTAATATTTAGGTGAAAGAATTGTATGGAGAACTGGTGTTAATATTCAGTAGCAGGGTTGTTAATATTGCAATATTGTATTGGTATTGTAGTATTGCCACTAGTTTCTTATATTGGTACGATATTGCAATACTTCTTGAAATTTGATATTGGTATTGGTATTGCTAATAATTATTTTTGATATTGGTATTGATTTTTAACCGATACTAAAAGCAATATTCAATAAGTTCTCTACAACATTGGTTGTGAATAAAGCTGAATATAATACATTTTTCTTTGGTGTCGCCATCTTATGAGTGACATTGCCAAACAATTTTTGAATGAGATTGAGCAATGAATGATAATAGAAATCATATCTGTGGCAATGAGCATTGACCAGTGAGTACTCTAAGTAAATTGATTTCTATGGAATTTGCTATTCTTTCCAAGCTTTTTCCGCTTGCATTAAATACCTTCTTGAGTGTTTATTGTTATTTGCAAAGTATCGGCCAGGCAGTTCACTTGGTATGCTTTTGCAACACCTGGTGAACCCGGTGTAATCTAATGTATGATGCTTCACCAGAGTTTACAACATTCTCTGTGTAAGTGACATGGAAGTTGTTGACAAAACTTTGTGATGAACTTTGATATCAAAAGACTACAGCCTGTACAGAAAACATTTGAAAGTAAAGAGTATGTTGCTGTTATGAAGCATGTTTGCTGTGGACTAGATATTTTGTTGGGTGAAACTAATAAAGACATTGGACTTGGTTTCCTTCTACCAACATTTGTCGTGATGAAGGCTCAGTTAAAAGTGTTTCTTGAATGCCATCAACGGAAGATTTGCAAACATGTTTGACAGCATTGATGCTCAGCTGGCATCCGTTGTGCATCCCAAATTCAAGTTGGACTGATGGATGATGATTTGCAGCGTCAGACTTATTGAAGTACTGAATTTACGCGCTTTCACAATCACTATTGGTTGTTACGACTGATGACCAGAAAGCAACGTCGGCTGCTGCTGCTGATGGTACAGATAATCTAGCCAGACTTCTTCGCTGGATTGTCAGCCAGACGACATCGTGTGAATAGATTCACCTGATGTGAATCTCATAAAATTAATAATTACTTGGCAGACACTCTAGACAGTATTGCATCACTGGATGTCTATTCACATATCCCTAAATATACATATAGACCTGAATACAGGACTTCCTTCAAGCGCTGCTGCTGGGAAAGGCTGTTTTCTTACTAGGGAGGCAGCCCTGTAGGGTGAAAATTCTACAGGGGCCAGGCATTCTACAGCAGGGGCCAGGCAATAGCAGGGGGGCAGGTAATGCTACATTTTACTAAGTAGAACAAATAAGCAGGGGGTAAGATAATTAGGGGTCAGCACCCTGGCCCTCGCACGCCACGGGCCTGTTAGCTTGATATTTCCCCTCTTTCGTTCACGACTGAGCAGTGCGCATTTTGAAATGGTTACTTTTCTTCGCCTGGCTTAAAGTGGTAACTGCCTGGTATTGGTATTGGAAGTGGCCAATAAATAAATATTGGTATTGGTATTGCAATACTTGTTTAAAATTGTATTGGTATTGGTATTGCAATACTGATTTTAATAAAATTGTATTGGTATTGGTATTGGTTAATATTTTTTTAGTATTGTTAACAACCTCATAGGTAGGCACCAACATGTTGCACTTACAGTTTTGTAAAAAACTAAAATTCTTTAATTCAATTATATTATCTAAAAATGTGTCAAACTTTGCTTATTAACCAGCGCACGATGAATGACTGGCACCTGTGATGTATTATCAAAGCATCTTATTAAAAGGTTGTTGTTTTTACATTACTATGTCCAATAAGTAGTTCATCTCAACAACACTACAAAATAAGATAATGTTATAGTACAACTAATAGTACTAAGTTTGTATAACTTACATTAGCATGCGGTCTCTGGAATCCTTTCATGTCTCTGAAGGAAGGCTCTAAAAGCTGGTGTCTGTTCCCACATCTCTCAATAGCCCTTAGAATAACCTCATAATTATTAGTAAAGTTTGTGTATGCTTTCAATTTAGTGCAGAATCTGACAAATATATCTCCCAGACAAGTGTGTTGATAGTCCCAGTCTGCAAGTCTGTTTCTCAAGTCCTCTTCCAACTCTCTTTATTTAATGCGAAAAATAAAAAAAAATGAAAAAAAAAAATATTTTGAACATAGATTATATTATTAATATATATTATTGTACATGTATTATTAAATACATAAAGAAGAAAACTCAATAGATCTAGATATAATAAGTTTATGAAATATTAAAGTTTTTGTCTAATTGTAACAACCTGCTAATTTTGAAGATGTTCATTATGTCGGTAAATATAATCTGCACATTTTGACCACTGGACATTTATAGATTCTGAAAAAAGAATATTGATTTATCAAGACTACTTGTTTGACTACTAAGTTAGTTAACAACAGAATGGTTCAAGTCTAATTGACTAAAAATCCTGACAAACTAATCACCACGAAAGATGAACTTATTTCCAAAAAAAGGTAGTTACACATTAGGGTGATAACAAAAAATATTTTTATGAAACCACTTGTAATCGAGGAACTTTTATGTGTAATTTAAGAATATAAATTGCATTTTTGATTTTTTTAAAAGTTCCCCACCTCCCCTTTTCTCGGAAGAAAAAAGTGAAAAAATACTTTTTTTTCAAAAAAAAAGGACACGTTTTTTTTTAGCTTAATTCAATCAAACGAGTAATAATAATAACTAATCAACTTTTATTAACAAATAATATAGAATAGTTAAGTAATATACAGAATGTACAAAAAATGTTAAAAAACATATTTTTTCCTATGAACTTCAGATTCAAAAATTCAAATTTTCTTGATTTTGCATGAGGTTCCTCCATCAGTTTCACAGCACGTCAGTAATTTGGTTAGATCTGGGAATGACAATTAATGACTTCTCGACTGACCAATTGGTCTTTAAACACTTCATTGCCTTCTTGCATTTTATCCTGATGAGAGAGTAAACAGTTCTTTGAAGGATGCTTCATTGTAGTGTTGCAAATGGAATCAAGCATTCGCCCATTCATAGCAGTTGTAGTTGCAAGCAGGGAGCGAGGATGTTGCGCCACTCTGGTATCAGAAATAATGCTATAATAGTATATATCGCATGTGAGTTCCATCTTGCCTAGTGCAATTTGGTAGTTTCTTCCAGTTGATGCGAGGCCAACGTGAAGTTGTTTTTTAATGATGATATGCCTGACATAATTCATAAGAACTTGAAATCATCTCGCTGATCCAGTGTTCTTTGCCTGTGCTAACATCATCTGTCACAATGAGGCGGTAATCAGCCTGAAGAGGGTATAGTTTTGCATTAATTTGTCAATGAAGGAATAGTTGAGTTCTTGGTTTATTGTTGCCTCTTGATTAAGAAAATTCATGACATGTTTCAGAATGAGGTCGAGTACCAGGTACATGGTGCTGACAGCCAATATATTGTGGCTCCTGAAAGCCCTTGCTCAAGACATCATCCTGTATGAGCTTTACAATCCCGTGTAAACGACTGTATTTACTGCAACGTGTCAATATTATCACGCAACATTTTCCCAAGCATCATATTCATCAATTAGCTGATGTAGTTCCTTGTGAATGGCCGCGGCAGAGCCACTCACATTTAAGAGTACCAGTTTAAATTTGGTTATCATATTTTTCAGGAGAACTACTTGATACTCTTCCCCTTGCACTCTTACCATCAACTGGAGACAATAGGGATCTTTGCTTTGAAGTTTTTAATTTTGGTTTTCATTTTCCGTCCGTAAGAGATTACTCATTTCCAAACACCCGCCTGACTTGGAACCACGGCACATCATAACCCTGTTCAGCAATGGTTGCAAGAATGTCATATGATTTATGTGTAGAAATGTTGTTTTTCAGTACTAGAAAACCAGCTGTTGTAGTGCTTGCTCTTTATTATTTCGGTTAGCATTCAGTTGATGGGAAGAATAGGTAGTCGAGTTGGGTGAAGAAGCAGAGGTTTCAGAATCCAAAGATTTTGAGACAGTTGTATGTGTTGTGTAGGTTGTAAAACAGTTGTGGCTGTGTTTGTAGGTTATGAGACAGTTGTATGTGTTTGTGTAGGTTACATTGAGAAAAGCTGGCTTGAGATTGAGTTTCTTGATAGTCGGATTCGTTTTCTCTTGGGTGGATTGATCTGAAGAGGCTTGTTTGAATTACTGATTGACCAATCTTTCCTCCACTCTCTTTAACTTGCCTCTGGTAGAGTTTTATCCTCCTGCTTTTCCATTCTCCATTAACGTTGGTGACATAAATAACTGAGAAAGTGTTGTGTGGTAAATTTATCAGACGGTTTCTTTTGTTTTTGTCATATAAATCAAACAGACAATTGAGCTTTTTCTGATTAGTATGGGCTGGATAATAGTGGAAAGTCTAGAAATTCCCTCGCGTAATTCTTTTTCCGTAATCATAATTTTGATTTGACCCAGTCACCAAGCTTCTGGCTATTGAACAGAAAAGTGAAGTTTCCAAGAATTTAGCGGTTTGTAGGCATCCATGTGAGATTGATTAGCTTTTCAACAGCGGGAATTCCTCGGATCCCTATTCTGTTTAGTAGATGAGGGTAGATGCCTTGTTTATAAAAAAATGGAAACAACTGACTGGAATTTGCTTAAAAGCAGTCTATTAAGTCATGTAAAAAAATTCAGTGTTAAAATTGAAACCATAGTCAAACTATGCCATATGTGAAAAGAAAAATTGAAAAAAATTAATGTTGCTACTGTCATCTACATATAATTGTTCTCAATGTGAGGGGTTTCAGTGTCACATGAAAATAATGAAAATAGTTATCACCTTATTACACATACTAGTATTATCAAAATGTAATCAAAATGAGACTGTGGGTGAAAAAAGTATTATCTACTGACATGTTCTACGTTGTTCTAAACCGAAGTGAAGTAAATTTAATCTACACAATAATAAGGGGTTGGTTGATCTGTTTTATCACATTTTATTAAAACACAAATATAATGTAACGATGAACGATAACTGTTGAAATAGTATTCCAGCTTAATTGTGTAATATAAAGTGGCTCCTAAATATTAATTACTATAAGCCTCAAGTAATGTTTTAAGTAAAAATTATTAGATGCCTCAAGTAATAGATTGATAAGTAAAAATTACTATAAGCCTCAAGTAATGTTAAGTAAAAAATACTTCTCATAATACAAAAATACCCATTTTTATTTTGCCTGTTGCACCTCCAACTCAGTCTCTACTAGCTGGGTCCGTGTACCGGGCCTTTGTTTACTGGTTATGTCTCAAATTATGTTAAGTAAAAAATTACTAAATGCCTCATGTAATTCACAAATTATTAGATGCCTCAGCTTAAGTCAAAATAAAGTGGTGCCTCAAGTTAAGACACAAATTACTAGATGGCCCAAGTTTAGTCACCTGTTGGACGCTATGGCTGACTTCAAAGGTTTCATATAGACATCAAACACCACTTCAGAGTTCTCATAAATTCTGTTTCACTGGTCAATATTTCAAAGCTACTGGTGTTCTTTTTTTTTTTCTGGATGGCTTACTAACTGCTCAGGTGTCTGAATTAAATTAAGAAAGAAATGTCTCCAAATATTTCATTTTTTTGTCTTTTTACAACAATGATAATTAATATAAAAGCTATTTTTAGTTATTTATGATTACTATCACACTTTATTTCAGCAATACATTATTACATAACCTCTGATTAGATTATAACATATTTTCAAGATCATCTAATGAACGACATAGGGCATCTAATAAAACCTACTAACAATATCCTGAACTACTCAGGCGTTGGCTTTTATTAGCTCTAATAGTTCCATACATCTGACACTCAGGTCTATCGTTTTTAATTTCAACTTTTGACTTCTGATTAGTTTCTTAGTGTCTTTTTCTTGTAAGGAATCTTGAAGTTTTCTTTTATGGGGAGTATAATTTTAAAAACTACTGCATTTTTAATTCTTTCCATTAATATGAAAGTGTTTGATAAATCTTCCTTGTTAATGTTTCTAGTAAATGTCAAAATATTTCAACCATGGAACAATTCATACAATAATTGCAGTCAGATTTCTGATCAATTTGTTTTAAATTTAAATGAGTATTTCACAGGAAAAAGAGGCATAGTCATAAGTAAAAAAATACATTTACATTTTCTCATACTATATGCTATAAGGTGTGGCTCATTTTTTATATAATAAGAAAAATGTTCAAAAAATGTTATGGCAGCAGGCTAGAAAAAATTCCAAAAAATAAAATATAATTGAAAAATAACATAATATGTTATGCCAAAAAAACAGTTTTTTTCACTTTATTAATTTTTGACCATGCATATTTTTCCCATGAGCTCTTTAAAAATTGTTCAAAATTTTTGTGTCATTGAACTGACTAAACAACTGAATATTAAAATGTTTTTATTATCTCCATAATTTAATCAAATGATAATGAGAATAGCAGTAGTAGTAACTGCAATATGGCTGATTTAAGAGAAAATAGTTAATTTTTTTAGAGTATAAAAAGTGCAAGTACTCGGATGTGCATCAAATAAAAATACAAACAAAATTTCTTAAGCCATAAACCAATTATAACAGTTCAATTTACAATAAAAAACATAAAAAAAAATATACACACAAAACACTACTTCTGCGTAGGCAAATTATGAGATTTTAAAATCAAAATTACTAATTCCAAATTTAAATGAAATTTAGAAATTTAAACAGAGGATATAACTTAATAATTAATTCAACTCTTTACAATGTTTTATAACATTTATCAAGTTTTATAAAGCATAAATAACATTAAGCCACTCAATTTAAAAAAATTAAATTCTATTAAAGCTGCTCAACTAAAAAAATTCCTCACACTAAAATTTCTTCCTACCCTGTTGTCCCAGTGTGTCGTAGAACAAGAAAAAAAAATTAACATAATTTTATTGAAATAATAATTGAAATATGTCAGCTAAAGAAAGTTTTAAAATAATTTTCTGAATGGTTCATGTTTCCTACTAGTAATTAATTTTAAGATTCATGAAGTAAAATTAAAAATAATGACAGTATAGGACTCCTAAATCATTTGCTTCACCTCACCGCTCATCATCCCTCTTATCTGTTCGTAAGCTGCCTTCATTTTCAGTTGGATCCATGTCCCCAGTCTCAATATCAGCTACATGTTCACCATCTTCTTCAGCAATCTGATCTTTGTATTTCCTGCTTATCTTCTGTCAACAGAATTCTCAGACTCCCTTAAATAGTGACTGAGGTTTTCTGTAGACTTCTAAACACAGGCACTAATTAAAATTTTGTATACATTTATTTTATCAGGCCTTTTTTTTTATAAAAACCAGTCAACAACTACCAATAACATTCAAATTTTACCTAGTAAGCCCCATGTTGTCTCGTATCTACTTCTATCTCTGAAGCAAGTAACGTCCCAAGAACTTCAGAGGATGAGACTGAAAAACATAATTGTAGTAAAAAGTATTATACTTAGTCATAACCTAAAACTTCCTTTAACGATTACATAAAGATTTCTTGGTTTATAATTTTTGCCAGATGGTTATGCAGTGGATGAAATTAATGCTGTGATAACCTGCGAGGCATATCCTAGATCACCAGCTGGCACCAGGCTCTAACTAGGTGGACCATTTGTGCGCTTCTACAATACAGGATCACCATAACTTAATTGATGTTTAAAAACAGCTTAAGAAGTGGGAAATATAATTTTGACCAAATTTTGAAAGTGACAACTTACACTGTTTGACTCCCCTAAAGCTTTCAAGCCATCCCTGAGAGCATCTGTTATGTTTGATACACTCATGTCGGTTGACCAAGACATCAAATTACTATTGACCTGTAAAAAAAAGAGTTAACATTAGCAACTGATTTATAAAGTGTTAACATATAAGTTATTAAAATTAACTTTAACATAACAATAATTGCCTATTTCATATAGAAAAGGAAGATAAAAAGATTCGATTAAATAAACATTTAATGACCAATTAATTTGTTGTACTCGTGAATCTGTATGACTTATTGTATAATTTAAGTTACAGTGTTTATTCCAACCTGCAAATCGTAGGTTGTAATAAAACTTGAGCAAGTCAGCCCATTAATAAAGTGTGAAAAGTATAAGCTCTTTTTTTATAAAAATCAACTAGACTGATCACCACAGTTTCTGAAAAATTCCCCAAGATGGGCATTATCTTATTCAAGTTAAACTGACCTAGTCACCATAATGCCACAATTTCTTTTGTACTTCTTGGGAATTAAAAAAAAAAAATGTGCAGGACATGGATGTGATCTATGATAAATGAATTAACAAAACTGACAACCCATCACTCAAAAAAAAACCTGGTTACTGAATATAAACTTGCTATAACATAAACAGGGATGTGTTGTTTTGTGATGTACCAACAATCTACTTTACATCACGGATCAGGCATTTTTCTCCAAAAATCAATTTAAAAAATCAAACATTTCTAGCTTATAAATTCCAATTTTTATGGTAGAGTCACTGATAAAAGCAAAATATCAATTTTTTTTTAAAAAGTTTGTTCAAATACCAGTAAGCTGGGCAGAGATGAAGGTGAAGTCTGTCAAAATATGGATCCATTGAATTTCTTATTTCTCTGACAGCTTCGAGTGCCTGGTCAGCCACATTGGTCCAGACATTCAGCTTGCTCTGACAGAGTACATGCTTGGAGGCTGTTTATCAACATCATATGTAATGAGCCACTCAGTGTTAACTGTGAAATTCATTGATAATTATTCAAAGTTATGGTACTTAAAGAGCTGTTGAATGTACAGAGAATTATATTACTAAATTTACATTTGAATTAAGCTATTAACTTCTATTAAGTAATAAACATCTGAATCTATATTAAGTGAATAAATTATTATGGATGAATGACTAAAAAAGGTTTATACTGTGGTTATAAGCTCCAATCAATCCAGTCGGTGTGGAATACTGCATGCTGGTGAGCAGACTCAACTGAACCAACAGCTCCATGCCTTCCTCTTAAAAAAATAAAGACTTTTATGTTGGCTAGAATAAAGTCTTTTGTCTTATAGATAATAATGTTTTTCTTCATATGACAATAAAAATTATTTCTTTTAATTAATATGCTGTTGCTGAAAAATTAATCAATTTTTAATTCAGTTTTTTCTTTTAAAAATGATTTAACCCTCCAAAAAACTTTAAAATGTCACCAAATGCTTATTGCGATGTGTAAAAACTGAAAAGGTGAAAATGTGTAATTTAATATGAATCTAATTAATGACAATCACTTTAAGCTCACAAATTTTTTTATCTAATTTTTCTATAAAATGTTTCATAATATACATTTCACATCCGGCCAAACATTTTTTCAGTAGTCAAGATTTAATGGTGACTATTTTAAAGGGAAACTAGCTGGCTGTTTATTCTGACATTTAACATTTACCTGTTGATGCTAAAGGTACAAATATGTCAAACTGGCCTCCCATTTCAACAGGCAGAACATGATTGGCCAGTGCCTCAAAAGTCTCTGGCCTGTGCATCTCCTTCATCACAAAGTGACTAAGTTGATGTTACAGCCATGAGCCAGTCTTAGCTCACTTGGTTCTTCAAATGACAAAATAAGTCCAATACTCCTGAAAATGATTATGTAGTTTAAAATACATGTATTATGAAGATAAAATTTTCATTTCCTCAAATAACAATATCATAGATAGAGTGTACTTATTCCAACAGTTGTACAGAGTATTAAATAAATTTCTTTCTTTTTTTTTGTCAATGTTTTTTATAGGCTTAAAAAATTTTAAGTTTTGTAATAATATTTAATTTAAATTTATTAATTTAATCTGAAACAAAAAACAAACAAAAAAATGCAAAAAAATCTGTTTACTTTACTAATTAAAATTGTGTCATCAAAGCCTTCTCAAAAGAGAACAATATCTGACAACATCAACTTGTAAAATAAACATTGCGACTTTGAACACTTTAATTCATACTTTAGAATGTCAGCATCTTTTAAACCATGTGGTTTGAGTTCAAATCAACGTAAATAGGTTGTTTTTTTTCAAATACTTTTAAAATTAATTAAAGTGAAAAAACTGGAAATGGATGGAAAACTGTGTTAAAGCGGTCCACGCATGGATATAAATGAGCAACTTTATTTCCAGCTAAAGTAAAATAATCTTACTGAGCATTTCTTCCTTCTAGAACTGACTCCACTTGTTGTACTATAGACATAGCAGCAGTGGTTCCCTCATACTCATAAACAACAGGCAGCACACCAAACTGTACAGCATCCAACAGTAGCTGAAAATAATGAAAAAAAACGTTCAAAAAAACAGTATAACTTTTTGTATCTAGTTTTAAAACATATCAAGGCTAGAATTTTGATTTCCTTCCAAAATAATTTACCAAACTAAATTAAAAATAGATTTTATAATTGCTATAGTTTAAATTCATACATGAACCACCCAAGTTGAATACTAAAGCCTAAACAATACAGGTTTCATGGGAACTCTAGTGTATATTTAGTTAAATACTAGAAATTTCTTCTAACCCCAAATAAGAAATAAGTCAGAAGATACAGTCTTCTTTTTCAGTCAATTGGTGTTTGACCTTTATATAGCTCAGAAATTTAATACATGTAAAGTGGAAAATTTTCCAAAAGTGTTTAATAGCTTTCTCATTTAGTAATGATATGTTATTACCGATCACACAATAATGGTGTTCAGATTGAATAGAATTGTCCAAACCTCTGCAGCAGGTATCCTGAGGATATTAATATTACTCTTGGGTTGACAGAAGTAATGTGTCCTCCAATTTTACTTGAGCTGCTTTGAAGACTTGACATTTTGAAGCTGAAATAACAAGAAAAAGTATTTTTTATTTAAGTCCTTCCCAAAGGTTTGATATGATATTCCCATTATTATTGAGGAATTACCTAATAAAATATTTATTTTATTGTTAAGAAAGACTGTGTTCAATAAACTGGTTATTTATAATGATTTATTTTACAAAAAATTACAATATAAAAGTAAAAAAAAAGAGATAAATGACTAGAAAAAATGGTATTTAAGCAGAAGAGTGTTAAGCTGGTTATGAATGAGCAACTTATTTCCTAAAATGGAAAGTCAATGAACCTCTTCTATCACTGATGCTGTTGGAGGTATCCAATTAGTGTTTATTAGATCTTGTAACCTCTTTTCTTCATGGCTGGGCTGCAGATAAATGGTCAGTTAAAGTGGACCTGTTATCTTTGGCAAACAATATTCTTTTTGACCTGTTCTGGATTCATAGTGTAGAAATAATAAATAAAAGAAGAACCTTACAATATTTTATTGCAGACTAACCTAAAAATATTAAAAAATATGAATTTTAATTGCTTGATGTACAGTATAATTAAATTAGAACTAAATGCTTATTCAATCAACAATTCATTTTACACCAACAACTAATAGTTGCTGACTTCATTTTCAAAGAAAGAGGTAATAAAACATCTCTCACTAATAAGATTCTGTGTTTTTCTCGACGACTTTAGTATCCATGCCAATTTCAAAGTCCAGTGACTTTTATTTTCATAATTTTACTTACTTCAGTAAATAGCATTTATAGAGTTTTCTTAGAAATATGAAACTGAAAGGGCGGCATTTCTCTCCTTGCCTATATCACAAAAATGTCTAAGGCCGGCACTGCATATGGTAATGTTACTTTACATGGCTGATGGCAGTGACGAAGTAATAAAGGTTGCGGAGCACTGCTCTGAACCAAGCTATTCATTTTTGGCCTATCTTTGTTTACAGAAAAATATAAGAAATAAAACATGGAATGAGTATTAGACTCATATGTGACGGAGTTATCTGATGATGGCAGACAACGGTTAGACCTGCCAACATTATGTCAAAAACTTTCGTTTTTTTTTTTTTTAAAAGGGGGGAATAAAATTTTGAAAATGTCATTGAAATGTATTGTGTTGATGCCTGCAAGTTTCCTTAGTTTTGAATTACTATGATGTATGATGAAGTGTTTTTTTTTTAGATTTGACTTGAATACATTCTTTAAAAAAACAACTTTTACTGGAAACCATAGAAATACATACAGCTTACAATTTTTTAATTTCCACATATGATATTTTTGTATATTTCTAGGTAATCTTTTCGTCATCTTGGTAGTGTTACGTCATAGACACATGAGAACACTAACCAATGTCTTTTTTTTCAACCTGACGATAGGAGACTTTATGGTTACCTGTATCTGTATACCTACAACACTATTCTTTCATGTCTACAGGTAAGTCGTGTTAGTGACTTTAGGATACTTTATGGTCACTTGTACCTGTGTATTTCCAACTCTATTATTTCAAGTCTATAGGGTTGTCCATTGAATTAGGGGGAGTGTGGTTGGTAACGGGGAATGAGAGGATAGTAGGATGTGGGGGGTCCGGGATGAGGGTGGGACGAATGGGTGGAGGTCCGGGATGAGGGTGGGACGAATGGGTGGAGGTCCGGGAAGGAGAATGGTGGGACGACGGAAGGGTCGAGTGTCCGGTGTATCAGGGGTTTGTGGGCTGGGAAACTTTCCGGGAAGTGAGTCATTGGTTGGACAGATAGTTTGTGGGTAATGATAATTTATAAAATAAATATTTTTATGTTTTAATGAGTAACTTTTATTTCTTACTTTTAGTGCATTTTAATTTTTTAGAAGCTTTTCTTTTCTTCATTTTAATCTTTTTAGTTTTCAAAGAATTCAACTTTCTATTGAATTTCACATTTAAATACAGTTTAATAAATTAGGCAGCTATATTTGAACACAAATAAAGTTTCACTGCTCAGCATATGTATGCACCGACACTTTGCTATGTTGCTGTTGTTTTGTACATGATAATTTCAAAAAAGAGTTTGTTCATGTTATAAACATTACTTTTTCTCTTTCCCCTCTATGTTCAAAGTTTTTTTTAATCGATCAGTCGATAGGCATCTACCCCCTCCCCTCACGTCCAAGATTGATCTCAGAAAAAAATGGTCACCGTATTAAGAAGACACACAAGACAATAGCTACATAGATAGACCAATACATAATAGATAACTATATGACATGGATAGATACAGATGTGATACCCCCCCAAAAACGATATAGATTTCGTCTTCCAATATTTGTATTTATTCTCAGTTATCGCTTTCAACGACTAAATCATTCCGTCCTTGTCTGGCCTTATCACGATCAAAACTTATCTGGCTTCTGTGGCAAGTTGTAAGGAAACCAAACAAATGTGTTTTTCTTAAGCTTAAATATTTGAAATGGTCCTTTAACCTTGTTATGAAATGAACATTAAAAAAATACATATGACACAAATCAACAATAGTTTCCAATGTTTTTCTGCGTAACAGTTTTAAAATTTTAAGATGTGTTGTAAAATTTAAAAAAATGTCTCAGTGAAAGTCGTATAGTGTTATTTCTGTTACTTGGAAAGGTCGTAATGTAGCCACAAACCGATCAACTTTTTTTTTTTTGGGGGGGGGGGGGGGGGGGGGGGGAGAGAGAGAGAGAAAATAGAAAAAAAACTTGCTCGGGTAGGATACATAATATAGAAAGGGCAAAGGTGAAAGTTTGTTTATATCTGAACCCTTCATAACGCCAGTATGTTTCTATCTGAACCCTTCATAACGCCAGTATGTTTATATCTGAACCCTACATAACGCCAGTATGTTTATATCTGAACCCTACATAACGCCAGTATGTTTATATCTGAACCCTTCATAGCGCCAGTATGTTTATATCTGAACCCTTCATAACGCCAGTATGTTTATATCTAAACCCTACATAACGCCAGTATGTTTATATCTGAACCCTACATACCACCAGTATGTTTATATCTGAACCCTACATACCGCCAGTATGTTTATATCTGAACCCTACATACCGCCAGTATGTTTATATCTGAACCCTACATAACGCCAGTATGTTTATATCTGAACCCTACATAACGCCAGTATGTTTATATCTGAACCCTTCATAACGCCAGTGTGTTTATATCTGAACCCTTCATAACGCCAGTGTGTTTATATCTGAACCCTTCATAACGCCAGTATGTTTATATCTGAACCCTTCATACCGCCAGTATGTTTATATCTGAACCCTTCATAACGCCAGTGTGTTTATATCTGAACCCTTCATAAGCTGTTGATTGACGCCCCCTCCCCAATCTCTACCCGTTTCAACAAGTAGTGTGATCATAATTTCAAGTCAACATATAGAAAATGATAACTATAATGTCTTGGGATAAAGAAAATGTTATGCAATACAAATTTATAAATCACGGTAGCCATACAAGTAGACAATTTCACCTCCTGACATCTTTCTTTGTCTACTTTCAGAGATTGGATATTTGGAGATGCACTATGTCGCATGACTCCGTTTCTTCAAAGTACTGCAGTGGCTGTAAGTGTTCTCTCAATGCTATCCATCTCTGTCAACAGATACTTCGCAATCCATATTCCACTTAGAGCCAAGATTCTTTTCTCCAGGACCCGAGTTCATGTCATGCTGGCCTCTATCTGGATCATCGGCCTGGCTGCCTTTAGTCCCATGCTGTTCATCAACAAGATGACCACCTACGGGTTGCCTGAGATCTATACAGTGCGAGTCTGTCACGAGAGTTGGGGCAGTGCCGAGATAAAGCACGTCTATAACTGGATTATATTTATTTTACTCTTTCTCTTTCCTCTCACCATGATGAGTGTCTTGTACCTGAAGATTTCGATGGCTCTCTGGTCTAAAAATAGACAATTATTTTCTAACACCAGAAAACAGACTTTCATGTCTCCTCAGGTGGATCGTCTGCTCCTACAGCGCCGTAAGACTGTCCGTACTCTTGTTCTGTTGGTGTTTCTGTTTGCCTGCTCTTGGTTCCCTTTCCACGTCGTTTATTTCTGGTTGGAATTCAACAGTCGGAGTTCATACGTCAGTGTGGTCAACACCTATGTCTATCCTCTGGCCCAGCTGGTCGGTCTGTCCAACTCAAGCATCAATCCAATATTGTACTGTTTCCTCAGCAATGGTTTCAGGCGCGCTTTGTTGAACATGTGCTGCAGGAGATCCAAGAGATCTCGACACGGTCTGGTTATGACAGTTCGTTATAGATGTTCTGATGACAGCGGAGTTGGAAGTGTTGAGACCGTGTTGTCATAGACTAAATGACACAAAGGTACTGGAAGTGTTGAAACATTATTGTCCTTGACTTGTTGACACAAAGGTGTTGGATGTGTTGAGACATTATTGTCCCAGACTTGATGCCACAAAGCTACTGGAAGTGTTGAGATATTATTGTCTCATGAAAAAGAATGCCAGATTCTTGCCGATATATTCGGTACAAACTACTTGGACTAAAACTGTCAGTGAAATTCTTTAGAAAAGTGCTGTTGACCATTCTCTTGCCAACTTTAAAACATTTAATATACTATATCTTCTTGTCTGAATGAACAAGTGACTATTTTTTTCATAAAAACTGTTCAAGTACGGTGTTTTATAATTAATTATTTCACTTAGTGTTTCTTTCGTTGATGTCAATAAATTCAAATGAGTCTGACACGAGTACGAAGATCTTTGAAATCATGAGACAGGACGGTGTTGTATGCTTACACTGACAGAGGAAGATTCATGTCAAGTCTTAACATCAAATAAATATTTTTGAAATAAATATTATGTTAGATGTGATGTGTGACATTTTTGCTTTAATCTAATTATTTTTTGTAGATTTATAATTACAGTTATTTTGTGTACATACGTAGGCTAATTAACAGTTATTGTGTGTACAAACGTACTAACAGTTATTGTGTGTACATACGTACTAACAGTTATTGTGTGTACATACGTACTGACAGTTATTGTGTTTACATACGTACTAACAGTTATTGTGTGTACATACGTATTAACAGTTACTGTGTGTACATACGTATTAACAGTTATTTTGTGTAAATACCTATTAACAGTTATTTTGTGTACATACTTAGGCCAATTAACAGTTATTTTGTGTAGATAGATACTAATAGTTTTTTTTACTTTTTATTGTTATTTTTCAACTTATATGTATTTTTTTTTGGCCTGTGATCTATAGCAGTGATTCTTAAACTATTAAGCTTCGCGACCAACTATGACAACAGTTTGGATTTCGTGATCCACCTTATAAGACTGTTTAATTGTTCGCGACTCACTTGCGAAGAGAAACTATGATAAAAGAAAAAGGATAAAAGCATCGTTACTTGCATATATAGATTTCTAGTTACTTTGCAGAATTAGAAAATTTTAGATTTATAACAAATACAGAAATAGAGATGCATATAACAAAAACAGAAATAGAGATGCATATAACAAATACAGAAATAGAGATGCATATAACAAATACAGAAATAGAGATGCATATAACAAATACAGAAATAGAGATGCATATAAAAAAAATACAGAAATAGAGATGCATATAAAAAATACAGAAATAGAGAAGCATATAACAAATACAGAAATAGAGATGTATTTTACATACAAAGATTCTCCTTCCTTTCATTAAAAATAAAACAATTTGTTGCGACCGACCTGAAATTTGTCACGACTCAATGGTGTGTCCTACAATTTGAGAATCACTGATCAATGATATAGAGAAACAAATATCCTTTATTAAATATAGTTAAGATATTTAACGTTGTGCTCAGATAAAATCTGTTATCGATGTGTGTCAAATTTCAAATTAAAAAAACAATTTTATGAGTTGTTATTGATAACACTTGCTTTGAAAGTGTAGGACAGTACATATCATCTACATAGAGGCTGTATATAGTGAAACCGTGTTGTATATATCGTCTGTACGATGACTGTATATAGTTAGTCTGTGTGGTATATATCGTCTGTACAATGACTGTATATAGTGAATCTGTGTGCTATATATCGCGCTGTACAATGACTGTATACAGTGAATCTGTGTGCTATATATCGTCTGTACAATGACTGTATATAGTGAAACTGTGTTGTATATATCGTCTGTACAATGACTGTATATAGTGAAACTATGTTGTATATATCGTCTGTACAATGACTGTATATGGTGAATCTGTGTGCTATATATCGTCTTTACAATGACTGTAAATAGTGAAACTGTGTGCTATATATCGTCTGTACAATGACTGTATATGGTGAAAATGTGTAGTATATATCGTCTGTACAATGACTGTATATAGTGAAACTGTGTTGTAAATATCGTCTGTACAATGGTTGTATATACTGAAACTGTGTGCTATATATCTTCTGTACAATGGCTGTATATAGTGAAACTGTGTGTTAAATATCGTCTGTACAATGACTGTATATAGTGAAACTGTGTGTTATATATCGTCTGTACAATGACTATATATAGTGAAACTGTGCAGTATATATCGTCTGTACAATGACTGTATATAGTGAAACTGTGTTGTATATATCGTCTGTACAATGACTGTATATAGTGAAACTGTGTGGTAAATATCGTCTGTACAATGGTTGTATATAGTGAAACTGTGTGTTATATATCTTCTGTACAATGGCTGTATATAGTTAATCTGTGTGCTATACATCGTCTGTACAATGGCTGTATATAGTGAAACTGTGTGTTAAATATCGTCTGTACAATGGCTGTATATAGTGAAAATGTGTGTTATATATCGCATGTACAATGGTTGCATATATATAATGTGTGTTACCTAACACCAGCGGCCTAACAAGGTAAGTTGCAATTTTGTTACCTTACTGTTAAAAAACTCAGTGTTTGTTCCACGCCTCGTAAATAACACTCATTTGTGAAAACTGGCAATGTGACTCATTGTTGACATCTGGCAATGTCACTCTTGTTGACATCTGACACAACTCATTTGTAACATCTGATAATGAGACTCATTTTTGACATCTGGCACTGTGATATTTTTACGAAGATATGTTAACTATAGAATTTCACTAATTCTGTGTATGTGAAACTCACAGTTGGCATCAACGGAGAGATAAAAAAACAACATTTAAATAAATAAAATTCAAGTTCTTTAAGTTCATCCCTTAATAGAAGATGCACACCACTACAGGCACGTATTGTAGAAGATACACACCACTACAGGCACCTATTGTAGAAGATGCACACCACTACAGGCAAGTATTGTAGAAGATACACACCACTACAGGCACTATTGTAGAAGATGCACACCACTACAGGCAAGTATTGTAGAAGATGCACACCACTACATGCAAGTATTGTAGAAGATGCGCACCACTACAGGCAAGTATTGTAGAATATGCACACCACTACAGGCTTTTATTTAGAAGATACACACCACTACAGGCAAGTATTGTAGAAGATACACACCACTACAGGCTTTTATTTAGAAGATACACACCACTACAAGCAAGTATTGTTCAACAGGATGTGTTCAAATATTCAAGCATGGATCGATTCATGTAAAATATCTAGCTGTGCATCCAATTATTTTTTTCAATGCCGGTTAACCTTTATTTGTTTTATAAATGGTCTTGTCTTAAGGGGACTTTCATTTATTACCTCAACAAATTTTAGCACATTGCCATTCCTTTCATTTATTACCTCAACAAATTTTAGCACATTGCCATTCCTTTCATTTATTACCTCAACAAATTTTAGCACATTGCCATTCCTTTCATTTATTACCTCAACAAATTTTAGCACATTGCCATTCCTTTCATTTATTACCTCAACAAATTTTAGCACATTGCCATTCCTTTCATTTATTACCTCAACAAATTTTAGCACATTGCCATTCCTTTCATTTATTACCTCAACAAATTTTAGCACATTGCCATTCCTTTCAATTATTACCTCAACAAATTTTAGCACATTGCCATTCCTTTCATTTATTACCTCAACAAATTTTAGCACATTGCCATTTCTTTCTTGACAATAGCCTCAAACTTTCGGCACGATTATGTAAAAAAAAAGAACCTCCCCAAATACAAACTTTAAACGAAAAAAACTCTACACCAAACTCTACACCAAACTATACAGCAAACTATACACCAAACTATACACCAAACTATACACCAAACAATACATCAAACTATACACCAAACTATATACCAAACTATACACCAAACTATACAGCAAACTATACACCAAACTATACACCAAACTATACACCAAACTATACAGCAAACTATATACCAAACTATATACCAAACTATACACCAAACTATACACCAAACTATACAGCAAACTATACACCAAACTATACACCAAAATATACACCGAACTATACACCAAACTATACACCAAACTATACACCAAACTATTCTTCAATTTATATCCCAAACTATTCACCAAACTACGCACCAAACTATACACCAAACTTCTGGTTAGAAACCCTTCTCCGACCCTTCAATATCTAGGGTATTCCAGTGGTGGCCAAATACAACACTTCAGTGCGATTAGTTCAGCATCATATTAGTCAATGTTAGTCACCCTATTATAAATTACTTGTATGCACTGAATGTTGTATAATTAAATTACTTGTATGCATTGAATGTTGTATTATTAGATTACTTGTATGCACTGTTTGTTATATTATTAGATTACTTGTATGCACTGAATGTTGTATTATTAGATTACTTGTGTGCACTGAATGTTGTATTATAGATTACTTGTATGCACTGAATGTTGTATTATTAGATTATTTGTATGCAGTGTATGTTGTATTATTAGATTACTTGTGTTCACTGAATGTTGTATTATTCTATTACTTGTATGCACTGAATGCTGTATTATTAGATTACTTGTATGCACTGTATGTTGTATTATTAGATTACTTGTATGCACTGAATGTTGTATTATTAGATTACTTGTATGCACTGAATGTTGTATTATTAGATTACTTGTATGCACTGAATGTTGTATTATTAGTTTACATGTATGCACTGAATGTTGTATTATTAGATTACTTGAATGCACTGAATGTTGTATTATTAGATTACTTGTATGCACTGAATGTTGTATTATAAGATTACTTGTATGCACTGAATGTTGTATTATTAGATTACTTGTATGCACTGAATGTTGTATTATTAGATTACTTGTATGCACTGAATGTTGTATTATTAGATTACTTGTATGCACTGAATGTTGTATTATTAGATTACTTGTATGCACTGAATGTTGTATTATTAGATTACTTGTATGCACTGAATGTTTTTTACAATTGTTGACTTCAATTGGATTATTATATATTCCGTTTCTCTCTTTAAATTAGGGAGAGAGAGAGAGAGAGAAGAAATTTCTGAGCCCGAGGCTGCAACTAACCATGATCAGCCTTGAGGCACACGACATGACAATCATAGCAATTTAAAAAAATATTTCTTTGAAAGTTTGAATTCATTTTTTAAGAAGAAAACAAGTCACAAGTTGGGGGTGCCAGAAGAAACACAAATAATATTGCAGATTAGAAACAAAGGCTAAACATCGTTTTATGTTGGGTCTTTTCAAAATTTCATAAAAAGTTACCAGGGTATACATAATTATGGTGTGACATGCACAAATCTGTATGTATCATTGGGTATACATAATTATGATATGACGTGCACAAATCTGTATGTATCATTGGGTATACATAATTATGATATGACATGCACAGATATGTATGTATCATTGGGTATACATAATTATGATGTAACATGCACAAATATGTATGTATCATTGGGTATACATAATTATGATGTAACATGCACAGATATGTATGTATCATTGGGTATACATAATTATGATATGACGTGCACAAATCTGTATGTATCATTGGGTATACATAATTATGATGTAACATGCACAAATCTGTATGTATCATTGGCTGACGAAAGTTAATATCTAAACAGAGCCTTACTTACTTTCAACATCTTTTGCCGCCGTTACAAGTTTTGTCGTGGCAGGCAGGCTTGCGGAGCCGCAATTTTTTCCGGCTCGGCTCCGGCTCCCACAAATTTGACGGCTCCGGCTCGGCTCCCTATTAAGGGAGCATCACACGAGACGAGACAAAATGTTTGCAATTGTGCCAAGTGCCGACTTGAGGGAGGCATGGGGGGACAAATGCCCAGGGGCCCTTCGAGTTTTAGGGGCCCGGACTGAGCTGGACAATCAACTTTTGAAAGTATTAATATCAGCACGGGGGGGGGGGCCTGTGGCAGCCCTGCCAAGGAGCCCGAAATTTCTGTCGGTGTGCCACGCAAACATGCCGCTGATAAAAAAATATGCAAATTTTGCCGCGTTCACCCCCATCGTCAGGAACATGAAAATATATACGCATGTCAGTTTTGCTAAAAACAAACCTTTTTAGTGCATCCAGAATCATATCATTATTTTCGAGCGAGGTTTCACTAGTCGCCATTTTCGTAAGTAATAAAAAGTTATTTCAATGATCCAATTAGCAAATAGTAAAATGATAAATTATTTAAAATATTTTAAAGACTTCAGTATTTATATTTATTATTTATAAATTCGAAGTGACTATTCCCATTAAACTCCGATTGCTTTTATGATAATTGTTTGAATTGTAAGATTTAATCGTTACTCAGTCGCTAGGGCTCCGACTAAGCGGACTCTGTATTATTATTTTTTCGGGTCCCGTCTATAGATGTGGGTCTGTCTAAGCCAACATAGTCGGATTAAACAATTTCAAACGATTAAATCATAAAATTCAACAATTATCATAAAATTCACAAAAAACAATAATAAAGTGTATATATAGCTAAATGCATATTTGCCACGGGTCCGAATAACAATCGGACTTTATTGGGACCCGGGTCCGAATAGCCAGTCTTATAATTTTTTACTCTATTTCAGCTATTGTTTATAATAAAATAATTTTCAAATACAGAATGCGACCATTTTGCTTTTAGTCTATTACAAATTCGCGGTCAAATAATATATACGAAATGATGCGTTCTATTTGTCGTTGTAGTAAAAATTTATTTTTAAATCATTGATACAATTATTCTATGAAATAAAACTGTTTTAACTTTATATTTAACAAAATAATATGCAATTTAAAAAATTTCGGCGGGTAAACAAGATTTAAAACGAACACAAAACGATCCCCATAAAAGATTTCTTGTGGTGATGTGCGTGCAGGCTATCATTTATATGATGTTACTGTTGTGGAGTTCGTAAAACATGACATTTCAAATTGTAGGCGGCAAACAGTGAAACAAATTTGGAATTTTAAAGCTATAAAAAAAAATGGGAGCCGAAGCTCTCCTCGGGCAAAAAGTAGGGGCTCCACTTCTCCGGCTCCGCAAGCCTGGTTGCAGGTACTTCATTTAAACTGACCAGTGGTTGGTTCAACCATTTTTACAAGTGCGCCATGTAATAGTTAAACACACTAGGTAGGAGTGCGACATGTAATAGTTTAGGTTAAACACACTATGTAGGAGTGCGCCATGTAATAGTACAGGTTAAATACACTAGGTAGGAGTGCGCCATGTAATAGTACAGGTTAAATACACTAGGTAGGAGTGCGCCATGTAATAGTTTAGATTAAACACACTCGGTAGGAATGCGCCATGTAATAGTACAGGTTAAACACACTAGCTAGGCGTGCGCCATGTAATAGTACAGGTTAAACACACTAGGTAGGAGTGCGCCATGTAATAGTACAGGTTAAACACACTAGCTAGGAGTGCTCCATGTAATAGTACAGGTTAAACACACTAGGTAGGTCTAAGTAAACTAATTATGTATTTAAATACAGATTATCCGATCTTGCTCAATTCATGCACGGTTCCATATCTCTCCATTCAACCTCGTGGTCTGGTTGCCAGGAGTCACTACAATTTGACCTCATTCTTCCATATTGTTTTTTTCCAGTACGTCCTCTTCTATGTGCTCCTTGCATTTACAAACGGCGTCATAGCGTTTAACATAATAGAATTATGTCAACTTATGTTTTATAACTGTTAGGATTGGTTCCTAAGGACCCAACATGTTTTTAATATTTCCCTTGAAAAAGAAGTTGTTGATCTAATGCACCATGTATAAAATGTGGAACAGCTTTCCTGGTCTCAAACTCATGTTTCCTTCTTTCTAACCCAGCATGAGATGCCAATGATTGTACTTGGTGAAGTGAAGAGACTTGCTTTTCCAGATCTCGACTACTAGTTTTGCAATTATATTGTCATATGTAATGTGATTCTAATGCGAATATCAGACACGCAGAGAACTTCAAGCCCAGGTAACTGATGATGTCCATCTTTTCCAGTCTCTATTTCATTCCTACCTCACTTTCAACTATAGTGTTGATATAAAATTTTCTCAGTATGTACCGTATCATCAGCCAACTGGATTTGACAAACAGGTTTGTCATCACCAATCTAAGTGTGGTGGTCATGCAGTGTTCTCTGGGAATATGTTGCAGAGAACTGACAATGTGTGATGTTCTGACAATGTGCGATGTTCTGGCATTTTTTCTCAGACAAGTGGGGAAGAAACATAAAGGATATGATCCAAGTTTCTTACAATTGTCTCTAAAGACAGAAACCAAGTTTCGTACATCTTGCATTACAAGTTATAATTTATAAAAAAAAAATGTCTTTCACAATAATGTCAAAATTGTTGAGGATCAAATAATACTTTCAAATAAAAACAAAAAAACTGAGTCACAATAAATTTAAACCACTGTATTGATCATTGATAAAAACCAACCAACATTTTTTATCCATTTTCCCAGTGGGATAACAAAATTTCACGTTTGTTGTAAGAGAAACCATAAACATCAAAAATAATGATTTTTTATTTGCAGGATTCAGTTGAAATTACTGATAAATATAATCAACAATATATACAGGAATTAAAATAACAGCACATATTTATGCATATAAACCAAATCTCAGATCAAAAAACAAACTTCAAAGTTTACACAAAGTGGTGACTGATCTGTCCAGATATGAACACGCATGTTTTAGCAACATTACACATGTTTCAGCTAAAGTGTTGAATTCTTGGAGAATGCCACAGATTATCATTGCCAGATGTTCTGAATAATGGTTTGTATATGTTACAAGCAATAGGTATTATCAGGCATTCTATAGAATTTCATATTTAAAAGGGACAGACAGCTATTACTTTTTTTAAAACACAATATGTAGCTTAGATTTTTCTTTGTACTTATTATTTCAAAATTCAATACAATAATATGGAGAAATATGTCACAGGCAACCCCAAGAAACATAGCCATTGTATTTAAAATATTGCCCCATCATTGTTGGTATTATAGAAACATAAGAAAATGTTATTATTAAATCCTATGACTTGCTATTATTAAATCCTGTGTGTATATACCTCTGACTTGTACTAATACTTGTTACATTGATGATCAAAAATGTTTTCCACCCTCCTTTAAAACGCTAATTTAAAAAGTACCTGCTAACAAAAATTAACCCCGCATAAATATTTGGATGATTAATTTTAATCTGAATAATGAACTGTATCAACCAATTAAAAATGTAACCCAAACATTAATAAATGAACAAATTTACAGAGGATTACAACAGAGAAATAGTTTGTACAAAATGTGAATAAAATGATGAAACCTTAATCATATCAAACAAGATCAACTGACCTAAAAATTAAAAACTTCATAAAACTGTCCAATTTTAACAAAATTAAATAAAAAAAAAAAAATTAGAAATAAAAGAGAAGGCATACAAGACTTTATTTTAAAACTAATTTTAGTAAAGACATGTGATAATTAAACAAAATTTTAGTTTTATCAACATTTTAAAATCTTTTAAGAAAATCTATTGTATGTGTAATTTACCATCAAAATGTTTTGACTGCATCAGTCAAATGCACATATCAACAATATTCATAAGCTTAACCAATATTTGAAAACAATTTTTCTCTAAATATTTATGTTGAAGTATTGCAGTTTGCCCTAGATGATTTCAACATCTCAATGAAAAATAACCAAATATTAATATTAAACATTTTAAAATGGTTATTAAAATATGAGTATGACAATACAAATCTGAAAGAAATAATCGTCTCCAAATTCTCTTGTCCTTCCTTGTTGTTAGTAACATTTGAGAGAATTAATTGAGTGCTCTTTTGTCTATCCATTAATTAAGGCAGATGGAGTTTAATATTTAAGAAGCACACAATCTGAGTGTCTTAAACTGTTTAGCAGAAATGTTTAGCAAGTATGTAAAACTTTGTACATAAAATATGAGTTACTCATACTGTTTGAACTTCATCCAACTCTAAGTCAAAACCTTCTTGTTCTTCTTGGGTCATATAAAATGATGCATGCAGCATGATAACGAAAAATGAAGCCCCTGAAAGGTAAAAAGAACACCGATTGTTTTTAGTTTACTGAATAATACACAAAGAATATCAATGTCAGTTTCTGTTCAGTTATAAACTAAAGAAATAAACTGTTTACATGTTTTGACATTTGTTTAATAAACTAAAAATGAAAGTAATTAAATTAAGGTAAATGAAAGTAACTACTGTACTTATCTCTACATTCTAAGTAATTAGTGATGTCTTACATCATATAAAATTGAATGTTTTTAACTTAACTAAAAAATTTTCAATGAACTATGATCTCATACTTTTGACAATATTAATTTTTTTAAAAATGACTCAAAATTAACTTCTAATACAGAGTAAAAAACTTAAAGGATAAATGTCTTTTATAATATTTACAGTACAATATTTAGATAATAAATTTATTTCAGTTAAAAGCAAAATAAGTCTTACCAATAACCCAAAAGACAGCAGAACCAGCTCCAGCTAACCAGAAGAGAGGAAAGGAGAGAGCTCCCACACCAGCATATTGCTGTGCAAGTGTTATTTCTCTTCCTGTGAAAAATTTAAGCTAATTATAGTTTTGTCAAAAATGGAAAAAAAAATATTCCCTTCAAATGTTTTAAAAAAAACAATTTTTCATTCAACATGAAATATTAAATTAAAATTTTAATAACAATTTTAAATAATTTAGTAGAAGGCACAATAATTCCAATAAAAGAAAATAAAGATTTCAATGGCATCAACTTCACTAGTGAAATAATAGGGGGTAGGGGAGACAAACAGTAGACATTTACTTTCTACTTGAAGTACAAAGTTCTAATTCAATGATTGCAGTTTTTTTCCCTATGGTATGAAAACACGACCGGTATTAGTTCAATTGAAGCAAATCATTGCACAACAGTTAGTATATTCTGTGAGATATTACAGAGGGATTATAATGTATTGTATATTGTGTGTCAGATAATATAGTAAAAGTAAAGTATCTTATACCCCTAAGGGCTCATTGGGGCAGATGAAGTGTAGAACTCATCTGTTTCAGTAACCTCAGCATTTACCAGGATTGTGTGGTTAGCACAATGCCCAGCCGCCTTTACACCCCAACGTTAAGTCAGGTATCCATTTAAAGCAGGGTAAACTTGACGATTTTCATCAGGACCTGTAAAAATCCAAAGGTTCTCACTGAGGTTTGAACCCGGGACTCTTCCAAACGTACTACACCGCCTGACCACCAGCCCTCCCCCCCAGATAATATAGAAAACACATATTATCAAAGGTGTTCCAATTCCAGTTTGTGTTTATTTCCAATTAATTTTTATATAATGTCATAACGAGACAATAAAAAAGTTACAGTAAACTTAAGCCTCATAGAAAATTAAGAGCATTGAAACAGAATATCAAATTAAATTATAGGACTAATTAGCTATTTACAAACATTGACATAATTTGTTTACCCATAACAGTTATCTTTTGTTCCTGATTTTTGAGACTAATTATATAACAAGCACCCAGACAAGCTGCAATGGCAACCAGTAGTAAAGGAGAAGTTATGCTGAAATAGAATATGATGATACAAACTATTATAATGTTAAAACTAATTATGCTTTTAACAGCATAACCTTTATCAAGGATTGCAAATAGGATTTTATCAAAGAGCCAAAATTAAAACAAAACTGAAATTAAACTGTATGCTCATTCCCGTACCTTTTTATACACTATAGTATTTGTAAAATAATTTATTCTCTTGATGTTTACATTTTTTGGCATACCAGGATAATATTCTAGCATGCCGCTTTGGCATGTGTGTCAGTTAGTGCCACCCCTACCTATACTACAAATTAAAACACAATAAAATGTAAAAGAATATAAAAATATCACAACTTACATGCACACAACAACCAAGCCTAAAAAAACAAATAAATAATTTCCTTGAAAGCCTTCAATATTTTTAACAATTCGCTTGGGAAGTGGTGCCAATGATTTTGGAATGGAAAATTTCTTTGAGTTGAGAAACTCAGTCCATGGTTTCACACTTTCTCTTGTCTTATGAAACCATTCTCTGGCTGAAACATTAGCTAGCGTCAATGACATAATTCTGAAAGAAACAAATTTTCAAGATATACATGAAAGCATTAGCATTTTGAAAGTAACTATTTATTATTTTTAAGAAAACTTAAAAGTTTTTACTAATTTCTCGTAAAATATGTTTTACATTTTATATATAAATAGATATTCAATTAAAGCTTTGGCAAGTAAGAAACTTATCAGATGATTCACTTATCAGAGTCATTCTGATATTATTCATTTCAATCTTGCTTTTTTGAGAATAAACTGACACAGTGAATCTATAAAATCTCAGTGTATAGTGTGTAAGTAAACTCGTATCTCAAATGTTTCTTATGTCAGGGCAAAACATCACTCATTCAACGGATCGTATCTAAAAAAATCTCATAAGTTAGGGCACTCGTGTCGAGGGTCCACTGCAATAAAAAAAATCTATTATAACAAGTGCTTTGCTTAGGTCTTTGGGTGGTCTTGGCAGAGACTTCTAAAGATATTTCCAACCCTGAAAATTACAATTAACAAATATATACAGAAGCTCAAAAGCTTAAAGTTTAGATATCTAATACATAATTGTCTAACCCGTGTGTCTCCCTTTCTCAGGTAGTTTTCATTTCGTGCGGTGTGTGTTGTAACTGTGTATTGAAGGGATAACAAAGAAATATACCAAATACTGCAATAAAAAAGAACATATGGCCTTTATTGCCATGAACAGAATATGATATGAACAGAAATAACAAAGAAATTTATGAAATAATGTAATAGAAAATGAAATTTGGCTTTTATTGCCATGAACATCCTTAACGCATACACCGCACAATATGAAAACTACCCTTGATCTGGGAATCCTAAAACTGAGAATTTTCACATTCGTCAGTCTGTCAAAGGGATACAACTCAATTACAAGTAAAAGGCATATAGTCGACTAATCACTGTATTAGTTAACTCGCTTGCTCGGTTAAAAATAGTTCGGGGAATTCCAAAACTGGAAATGTTCGCATCCATCATAATGTGTAGAACAGTAAATAAAACATCTGCCAAACAAGTAGCGTATCCCTCAACTGGCGGACACTCATTCATGTCTCTTTTTTTTTAATATGTCATGTTGAACATGATAAATTATGAAATAAAGAACTGTTGGGAAAGAGCCCTTTAAAAATATTATGAATGAATTAAGATACGGTGTGTGCGCAAATTATGTATAGATTGATGTTAGATTCAAAGTTTAATAGTCGGGGGTAGCTTTTGTTAAGATTCTATGCCCATAATGAGGATTATTTTATTTGGGATGAACTATATAAAATATGAACTTTATTTGATGCATTATTAAATGTCCCTATTTTAAATGTATTTTGGCTACAATAATCTGTCCATGTTCTTTGGGGCCACTTCGAGTACATAAAAATGCTATTTTTTGTATATTTCTGATTGTTAACACATAAGTATAAATCACCATATTCTACTCCAAATGCGTGCCTACTAGCCGGTCCGGGTACCAGGCCTTTGTTTACTAGATTTTATATACAGTCGATTCCACTTAATTGGGACACATCGAGACCACTGCTTTTTGTCCCAATTAAGCATACAAATTTACTATTGGCTTCTTGGTTTGGTTTCTTTGAGATTTGTCCCAATTAAGCGGTGTCCCAATTAAGCGGAATCCACTGTAATTATATTAGAGTTACACTACCAAATTTTTATAATGAACCACATTATAGTCAAAATAAAAAGATTATGTAACAAAATAAAAAAAACTGATATATAGGAAGCTGCACAAAACTCTGAACAACAAAAAAACAACAATAAGAACAAATTATATGCTAATGAATGACCAAAAGGGTGTTCCGAATTCTATGATAATTTTATGACTGAAGCAAGCATCTCCTGACACATATGACATAGAAATTTTGTGTCTTTTTTTTAGAATGGCCAGTGGAAGAGGAGGGTACAATAGTGTTGGGTAGGGTAAGCAAGACTTATGTGGGGGTGAAGTGTGGTAAAATAAGATAACAAAAAAACTATTAAAAGGATGGGCCTCGGGCAGGATGACAGAATTGGGTGCCTGACAGGGAAGCAAAAAATAAGGGTTCCCTGAAATGTTTAAATATTTGTTAATGCTGTCAATAATTATAAGCAAAATATAAAATATTTAAGTTATAGGTCGCAACGTGAATAGTAGTTGTAAATTAGTAGTCATGTCATAGTCCTAGACAATTTCACTGTTTCAGCCACTTAGCAAGTTAGCAGCAATGAGCAAAATAAGACATTAGACTTTAACTTTAAAAAAAAAATTAATCACATATTTTTAACAGTACTTAAAATCTTAACATGTTACGTATGCCCTACCTGCTTTTAACACTGTGTTTTTCAGGAGGCACGTAGTCAAGTTGGCCTTGTATAAGTGAATCTTTGTCTGCCATGACAGTTTGACGTGGAGATACACGGCCAGATTGCTCAGTGATAATCATTTAATTTATTTTTTTTTCTTAATTTATTTTTAATAAGAAAACTGGGTTACAATATACGGCAATTTTAATTGAAAACATTTATTTTTTTTAAATATAGCACACAAATAAAACAACAAATTATTGTATATTTATCGAAATGTGTTAACTTGTAAAGGACAAACTGACATATAGTAATACCGAGCTCTTTACAAAAAAAATCTTTAATGGTTGGCTTACTTTGTCAACATTCAATAACCAGCATTAAAAAGAAGTTAAAGTTAGTTGTATTGTAATGTTTATGTAACTAAAGGGTATTTTTGAGGTAAAGAAATACAATGACATACGAAATTACCAGACCCATTTCTTATCAGTAGACATGATGTCATATACAATCTAGCTGCATTTCACGAACGTATAATATCAAATCCGTTCGATCCCTCAATTTAGTCTTAGAGTCACTCACATTCGTCAGTGTCTCAATTTTAAAATCTTGAAATGTGTGTGTAAATAGTAGTAAAGCTCCCTTAACCCTAACGGGCCATCGGGGCAGATGAAGTGTAGAATTCATCTGTTTCTATAACCTCGGCATATGAAGGGGTTGTGTGGTTAGCACAACGCCCAGCCGCCCTTTACTTCCTCAACTTAAAGTCAGGTACCCATTTAAAGTTGGGTGGACTTGTGGGACGACTTTAAAACACATTTCACCTGGAAAAATTCCACATGGTTCTCACCGAGGATCGAACCCAGGACTCTCAAATCGACAGTCGAGTATCTACACCACTCGGCCACCCGTCACACTAAATGTGTGTGTGGTAAATATACTACAAATTTTTATACATAAAATTGTCTAGTAAAGAATACGTAGTTCAGTGAAAATTAAAAATCATAGACATGATTGGTACAGAGTTATAGAACTCATTAAATCATTTTTAAAACTGCAAAAATGATGTCTAGCTCAATTAAATAATAATTACGCAGTGGCTACGGTTACATCAAGCGCCATTATATTAGGGTTAGCGGGAGTACGTTTTTTTTTTCGGGTACCAGCAATTATATTAGGGTTAGGGTGTGGAGCAATATCTATTGATGTAACCCGAAAAAAAAAATACAAACTCCGTCTTGATGTTACCATAGCCACTGCGTAATAATAATAACCTATCATGACTTATGCCATAAGTTATGCCATAAGTTTAGAAAACATGGTAAAAAAAAAGGGTAAAAATTTGTTAACAAAATTTTCTCAGCCAAAAGCTTATAACTGTTTATACTTTTTTTTTTTTTAATATATATAAAAGTTTATCATACATTGATCTTAGAATCTAGCATGGGTAATTAAAAGTGTCATTTTTTTTTTATTGCTGTTATAAGCCAAATATTGGGACGGATGCCCGAGTGGTGTAGATACTCGACTGTCGACCTGAAAGTCCTGGGTATGATCCTTGGTGAGACCCATGGAATTTTTCCAGGTGAAATTTGGGACAGAGTTGTCCCACAAGTCCACCCAGCTTTAAATGGGTACCTGACTTTAGTTGGGGAAGTAAAGGCGGCTGGGCGTTGTGGTACCCACACAAGCCCTTTATATGCAGAGGTTATAGAAACAGATTATTCTACACTTCATCTGCCTCAATGGTCAGTTAGGGCTAAGGGAAATTCACTTTTTCTTTTTTTTTCATAAGCTAAATATGCTTTACCAGTCTTTGTAATCATGTAAATACTTACAACTTTATGTTTTACTTTAAAATATATTTTCCAATATTTACCATTACTTCAGATGAAGATTTTTTTGGATGGTCTATAGATTAATAGTTCAGTAATAATGCAAAAATTAATAAATCACATTTTAAGAAATTTTTTTAAACTTTTATTACTCTTTCAGTTTTGTTTATTTCTGCATCACTTAATATCATTTTTATCACAATCAAATGCGCTTATTAAAGAAAAGTGCCTTGGACATAACAGAGGCCAGGCCCGCACATCTCTATTTTTTACGCTGTTAATAATGCCATTTTGATCAGCAGGCAAGAATCATACTTTGCCAAAATCCACCTATCATGGCAGATTGTGAAACTAAATTAACAGTAATAAATGAAGTTTTACTGTAACTGCAAAGCCAGTAATCTAGTTTAGCAGTAAGCAAACTGTGGTCTGCAGACCTCCTATGATGCTTAAATGGGTGTAGACGCTTACTCTGCTAAATTAATTTCATTCTCAATGTTGTATTAAAATCATTTGATTGAAGACTTTTTAAGATAATTGTACGAGATATAATACAGGGACATGCTTGTATTGATAGGCTTATGAATTTAAAAATAAATTGGTGGAGGTGGGGATGCCATCTACTTAAAACTATACCTATGATTGTCCTTTAGGGTCAGAAGTTTGCAAAACGCTAGTCAGTCTTTTTTATCTCTAGTCTTTAGGAATGTTATCTCTTTACTAATAATGCTGTCTCCTGTAAATTGATTTTCTTCAATCAATATTAAGGTAAGGTTTTTCCTCCATTAAAATATTGCTAACTGGCTTATAATGACTGAACCATATTTATGTTTCAGTTTCTAACTAAAAAAATAAAAAATTATATTATTTAGATGTTTATATTATTTACACATTAGTTAATAAGACAAAAGCTGCGCTTTGTGAGAGATCACATGACAAAGCAGAGGTGCGTTTAGCAGGCTAAAAAAACAATTTATTTTCTTTGAAAATGTATACAAACATCAAATGTACATTTGCATTATGTCCCCTAAAACACGAATGGCCAGACATTCCAGACTACATTTAGTAAAGAAAATAAATTTATATTTCACAATTTTCATGTATAGATTGAGCGACAATGATCAGAACAGTTATAAAATGTCACAAGAACCTCTTCGTTCTCTGATCATCATATTTTATGCTACTGCAGCAGTGACATTATCATTTCCTCTGCGTCAAGTTGGTAAGACTAAAGACATTGCTCGACCTATGATTGAAAATCGTGACTCTGTTTTATGTTGGACTGTACAGATCAATACATTAAAGTCATGTACTTGTCATCAGGCTCAATTTGATTGGCAATTTGCTGATATTGTGGAAAAAAATGAGTCTCATGAATGTTGTGTGGGAAACAGCCTTGTACTTCAACATTTACTAGGTAATATTTTATTGACATTGTTACTTATTCTACCGATTTTATCACACTTCATTATTGCCAAATAATTTATTTATAATTTTAGAATATCGTTTTTAATAGTTTATTATATCACAAAGCCATTAAGATGGCTGAACAGTAATGTATTTTTTAATAATGATATTCTTTATCAATTTTATAATCACTGTTGTAAACAATCTGTAAATTCAATTTTTACTTGTTAGTCCAAACCGAAATATTACTTTTATTAAGCAACAAATGTATTTGTTTTATTGTAAAGAACTCACTGGTCTAAAAATGAGGATACCAAATTTATTAGTACATTTTATTAAAAAAAGAGTTATATAGCTTGTATAAAGTTTTACTGGATGTCTTTTTGAAACACCTTTAAAAGTCCCATTATCTTATGTCATTATACATAAAACTATAAAACAAATATCCTTCAAATTAAAGCAACATTCACATTGTAACCCATAGATCATATTCAATTTATTTTCCACAGTAACATACATTTTTTGATCCAATCAAGGCACTTTGAGAAGTTTGTCAAGTGAGACTAAAAATGAACTTAAAATTTTTTTTGTAAAAAATAATAATTTCACTTTGAAGTACTATTAATGCTTCATCATTATGTTAACCCTCACAATTCTGTCAGGGAAACATTATAGTATATGTGCATTAAAACCACTACACTATTATAGTATATGTGCATTAAAACCACTACACTATTATAGTATATGTGCATTAAAACCACTATACTATTATAGTATGTGTGCATTAAAACCACTATACTATTATATGAAACAGTTTATTATTATCTGTGCATTACAACCACTAAAGTATTCTATGAAACAGTTGATTATATTATGTGTGCATTTCAACCACTAAAGTAATCTATGAAACAGTTTTTATTTACTACCTCATCATTTTATTGGTGAGCATGTACAGCGCAACATTTCTCCACCACTCCCCATTTCAGTATGAGATTTCATAGTGTAATGTAAGATTTTATTTCTATACATGTAACTTTTCAGCAGAAAATTTCCTGTTGAAATATTTTAGTTCTTTTTTCACAGTTTTATTAAAAATTTGTGACATTTTGCTTCACAAATTTGATGATAAACCACAAGAATATTGAAAATTAACTTCATTCTCAATATTTATTCAAGTTAGCCTTAAATCATATATAGCATATTGGTATCAAATTACATGTCATTATTTTCTGCATAATATACACTAGGGAACGACCGATAATCGGATCGGTATCGGACCGATATTGGCACTATCGGTTAATATCGGATTGACCGATTTTTGTAGGGAGCGACCGATAGTCGAACTGATATTGGCACTATGAGTTAACTATCGGACCGGCCGTTTTTTGGCTGCCGATACATTTTTTTTTTCACAGCAGAGTTGCAGAAAAAAAATCCGTAAATAACCCGATTCTATAACCAGATCAGACAAGATTTTAAAAAAAAAAGGAAAAAAAAATCCTGTACTCAGAAATTGTCACGTCCACAAAAATTGCATCAGCGATAGGACCTTGAAACAATAGGATTGGCATTTTTTAATTGTAATGTATGACCTTGAATGACTCAATTAGTAAACATCTGTGTGTATTTTTTTTTTGGGATGGGAAGTTGGTTGAGGGGGGGGGAAACAAGACACGTGTGGGCGAAGTGTTACGAAATATTACAGGGAAGGGGTGACTATGGGTTGACATACGTCACTGGCTGTAGCATGAGAAAAACATGTGTTTGGCATTGTTGTTGATTTTTAAAGAATATCGGTATCTGTAAAAATGCTGGGGAAAAATATCAGTATCGGACTATCGGTAAAAAGGCATATCGGTCGCTCCCTAATATACACTGATTTTAAGCTAAAATGAATTGTGACAAAAGAGCTTTTGAGAGTGTGAAGCAGTTTTTTTATGTTTGTTTGGGCTACCTATTTATATTTGGCAAAAATGTAAATACATGCTAGAAAAGGGCATTGACTTTTTTAAGAATGCTATTGTTATATTCATAATATTTCTTTTTTTTATTAAGCTTTAACAGAAGAACTTGATTTGGAGATACATCATACTTTTGGAGTTTTTCATGACCACTTTCTACTGTGTCTCAAATCTTTGTCTGTAATTCAGCATCCAAAGAACCTTCATATGAAAACAAAGTCTGAACATTTAATGAAACTTCACAGTGAACATTCCAGGTTGAAGGTAACAGACAGCACTCTTTTCCAAAAATACAAATTTGAAGTGGAGAAACGTCTAAATGAGCATGAAGAAATATTATGGTTCAGCTCTGAATATATACACTGGAGACAAAGTCGAACAGTTTTGAAACACGGCACTCATGATAGACAAGTTGATTTACATCTCCCTGACACATTACTTGGAGAAAATGATAGTGTTGTCAGCACACAAAACTCCAGCCAGAAGCCATCTTTTAATTTAACACACTATTTCAATTCTTTTATCAACAAATACTCTAAAATAAAACTTTCATCACATTTAACAGTTGCCACACCATCTGATCAGACTGTTTCTCCCGACCATGCTTCAGTCTCAACAAGACTTGTTAAGCTACCATATAAGCGATCTGTAAATCTTTATTTTAATGATCCTGCCTATTCCAAGCAATGGCATTTGAAAAATAATGTTCAAAAAGATATGGACATAAATGTGACTGGACTATGGATGCTAAATGTGACTGGTACAGGTGTGACTGTGGCTGTTGTTGATGATGGGGTGGAGTGGAGCAACCCTGATCTCAAAGTAAGTTGAAGTTTTATTTTTACATTTCTTCATTAATTATAGTTGTGCAAATATTTAACTTTGTTCATAATATTTCATCTGAATTTTATGTTCTTTTAACTTATTTTTTTTAACAGTAGGTAATGTAATATTGAAATAGTAGTGCAATATTTGAAATATTTAAGTTCAGAATTATTCTATACTTTACTCACCAGAACAATTACAACTACAAAGGAAGCTGGGATCTAAACAGTGATGACCCTGACCCTTCTCCTAGTTCATCCAAAACTTCCAATCACCATGGCACAAGATGTGCTGGAGAAATAGCTGCAGTAGCTAACAATAATGTTTGTGGTGTTGGAGTAGCATATGGTGCTCAATTCTCTGGTAATGATTACGTTACCTTACAAACTAAGTAGCATATGGTGCTCAGTTCTCTGGTAATGATTACGTTACCTTACAAACTATTTTATTGTCGAGCCTTGTTAACATTAAATTATTTATCTTTTGTTTGTTTTTTAACAGTAATTTATATCTGTTCCCTAAACCAATTAATAAACAAATGGCATGATTGTATTTCTTGTCTGTCAGGCAATAATGAGTGATGACAGAGTGCTCTACTTATCAGTAGCTTCATGTCTTTCATTCCTAAGTAGGCCAATATTGTAGAGTGGTACTGTGTAGTCTGCTAAAAATATATCCAGAATGAAGCTATGTAATGTTTGCTCACATTGATCTTTTACCATGATAGATCAAATTGATATTCGCCTCATATTTTCGCTTATTGCGATTTTACGAGTTGTGACAGAGACTTCTAATTTTCAGTAGCTTCAAAATATAATAGTTCATCATCATGCTGTCTGCTCAAAACTCTTTCAAAGTGCTACTGTGTGCTATTTGTGCCCATTGATTGATATGTCAGGATGTCCTCATAACCATGTATTTTATTTTTATTTTTGGAAAATTAAGATAAATAATCTCTTTAGTTAACCATCTTTATTTTTGGTATCAATTTATATTCACTTTTGTCATAGTAAATTTTGTATCCACCAGGTTTGAGAGTCCTTGATGGTGCTATGACAGACAGCCTGGAAGCTGAAGCATTTAATAAAAAAATGGACATCAATGATATCTACAGCTGTAGCTGGGGTCCTGATGATGATGGCAGGACAGTAGATGGACCTCACCTCATGGCAGCTAAAGCAATGAAGTATGGTGTAGACTTTGGGCGCCAAGGATTCGGAAATATTTTTGTAGTCGCCAGTGGTAACGGTGGAGAACATATGGACAATTGTAACTTTGATGGCTATGCTAATTCCATCTATACTGTTACTATTGGTGCCGTGGATGAAAATGGTGGGATGCCTTATTATGCTGAAGAATGCGCTTCCATGTTGGGTGTGACTTTTAGCAGTGGTACATTCAGCAAGAGAGACATAGTTACCACTGACTGGACAGTGGGTAAAGCCAGCGGGTGTACAGATAGCCATACAGGCACCAGTGCTGCTGCTCCATTAGCTGCAGGCATGATTGCTTTGATGCTACAAGCAAGATATTGCCTGTCTTGGCGTGATGTCCAATATATAATAATACTGACAAGTGAAAAAGTGGATGTTGATTTAGCTCACTGGCAAATCAATGGAGCTGGTCTATCTCATAGCCATAAACATGGATTCGGATTATTGAATTCTTGGAGACTGGTCAATGCTGCAAGAGTTTGGGAAACTGTCCCGTGGCTAACCTCTTATTCACATACAGATTCTGGACTTTCATTAACTATTTCAAAAGGCTCCACTACACCATTGATAATTACATATACCATAACCAATGATGATATACGTGGTCTTGGATTGTTTATATTAGAAAGTGTACAGTTGACTGTATGGCTTAATCACCCATTCAGAGGGATGTTGGGTATAAAGTTAATTAGTCCAGCAAATACTGTCTCCGTACTTGCTGCACCCAGGTATGTTTGTAAAAAAACAGCTTTAACAGACTTTTTAATCTTAGTAATATCTTTAAAATGTATAAGAATTAGTAAAAAAAAGTTATAATAAATTTTAGATGTTCTTTTTCACTATTTTTTTTATATCACTAGAATTACTCAAAGTTATTTTATTACGATGGAGTTGTTTATTATAATAAGAAAAATAACAAACTTTAGTGTAACTAAATGCTGCTCAGTCACAGATTTTTTTTCACTTTCATTGTTGGCATTTTTAAGAGCTGATTGTTTAAAACACTGAATGACATGTTGGAATGTTGATATTTTCTGTGTGATGATGTATTGTTTACTTGCCTTCAGACCATTAGACAACTCAACTGCAGGATTCACAGACTGGACATTCACAACTGTTAGATGCTGGGGTGAGCAACCACAAGGCAACTGGACTATTCTCTTTATAGACAATGACAAATCAACATATGGTCTGTTTACGCATTATTGAATTTAATTTTATCATTTTAATAATCTATAGTCCATTTTTTAAATATTTGATGTGTTAATATACTTTTTACACAATCTATAGGCCATTTTTTAAATATTTGATGTGTTAATATACTTTTTACACACATACTTTTTACACACATACTTTTTACACACTTACTTTTTACACACTTACTTTTTACACACATACTTTTTACACACATACTTTTATTGTACACACTTTATCATCTCTTTATTCAGGTCTTGTCAGTTTACTTCTGTTGTTAATTCCAATCCAGATGATTGGCTCACTCTGTTTTATTTATGTCATTAAAATTTCTGCAAAATATTTTTTTTTCATATCAATTGTTTTACTGACTATGATAAACAATTTCCATATAAAGTTCAGGGTGAGAACTAAGAATAGATATCCTAGATACTATTAACCACTAATTAATGGGGGCTTGAAATGAAAGAGTGTCCTAGGGTAAATCATACTTGGGACGGACAGGTCATCAGTTGAACACCTACAGTTTGAATCAATATTGTGTGGATGTCTGATTTAAATAGTTAGAATCAATATTGTGTGGATGTTTGATTGAAATAGTTTGAATCATTATTGTGTGGATTTCTGATTAGAATATTTAGAGTCTACAACTTTAATCGATTAAAATTTCCTCATAAGTTGTGTGTATCATGGCTTTTATTAAATGATGAGATATGCATCTCTTATATGTGCTTCAAACTGCTGTAAGTTTTTTACTGCCTGTAATAAATGAAGTCGTCCTTGGGAGAAAAATTAATTTTAAATTATTTTCATTGGCTTTTCACTTTCGATTTCAGAAAAAAATGTGTAAATAAGATTTTCACGCTTATTCCAAGCCTGTTTTCAATTTATTTTTTCTATCACATCATTTTTTTTAGTTATAGCATGCACTATTTTGGTGTTTTAAAGGCATCTAAATATCATCTAATTCTGCGTTTGGCAACCATTTTGATCTAACTTAACCCCCCAATTCAATATAGTCTACAATTGTCAATCCATTTCATTATTTGTTCCAAGAAATAACTTAAAAAATCATAGAATAATAGTTCTACCAGCCACATGGGCAAATAGTAGTTCTTTTAATATTTCTTCACATTCAAACATTAAACTAAAGGGGGATGATTACTTATTCCCATAAGTTGAATTGATTAAAATAGTGATTGATTCTCCATTATGACCAATTGATTTTTTTAAATCTTGACATTAAATCTGTGGCTGACATAAAGATGTTTTTGGACCTTCCCAATACCTCATTACTAGCTACTAACATGCATGGCTAAATCATTTTTCTGCTATCTAAGGAATTATTTTTTTCAAACATTGGCCCTAGAAAAAAAAAATAAAAAAGCATGAATGGGAAAAAAAATAAAAACCTTTGTTTTGAATAAGTATGTACTTTAATACCAGAATGTTAAATATTGCATTATAGCCTTGTTCAAAACTAGTGAAAACAAATACCAGTTCAGTTCATTTAATGTCAACTTTCTTAATGCCAACTTTCTTGCTAAAAAAACATGCATATGTTACAATGAGTTACATCATCAGAACTCATTTATTTATAAAATCTTAAAGTGTTTGTCTCACAACAATAATGAGTATTAGGGAGCGACCAATATGCCTTTTTACCGATAGTCCGATACCGATATTTTTCCCCAGCATTTTTACTGATACTGATATTTTCTTTTTAATCAACAACAGTGCCAAACACGTGTTTTTTTCGTGCTGTAGTTTCCAATCTAATGATGTATGTCAACCCATGTTCACCCCTTCCATGTCATATTTTGTAACACTTCGCCCACACGTAAGTCTTGTTTACCCAACCCTCCACTTCTGTACGTAACCCCCCCCCCCTAACTTCCCATCCCAAAAAAGAAATACACACAGATGTTCACTAATTGTATCATTCAAGGTCATAATTAGAATTAAGAAATGCCAATCCTATTGTTTCAAGGTCATATCACTGATGTAATTTTATGTAGACGTGACAGTTTCTGTGTACAGGTTTTTTTTTTCCCTTTTTTTTAAAATCTTGTCTGATCTGGTTATAAAATTGGGTTATTTACTGATTTTTTTTTCTGCAACTCTGTTGTGAAAAAAAAAACAATGTATCGGCAGCCAAAAAATGGCCGGTCCGATAGTTAACCCATAGTGCCAATATCGGTTCGACTATCGGTCGCTCCCTACAAAAATCGGCCAATCCGATATTAACCGATAGTGCCAATATCGGTCCAATACCGATACCGATTCTATTATCGGTCACTCCCTAATGAGTATGGCTTGCTGTGTTTCACTTGTATCCCTGTCTCTAGTACATTTTGTGAAGTGAGTATGTCTTGCTGTGTATCACTTGTATCCCTGTCTCTAGTACATTTTGTGAAGTGAGTATGTCTTGCTGTGTTTCACTTGTATCCCTGTCTCTAGTACATTTTGTGAAGTGAGAGGGATATGCAAGGGAACATCGTTAATTCTAATATTTTTGATGAATTAATTTTTTGTAGATTTTAATAGCATAAATTGCTTAAGATGTCAGAATCTTTCTACAAAGCCTCAAAACTTTCTCAATTACCCCTTGGTGGTCCCCAGAATCGGTTTGCCAATTACTGATCAAATTGGTCTGTGAAAAAACAGGTTTGTGGGGATCAAACAATAGATATATCAACATTGAGGGTTTAAATGTGATTTCTAAAGGAAAATAATGATTGGCATTTTAGGAACAAATAAAGTTCATATTCTGAGGTATCACTGTACCTAGGTAGCCAACAAAAGATGCCGCCTTGTCCAGCATCTCAGTAAATGCCACATATAACTGCACCCTCATCCTATTTATAATCCACTTGTTCCAAGGTACATCTCTACAGGACTATCTAATTTGAACAGAATTTTTAAAATATTACTAACTGGGAAGAACATATCCTACCCTAACCTAGGTCTGCCATCTGAATTTTAAATTAATTTAAATTGATAGCATTGGACAATGCCTGTTTTTCCATTGCATGCTTTTTCATCATAAACTTGGAATATACCTGTTTATTATTTGTTTTTGTTTTTTGGAACTCTATAGCATTCAAAATAATTATGAAATATGGATATTATTATTATGTAAAAAGCTGAGAATGTAATGGAGGAAGTAACTTGATTTTAAAAATTTTGTGCCTATGCCATTTCCTTTAGACTCCTTACATAATACTTTGGCCTTCATTAGTCATAAAAGTACTTTGTCTATGACACTTACGAAATAACATCAACTGTTACCTTTGAAATCATAACCAAAAACTTGTTCATTACTTAATATTTTTCAGGCAATATACCATTACATTGTAAAACATTAAATATTAAAATATAACAATGTTAGTTAAAATGCTGAGATTTTAAAAATTTATAAAAAACAATATTTTATTGTTTATTACATCCATTAGGTTATGGTACAGTCACTAAGCTGCGCCTGACTTTATTTGGAACACCCATGACAGCAAATGAATTTGCCAAGCGTCGTCACAAAGTAGAAGATGCAATGAGTGGAGAATTTCTGCAAAACAATTTTAGCCTTCCCTGTTCGCCACCACAGAAGTTTGAAACATCCTATGTTCCTGTGAGTGACAAAGTTCTCAAGGTAAACTAAGTCCTATAGATTCATAAATTTTTGAATAGTCTATTTGTGATATAAATCTACTTAAGATCTGGATATGAAAAACGTGGAATTGAAAAAACATTTTTTAGCATTGAAATAAATAAATTAAAAAAGTTTTCATCAGAAAATATTTTTCTTTTTTTTTTCAACAGTTTATTATTTTGTGTGGTGCTTTTTGTTTTCTAATGGCTGTTTATGAATCCTTTGAATACTTGCTTTGTTACAATGAGGAGAAAAAAGAAGCAGCTCGCAATAGACGATTGAATCAGCGAGCCCAGCAGCTGATGGAAATGACACTTTGCTCAAACAACGATGCAAGCAATAATAGTTCTGGTGCTTCCAATGGTGCTAGAATGTTAGAATCTTCAAATATTCCAAGACTGACTGATGAAGAGGAAGAAAACGAAGATATTTCTGATATGACTGAAACAGCTTGTTTACTTAGAACAAGTCATAGAGATAACACAAGCTCACCAGAGTCTATACCATTGTCCACTTTTAACTTTCAAAGACAAAACGAAGTAAATGGTCTTTTACTGACTGAACAGCAGCTTCCCTAAAATGAATACTAGTCAACACAATCATTACAATAACATTCCAAAAGTTTACTCCTCAGTTAACTTTCATTGCGTTATGTTAATTTTTAATGTCAAATTTTTGTAATCAGTTTGATTTGTCAATTAGTTATTTGTCTTGAGTAGATATCATATACTTGAAACATATTTTTTAAATCCATTCCTTGAGCAGATTTGTACGGTCTCCTTACCATTTCAAAAATGTTTGAAAATGAAGAATTTTAATTTCAGGTATTGATGAATGAAGTTTTGTTATACCAATACTGACCCCATATTGTCATTATCTTTTATGTTCTGCAAATTCTCATTCTCCATATATATATACATCACCACAAACTAGGGTTGAACTAATTGTTTATTCTAACCACTAAATATTGTAGTAATATTTTGTTTATTGTTTTATTAGAACTATTTTTCATTGACTGCACAATAGAGAGAAAAAAAACAATAGTGCTTAGTTGTACAGCCATGACCAATGGAGACAGTATTAATAGGGCACTCCACCTGCATTGATGTAGAACTATTAAAACTGTAGTAGCTGAAACAAACATTTTTAAAATTCTGCTTCCTGGCAAATATGTTGTCTAATGAACTCATTTTGGTGTCATCAGCATTTTCTTTGTCATTTATTGGTCTTCCATAAGCTCTTAACTCAAGTAAGATGTTATGATCATTGTCTTCTCAGTCTATAAACTACAGTGTTTATTCTTCTTTAGAAATTTCTCTGCTATTTGTCTAAGCTTGATAGATATATATAATTACATATCTGTATTTATAGTTATAAGTATGAATGGTTTAATGATGTCTTTTTTATTTGATATTTACAAATTCTTCAAAATGTTAATAAACTCTCATAGTCCTGTCATAATAGCAACATAGCCACCACTAATTATGGCATAGTTTTGTTCAATTCAAATGTATATGACATCACTTGTAGAAAAAATGTAACTGACATGATTTATTTAAAAATTATATTACAAAATGATAATTTGTTTTGTTGCCTCCACACAGTGTCATATATTCCAACATTCAATTGTTCTTTTTATATGAAATCCTTCGAAATCCAAATTTAAACTATTGATGCTTTGAACTTTTGTAATGTGTCATCTATATGTTTCATACATTTTTCACCTTGAAGATTTATATTTGAGCTACTTTATATTGAAATAACTTCTGACATGTGCAATTATTTTATGTCATGAGTCTTAACTCTGGTTCGTTGAACATACAGTTAGTACTTTTGAACTGGTTATTCAAGATGTTCATTGACCACAAAATAAAATTTTTATAAAAGAAACTCTGCCATTGAACCTAAAACGTTCTTTTTATACCTGTGTGTCATCTGACATGATTTTGAGGGTTTATGGGTCATTCTTGTTATTAAAAGTGTCATTCATTTTATTGTATATAAGGCAACCTGCTGCTTTTTTTATTTGCATTTTTTAAAATCTTGGCTTGATAAATGAAGGATCCTTATTAATGTTTATACATGTATTTGTTCCAACATTACTGAACTGTGATACTTTTTGTCGTCATAATTTTTAGTATGTAACTTTCAGATTATTTTATTACAATGTTTACTTTTATAATTATTTTATACAAAATATTACCATCAGTAGACTTTTATTTTTACCATCTATATACTTTTAACTTTTTTTGTATTCATAATTAACTTAGTATAAAAACATGTGAGATATTTTTTAGGATACTAACATATTCTTATCTTTATATTTCTATGATGTATGAGATCAGTGGTTCTCAAACTTGTACACTTTGTGACCCACTATGACAACCTTTTTTGTGTGACCCACTTTTCATAGTTAGCCACCTACAAAGAAAATCTATGATTAAAAAACAATATATAGAGATTTTCATCTCAAATACACAAAGTAAATTGTAAGTTTGTTAATCTGCAGAGATATACACTTGTTATTATGTATTTATAGATTCTCGATCCTTTAATTTTAAATTTTTAATCTGTTGTGACCATTCAAAAATTTGTTTGAAACCGACCAGTGAATTGGGACGCACGCTTTGAGAGTCACTGCACTGGGTTAAGCTTATGTAAGGTTAATCAAGCACTATGTAAAGCTGATAAGTAACCCTTAATTATTTCTTTTTATAGTTTCAGATTTAATTTGAATGGGTTTACTGATGTGTTTGACATTATATCTTAAAACTCGTTTATGAGAAACATTGTCATTTAGTGTTAGAGATTTGAATACTTTTATATCTTGGGTGACACTTTTTAAATACTGAGTTGATAAATTAACCACTTTTAGACTTTCAAAACTTTAAATTTTTGGTAATAAATATAAATAGGGAAATCACAGAAATGAGTCAATATTAGAAGTAAAATATTAGAAATTCAATATTGCAACATTATCTGCAACATGATGCACTTTTTTTAGTGCTGTGCTCTGATTGCATGTTACCTTTACAAACAATGCAACTGAAACGCTTAAAAGTAAACAAATAATAATTCCTTAAATCATACAATAATTCAGAGAAGTTATTATGATTAAATAAAAGCTTGGGTGACAGTTTGTGTAACTTGTAATTTATGATATGAAAAAATAATAGAACTAAAAAAAATCTTCTGGGTTAGAGACTATTCATTGCTAAATTAAACAAGATATACTTAAAGTAATCTCTCCTTAAGATACATTTATTGACAAATAGCAAGATGAATAAAAGAAACTTTTATGTAAGTCTCAAACTTTTTTTTAGTGATTAATATTTCTAAAACTATTTATATAATGTATGTTATATGAAATGTGCCTTTTCTTTTCAGCAACACTAGGACAGTTTGTTATGTTTGTTATTGCCTGAGTAATGTTTAAATGTAAAATATACCGGGGTATTATATTCACTTGTTTTAGAGTTTGATTCTTGTGTGTTTTATACATTTTTGTTCATACCTGATGGATCTCATTCAAATTTTAGTGCTCAACTGAAATATTTTGTCAAATTTTCCTTAACAACATTCCAGTATTCATCAGTAGATTAGTCGCTATACTTACGACTGATAAATGAAATAATAAGGCAGCGCTGTTTAGTTTTCTTTTCAGAACTTTATATATTTACTCAAAATTGTTATTATGTAGTTCACTGGTCTACTAACCATAATGTATTGATAGTACACAGTTGAATAGATGGTCTACAGTTGACTAGATGGTGTACAGTTAACTAGATGGTGTAGAGATGACTAGTGTACAGTTGACTAGATGGTGTACATTTGACTATATGGTGTAGAGATGACTAGATGGTGTACAGTTGACTAGATGGTGTACAGTTGACTAGATGATGTAGAGATGACTAGATGGTGTACAGTTGATTAGATGGTGTACATTTGACTAGAGGGTGTAGAGATGACTAGACGGTGTAGAGATGACTAGATGGTGTACACTTGACTAGATGGTGTAGACATGTAGGTTTTAACAACCAGAAGAGGTAAATAAAATAAGTCACAATAAAAATAGAGTTTTAAAATGAACTGTTTTCTAAAATATTTTCTTTTTAAATTTTGCAAAAATTATTTAATCTTTTAGGTTTAATTAATTGCTGATACTTGTCGCTCTCTTTGTAAGCACATAACTACTTTGAAGTGTTGTCGTGATATATCTAATTCATCCACAAGTATTTGTCTTATCGCTTCATTTTCAATTCTCTTCCAATATAGAAATTTTAATTAATTAAAATGAATGAAAGTAATTAATCATTGAATCATGCATTGTCATGGAAAGCACAGAACATGCACGCAAAATTTTAGAGAAAATCTTTCACTAAAAAGTGCCTTAAAAACGATTACAAAAATTTTTCCGTATAAATTAACAGAAGTTCGAGTGGTGAAAAAGGTTAGAAAAATATAAATCACATTACTTACTATTAGAAAAACATGATATCATAGAGTGGCCACACAACTGGTCGTATAGTTGCCACACAACTGGTCATATAGTGTCCACACAACTGGTCATGTGTCATACAGTGACCACACAACTGGTCATACAGTGGCCACACTACTGGTCATATGTTATACAGCGGCCACACAACTTGTCATGTGTCGTAAATTGGCCACACAAATTGGTCGTACAAAACCGAAATATTGATTATACAGTGCCGAACTGTTGGTCATGTGTCATACAGCGCCGCATTTCATCACTGAGATACCTGATCAGACGGTGATAAACATGGTCCACTGGCCCGGGGCCTATGACGGTCAAGCCCCTTGCATTGGAATTTATTAAATGTACAAGTAATTTGAAAACTCAAATTCTACTTCAAATTAAGTTTGTACTTTTTTTAAATTCTGAGCTCTGTGCAGATCCGTTATTATCGATAGGCGGAGGGGGGGGACTTCCCGTTGGGACTTTTAGTTTGGCCATTACCTGAAATATTTAACATGACATAACAATAGGGTCAGTAGGACCTAAGATATTAGTGATTCTCTACCTACAAGATGTGAAGTTGACCTCAAGATATTAGTGATTCTCTACCTACAAGATGTGAAGTTGACCTAAGATATTAGTGATTCTCTACCTACAAGATGTGACGTTGACCTAAGATATTAGTGATTCTCTACCTACAAGATGTGAAGTTGACACATTTGATATTAGTAATTCTCTACCTACAAGATGTGACGTTGCAGCATTTTTGCCTAGGGTCCCTAAAAATAAGTTTGACTACGCCCCCCTAATGTTCATTTCCTGTGATCCTCAAATCTTTCTTTGCCTAGAACCTCTACCCAATTGTTACGATCGTGTAATGTAGATGAGTCAGATGCCAGCTGTTTATCTCATCTGTACCCTGTCAACATTTCCTTTCGGCAAAGCACTCATTTAGCAAGATAAAGCTGGTAAAATATGTTCTATCTAGGATTTGAGATTTTACAATCGCTGCTACCGAGCTTGGCATTTTGAATCTTTTTGCACACCCTGGAAAATAATTGAGGAGTTCAAGCTTGTTCCAATATCATTTTGTTTTTATTATTATCATGAAGTAAGCTATAAAAAGGTTCCAGTAATGCATGAGAGAAGTAACACATTTTTTTATCTTATTTTGTGACTATCCCCATTTTTCTCGTGGACATCTCAATTTTCAAATTCGTTGCATTATTGCATTTTGACTATAATTTATCAAAATAATAATTTTTAATGGGAAGGATACAGTAGACTTTCTTCTATCCGGCCTAATGTTGCGCTATTGTATTCCCGATATTGCCAAACCGGATAAATAATAAACTGCCTTACATGTACTAATAAGAAACAAACTTTTTTTATAATAATTTTTTGTTTAGTTATTTTTTACAAATTACGGATACATTCTGTTAACTAGGTCGAATAGTTTGAAGACAAAACCATATAGTTGAGAATTGACTGTATGCCACTATGTCCGCGGTTCTAAACCGGCGGTACGCATACCCTAAATGGGTACAAGGAAGCTTATGTGGGAAACGCAGTAACTTCTCATTTTCGTTTACAACAACCAAGAATTTGAAGAACTTACGTGTGAGTGGTACCGGCGGACATACTTTCTCACCCTAAAGGCTGAGACCCGCTGCTCTAAGTAGCTACAATATTCATACTTATGTATGCTTCAGAATTTCTCTAAGTAGGCTACAATATTCATACTTATGTATGCTTCAGAATTTCTCTAGGCAGTCCTGATCGCTGGAAATACCCGCTCCGTCAGCAGTATCAATTTTAAATTTACGGTGCTGTATTAAATATCTATTTTGGTTTCCTCAGTAAGTAATTAGGAACAAACTTTGTTATCAAAACCCAAACACACGCGCTTCTGCTTGTTAGGAAAAAATGTACACTGTGCTTAGCATTTAAATATTTATTAGATAAACAGATTGATGCGATAACTCTACACAAATACAAAACATTCATTAACAAAAATATTATCTGTATTTTATCTGTTGATACCAAACAGTTATCAGTGAGAACAATCATCCTGACACTTTGTTACTACACATTCGAATTCTCGGTTAAAATTAATTAATAACACAGGGCCAATGGAGAAAGGTAAATACATTCTAATAAATAGAAATATTATTTCATTGACGATATTATAATTAATGGTTTCACAGAGAACACCGTGTAAATTGTTCCATGGTGTCTCTATTTCATTTTTCATAAAGAAAACATTAGAGCTCATCCATTAACTACGTCAACATATTTTAGTACTTGTTAAACCCCTCTTGTAAACAAGTGTCAAACTTTCAGCGACCCCCCCCCCTCTCCCCCCAGTAAAAGATTTGTGGTCCGCCCACCCCCCCCCCCTTAAATACAAACTTATAAAATAATTTAATTTAAAAAAAATAATAAACTTCGAAATCATAATTTGTCTAGGATAAAATCAACGAGTCCCCAATAAATATTTGACGGGTTATAGCAAAAAAATGGAATCCATCTCCACCTATAAATATTATATAACACTGTGCTGCACTTTAATGAGCCATGTCAGGCTCCCAGTTAGCCATTTCTTGTTTATAATAAATTATTTTCATTCACAAAATTTTAATAAAATTAGTTTTTGGGGCGGCTATGACAAGCGACTCTCATCGACTTCATGGTATTTAAAATATTCATATTTGATGCAGCTGGATTTATTTTGTAAATCAGTACAAGTAATTTTTTTTTAAATATGTGTTCATTTGCCGGTATCTGGACAGGACGTGCTATGTGTTGGGGGGGGGGGTGGAGGAGTTAAAACTTTCATTTACAAATTAAACATATTGAGTAATATTGACATACACAATGGCCCATATTGAGTAATATTGACATACACAATGGCCCATATTGAGTAATATTGACATACACAATGGCCCATATTGAGTAATATTGACATACACAATGGCCCATATTGAGTAATATTGACATACACAATGGCCCATATTGAGTAATATTGACATACACAATGGCCCATATTGAGTAATATTGACATACACAAATGGCCCATATTGAGTAATATTGACATACACAATGGCCCATATTGAGTAATATTGACATACACAATGGCCCATATTGAGTAATATTGACATACACAATGGCCCATATTGAGTAATATTGACATACACAATGGCCCATATTGAGTAATATTGACATATACAATGGCCCATATTGAGTAATATTGACATACACAATGGCCCATATTGAGTAATATTGACATACACAATGGCCCATATTGAGTAATATTGACATACACAATGGCCCATATTGAGTAATATTGACATGACAATGGCCCATATTGAGTAATATTGACATACACAATGGCCCATATTGAGTAATATTGACATATTACAATGGCCCATATTGAGTAATATTGACATACACAATGGCCCATATTGAGTAATATTGACATACACAATGGCCCATATTGAGTAATATTGACATACACAATGGCCCATATTGAGTAATATTGACATACACAATGGCCCATATTGAGTAATATTGACATACACAATGGCCCATATTGAGTAATATTGACATACACAATGGCCCATATTGAGTAATATTGACATACACAATGGCCCATATTGAGTAATATTGACATACACAATGGCCCATATTGAGTAATATTGACATACACAATGGCCCATATTGAGTAATATTGACATACACAATGGCCCATATTGAGTAATATTGACATACACAATGGCCCATATTGAGTAATATTGACATACACAATGGCCCATAAGCAGAGAGAAATTAGGGACTTGGAGCAAAAAGGATTAATAGGTCTCTATACAAAATTCTATATACTATCAGGTATCTGACTTTTGTTGGGGAAGTAAAGGCATCTAGGCGCCAAAATCTTTCCTTTAAAACAGATTTTGGCGCCTCTCAGAGGTTGTCGCAGGGTACAAAACTACAAAACAGAGTTTTTGTAGGGATTGAGCAACGGATCAAAATATTTTATATGATTATAAAGTGGGATATACTCATTTTATACTGATTTTTAATTCGAGCTGGACTCTCTGACGTAACACATTTGTGCGTCACACCCAGTGGCGTAGCTAAAGGGGGGCGAGGGGGGCGGACCGCCCCGGGTGACAGCGTATAAAGGGTGACACAATGTCACCTCCAACAAATTTTTTTTTCAGCCAGGCTAAGGTGCGAAAATAGTCTGATAAAGGAATTGTAATAAAAACTAGGGGTGTGACGAAGCTCGAATTCGAATCCGACGACATTCGAACTTCAACGTTTTTTGAGCAAATTCGAATCCGACGGATTTAAAAAAAAAAAGTATCTACACCTAACCATTCGGCATTCACCTAACCAAGGGTCGTGTGGGGTCACTGGGGTGACATTTGAACGTACCGCCCCGGGTGACGTGTACTCTAGCTACGCCACTGGTCACACCCCCCCCCCCGGCCTAATCCTTGGCTTATAAAAAGTTATATACAAAAGAGGGGAAGGAGGCATACTGGCATAGTGATTTGTTGAGTCGAAACATTTCGTCACATATTCACACAATTTGCGACAATCATAAGGACAATGCAAATAGGCCAGATATCGTCATTAACAATCAAATAGCTAAAACCTGCCAGCTTATTGATATGGCGGTTCCTGTGGACATAAACAAATCCAGCAAACATAATGGCCAAATGTAAGGAACTAGAGATCGAAATTGAACGAATGTGAGAACCATCACCTATACTGTTGTTGGTGTATTAACCCATTAGCGCATAGCGTCCTTTTTTAAGGACGTGCTATGCAAATGTGCACTACCCTAACACCATTGAATATTGGTATGAAACAAATAAATCTGTGCACCCCTTGTTTATTTTCGCAATGATCTAAACCTTATATTATCGTATTTGCTGACATTTTGTATTTTTATTTTATGGTTAAAGTTCGATTTTGTTGGGAAGTTTTATTTTAGGAATGCCTCCACGTAAAAGGTATGTCACGAACAGTTTATGTGTATTTTAATGTAATTTTTCTAACTATTATATAGTAAATATTGTTTCCTAATGCCTGTTGGCAAGTCATTGTGCAATGAGTTTGCTAATATTGTTTTTCATAAAATTAAAATAGTGTCCTTAAAAAAGGACGCTATGCGTTATACCCCACCTGAATGTCTGTTGGGTGATTTAGCAGTATTGTGTCAAATTTTCTTTTTCTAGATCTTACACGATGGCTGAGGTGTTTAGCATGCCCAAGTTGACTTTTAAAAGTGCAGATATTTTTATCTTGCCACCGGAAGTTGGTACAAAATCTAATGGAGACAGTGGTCCCGAAGATGATATTGGTGATATTAGTAATCTCTCTGGAAATCAATTACGGTATCAGACAGAAGATACTCTGCCTCTTTTCCGATTTTGGCAAAAAGCATATAGGCGTTAACGACATTGCTGAGGATAATGACGATGAAGCTGAAAATGATGTGTTTCCAATAGCTGAAGTACATAATTTGGACAGGCATTCTCGAATGGCGGCAGTCAACATCAGTCGGGCAGCAGCGACTCAAAACGCCACGGGCGTTCTACAACGTAGTCATGATGATAGCGGTTGCAATGGATTGGGTCCAACAAAGTCATCACGTCCGAAGAAAACACTCTACCGACAAGAAATTGTTTGCTGAAGTTGGCCTGAAAGAAAAAGAAATTCCATGGAGTGTCACTTCAGCATCAGATATTGATCACACACCGTCAGCACCAGGTATTGATCAAACACGGTCCAACTCTATTTGAAATGTGCCCCGACGATGAAGTTGTTGACTATATCACTCAAATGACTAAACTGTATATGCCATATCAGAAATCAAAACAACTTCAATCAACGTGGATCTTGGTCTTGGTGGCTCTGTGGTAGTCCAAATGATGGAGAAACTTTACCTGCTAGACACGCATATATTGATAATTTTTTTGCAACACCACGACTGCTTGATCATTTGAAGGAACATGAATTATTCAGTCACAGGAATTATTCTAGTAAACAGGATGGAGAAGCGTCCATTGAAAAAAAATGATAAGATGAAAGGAATCATGAAAATCCTTTGACAGTCCTGTGGACAGGAGTCCGGAATGATTGCATGATTGCGGTTTTTTTGCAACAATAACAAGTGGCGATATCTTTTTTTAAGGACAAAACTTTGGGGGCCAACAAATTTGCGGAATACAATTTATTTTTTTATAATTTTTACGTTTGGTATAGTCAATAAATGCCCAAACTACACGTACTATGCAAATATTAATGAAAAATGGGACATCATGCATTAATGAGTTAAAAAAATGTACCTAACAAAATTGATAAAACATTAGAAGTTCAATGTAAGTCAATTGCATAAGGCTGCCCTTAATAGGAACAGCCAACATATAGATCTCTCCAAAAATCCTAAGCTCACGGCATAAACCCGATGACTGTACTCACCACAATAGAATATATTAGCTTACACATAAAATAAATTAAAAGATATACTTTTCAAATTCAATACAATCTCACAAATATTCCATCCTAAATAGTAAAAAAAATGTTCCCTTTAGCCCTTAAAGGGCCATCGAGACAGATGAAGTATAGAGAATGCGCCTGTTTCTATATCCTCGGCATATGAAGGGATTTGTTTGATGAGCACAACGCCCAGTAACCTTTACCTCCCCAACTTAAGTCAGGTACCCATTTAAAGCTATTTTCCAATTTCACCCTGGAAAAATTCCATGAGCCTCGCAGAGGATCAGACCCAGGACTCTCAGATTGACAGTCGAGTATCTACACTCCAAGTATCTACATCATTTCACAATACGTAACACTCATTCTAAATAAAGTGGACAAAAAGCCTGAATTTATTAAGATTGCAGCATATTCTTTTTTAAAGACGTCGCAATTTTGTATTGATATTTTTTATCTAATTATTATGTCAACTAGTAGGAAGGGGGGGGGGTATTTGAAAAAAATGTGACAATTTTTTTACGTAATTGAAGGAGGAGATTTTTAGGTAAAGTGGCAATAAAGCAATGGCGGCCTTTTAGAATATAAAATTAACCCAAATTATTTTTATTTGCTTTTTAACGCAAAATTGTATGTAATGTTATTTATGAAGCACTGTATTTAAGACATCTCCGCGTTCAACACCCACCCCCTTTTCGTCCCGCGTTGCTTATCACCCCCCTTGTTTTTATGATATGCCCCACCACTTTTTTCTCCCAATCTAATGTACAGACTGAATGACACACCATTCTTGTTAGTCAAGACAATAACCCGTGACGGTGGACACGTCTCGCCCGGACATCCATCTTTCTCTCCCCCCATGAGATTAATTCCTCGGACCAGGCTAGATGATAACTGAGCGGCCGTGCCTTATCATGACGCAGTTCAGTAAAGCGCACCTGGACCTGTTTATGATGTTGAAGTGTATGTTTGGACGTGGATTCAGATTGAGAATTTAAGAATATAAATTGAGATGGGAGTTTACTAACCAAAGCATTCCCTCCTTTTGCGGGGTCCACGTTATACAGGGTTTGCTTAGACTCACCACAGTTAACCTTTAAGGATAACTAACCGAAATCTTCAGAGCTATATGTATTTTGTTTAATAAACTAAAGTGTTGGTATCTATATATACGTATCCAATTTGACTTGTTTCTTCATCTGTTCGTCACGTGGCTGTACACAAATAAATTATTGACCTCACGTATCCAGTTCAGGGGACTTGATTGGCTATGAAATAACCAAAATAATAGCAGGCATACAAAAGGCAAGATTGTGATAAATGTTAAATTTTAAAATGTGTTTGGTAACTAGAAATATTATTGTTTCAGATTGCCCTAGCCTTGAGTCACAAGCCAACAATTAGAACAAAATTCTCAATTATAATTCATTGTTTCAACTGTTTTACAACATTGAACCACTGGCCAACAATCAAGGTTTAACTCTCACTTCTAATTTATTGTTTCAGACTGTCCAAACCTTGAGCCAGTGGTCAACAGTAAAGGTTTAACTCTCACTTCAAAACATTGTTAAACTGGGAACTGTCCAAACCTTGAGCCAGTGGCCAACAGTAAAAAGTTAAGCTCTCTACTTCTAATTTATTGTTTCAGACTGTCCAAACCTTAAGTCAGTAGTTAACAGTAAAGATTTGTATATCAGTATTAATTTTTCATCGAATTGGACATGTTGTTTGAGTTCACGTGTACACAAGCAAGTCGATGAGTGCGATGGACTAAGCCAAGCTAACTTGTTGAAATGTGAGCCTGGTACAGTGGGTTACCTACATGTACAGGTAAGTCAATGTATGGAAATTCCACTTCTGATTTCCATTATGATACTCTTTAATGTACAGTTGAGTCAATGGATGCAACAAACTTCTGATTTAATATTGTGATGCTCTTTAATGTACAGTTGAGTCAATGGATGTAACTTACTTCTGATTTAATGTTGTGATATTATTTAGTAATACCGTTGAGTCAATGGATGTAAGCTTGCTTCACAGTTTAATGTTGTGATACACCTGTTTAGCCAATACAGTAGAGTCCAATGGATACTGGCGGCTTAACATACAGATATAATCTTAGTAATTATTATGTAAAAGTTGAAAAAGTCAGCAGCTTCAAACATAAAGCGTACTTATTATCAAAGAGTTAGAAACAATTCTACTATAATTTATACAAGCCCCATTTTTTTAAAACATACTTTTTGCCACTGTGCAAACGACTGAAGAAAACCTATTTTAGTCAACAAACAAGACAGGTAAATTAAACAGCAATTAAGCCTGTTCCATTCTGGACACAGGACGTGTTACTGCATTTTCGTGTTATGTATCAGTACGTTGTTAGCTTTCATTAAATATTTGTAAATTTTGAAATGTTTATCAAATTCAATTGTGTAATGCATATATCTGTAAAAAGAAATTATTTGTCTCTTCAATCTAACTACAAGTGGTTTATGGTTGCTGAAATAGGACTCATAATTGAAAACAATTCGAAATTATAGTCATTTAATCGTCCGAAAACTCCGTCAATTGTTGCATAGCTCTGATACTTTCAATTAAACTCAGAGCACAAGCTTACTACTTCATTTGATGAGTTTCTTAATAAATCTTGGTGAAACTACGTGCAACAGTGTTTCGCACCAAATGAATGGTTGAAGCTGAACATTACAAAGTCATATACATAATATATAAGCCCCTTAGGAGCCCTAAATGTTGGCCCTCAGAGGTCCTATGTAAAGATGAACTTTTGATGTACACTTGGCAGGCCAAGACCTGCAAAATGATATATACATCATGGGTCTAGGACTTATGGTTGTTGAGAATAGACGCTTCTTTATTAATATAGCTTGTATAGTAAAAACTAGTACTAAGCCCCCTTTTACGACTTGCGCACTCAGGAGGTCGGAGATCGTGAAATGGAAATAATTTATTTCTTGGCAGGCCTAGACCTACAAAATGATATATACATCATGGGTCTAGGATTTCTGGTTGTTGAGATCTAGGAGTGATGACAGACAGACAGACAAAAGAAGTTTTAACTATATTTCTTTAATGTTTATATATACATGAATTTATTTTTTTTTTTTTGTAATAGGAAAAGATGTAATGGAATATATGGATGGCATCATAAAAAAATTATTATACACACACACACACACATATATATATATATATATATATATATATGTATATATTATATATATATATATATATGCATCGTTAGTTATTTATAAGTGCTAAAGCAAAGCCTCTGTTGGAAATAGGTAAGGTCACGTGAACTTTATTGTCTGTCCAATACCAACTTACCTTATAGAATGGGCAACAAAAACAATAAAACGTGTAATTACTAATGCATGTATTTATTTGTAAGGTTCTATATGTGTCCATCAAGTGGACGAAATACAGACTGTTGTTACTTTTATGACTGCTCTATATGTGTCCATCAAGTGGACAGATCCAGACTTCTCATGAACATCGTATCCCTCATATTAAATTGTTTCTACAGGAGAGGACGAGCTGACTGACCGAGAAATTATAATCAGCTACGTCCTGTCTGCAGCACCCGCTTTTACAACCTTGTATAGCATACTACTAGTTCTCATTATCTGTTTACTTTGTGCAAGAATGAGAAAGAGGGCTTATGCAAAGAATTGGGGAATATTATATGTCACTTACTAATGTTTACACTGAAATTTATTACTTACTACAATATTGCAAGTACTGTACACTGTACAATAATAAATCTTTACAAACTGGCCTCTACAGCGTGAATCTTTCATGTAATGCCACTATATGTATATATATATATATATGTATGTGTATATGAACATATGTATGTATATATAATACCTAATTGTAGTCATGTCTACATATACCTAAATGCATTATCTCTGTATAGAATACCTAAGTAAATGCCTCTTCGCTATACTAGAATGCCCACAATGCGTCTATCTGTATAGAATACATAAATGCGTCTCGCTGTATAGAATACCTAAAGTACGTCTCTCTGTATAGAATTACCTAAATGCGTCTCTCTGTGTAGAACACATAAATACGTCTCGATGTAAAGCGGCCTTAGAATGCCCAAATGCGTCTCTGTGTATGAGAATATCTAAATGAGTCTCTCTGGTATAGAGATACCTAAATGCGTCTCTCTGTATAGAATACATAGAAGTACGATACTCTCTCAGATTAGAATATATAAATGCGTCTCTTGGTGACACCACGCATTACCTCTCTGGTATAATTGTATGACAGTTTGTCAAGTTCATTGTGTTTTGTAATTTATTAAAACTTTCATTCTGAAGTGTAGTCAAATTGAACATGCTTCATTTTTTCAATGTTCATAAAAAGTACAATTTGATTTTCAGAAACCTAATGAAATATATATTAAACATTAGTTCATCTACTGTAATAAAATGCAGAGACCTCAATGGCTCATCACTATTATCCAACTTCATGTGTAGATCATTACAAATCATGTAGAATCAATAAGTACAGACCTTTTTTTTACTACATTAGAACAGATCCGAAATTGAGTTACAAGATTTACAGACAAACCTAGCCACACACACTAACCCAGCCACACACACTAACCCAATAGCTCTCTCACACACACACCAACACAGCCGCACACACACTAACTTCAGCCACACTGCAAAAAACCCAGCCACCATACATTAGAAAGTGAAACCGATTTGAAGCTTCTAACAATAGATTTTTCCCCGCCAATTATGAAAGTCATACTTTAAATCTCTATATCTATAGATCTGATATTGGACGTTCCCCAGGTAAACTTTGACGTATGTTTACCATTCTGATAGACATTAATTGTAGACAAAAAAAAGTATCAGTAACTTGCAGTGTAAATAGGATAATGGCCACTATTGATACAAATACAAAGCATGATGTTTTATAAATGTCGCAAAAGACTCAATTTAAACAGAAACTATTAATTTCTAGGTCACAGAGACTTCAGGGAGAAGTTACAGACGTGGTCAATGAGAGATCTACTGGAGGGAGATTGTTCACCCAGAGAGACCAAGAGACGAGTAACTAGTGTAACATATAAACCGACTGTGATAACAAGATTGCCTCATGGGCCAAACAGGTTAAAAATACTTTTATTAAGACATATTGAATTTGTGTGCTTAATAACACAGCTCAACAAAAAATATTTTTTGCGAATTGCCAAGAATGTTTGAATGAATTTATAACAATTCATGGGTGCTGATTTCAAAACTGCCACTGCTTTGCTAAATTGGCTCTAGTTTCTGAGATATTGGACATCCTTCAAAATATGATTATACCCTTTGTGTAAAACAAATGCAATAAGTTTGGTGTCTTTTGTTTAATTCAACTTTTACCAAGTTATAACTTGGTTTATTTTTTCTCTTTTATGCTGCTTTCTAAAGACATCATGAGTTCATCACGAAAATTCTGCAAAAATAATCCGAATGTATTCTGTTACATCTGTGGAGAATACATGATTGAAAAGCAAAGAAGAAATATAACCGACTTTGTGCAGCAGGCATATTTGGCTTATTTCGGTGAGAAGCTGGGAGACCAAGACAAGTCTTGGGCTCCCCATAAATCCGTCTGCAAAAACTGTGTGGAGAGCAGTGGACAAATTGTGAGAAGAAAAGTCTAAGTTTCGGTGTACCAATGGTATGGCGAGAGCCAACGACCATTTTGGTGATTGTTATTTTTGTATTGTGAATGTTAAAGGCTTCAATCGCCACAAGAAATCTAAGTGGGATTATCCTGATCTTGAATCTGCAAGGGAGACCAATTCCACATAGCAGTGATGTTCCTATACCAGTGTTTACTGGATTATTAGAGTTTTCACCATCAGACTCCGACGGGGGGCAAGATCTGGAGTTTTTGGCAGGTGAAAACAGTGGAAGCTGATTATGAAGGAAGTTCTTCCAACACCTCAACCATTCAATAGAAGAACTCAATGACCTAATACCCGAGACCGAAATGTGTCCAAGCAAGCATCTGAGCTTTAAAGCGTTCAGGCTCAATGAAAGAAATTTTCTCAAACCAGAACATTTTATCGGAAAAGAAGAGTTTTTCTTCCATAATTCAGCCAAGAGAGGAAGATATTGTTTACTGTAATGACGTCCTGGACTTCTGCTCTCAAACGGGACCTGCAAGCTTGAAGTGTGTTCTGTTACACAATGGTAACCGCTACGTATCTCTTCCCATTGCCCACCTATGTAGTAGAAAGTCCGTTATTATAGAGCAACTTACAGTACGGTTAATTTATGTTGATCTACATCTATGTTGTAGAGAAGCCTATTGGCTTGGGCGTTAGGTAGGATGCACTAAATGTCCATGCTGCATGTGCCTTTAGGATAGCGGGAGCAAAGCCAAGATGTAAACGGACAAGAGTGACTTGCTGGCCTGCTTAAGGGAAACCATGACTGTAGGTAGAAAATGTCATCAACATGTTTCACTGGTTGACAAAAAAATAAGATAATTCTGGGACCGCTTCATGTCAAATTGTGTTTATTGAAACAATTTGTTAAGGCTCTGGACAAATATGGCGAATTAGTTGGAAGTATATTTGCCGAGATCATTTCCCGGATTGGGCCCGGAAGAGCTGAAGCTAGGATTTTTTTTACCGGTCCTCAGGTTCCGAAACTCATCAACGATCGAAATTTTACTAATTTTGTGGATCACCCTTGAAGCTTCTTCATGGAACGGTTTTGTTTCAGTTGTCAGGAACTTTTAATAGGTAATAACAGGTCAGAGAATTACGAAAGAACTGGTGCAAGATATGATTTCTAACTTCAGAAACATTGGATTAAAGATGAACATCAAAGGTACATTACCTGCATTGTCATTTAGACAAATTTCCAGAGTAACCTTGGGGACTTCAGTGAGGAACAATGTAAGAGGTTTTCATCAGGATATGAAGATTGATAAAGGTGAGTTATCAAGGAAGATGGGACATATATGTGATGGCTGACAACTGTTTGGGCCTCCATTGCGGTGTTTCCCCAACGGCCGCACTTTTTATGTCGAGCAAACAGCGATTTGCTAATGCATTGCCATAGACAATTAACATGTTAATTAATTAATTTATTAGACATAATTAGTTTTCAAATGAAAATGTTTTTCCTCTATAACACTATTACACATATTTTTGAACAATAAATTTCTGCATGACCATTAACAATTTCACTGCACATTTTGTTAGTATACTAATACACATCATGCAATTCTTGACAAATTTCAAACAAAGTGCATACATTATTTCCGTAATTTTAATTATCTTGAAAAATAGACCAATACTCCCCAGCACCCACTGTTCTAAATCAGCATCGTTGACTGTGCATAGAGAATAGATTCAAAATATCTTTGGCAATGAATTGGCTGGTTACCAGTGTAATTAAAATTATTGAATTATTTTAATTTATTCAGTAGTTTGGTAATGTATCGTTTTATAGAAAACTCAATTATTCAAACGTTCATGCAGACACTTATATTTATGGCCCTGACAAGACAGGTAGCCATAAGATGTAATTTCCCCCCCTTCCCCGTAATTAAAATACTATATCAAAAAGATGCAGAGTACTCACCAAAAGTTCTATTGTCTCATTCGTGTCAACGAAAAAAAACTATAAATAACCCACAGGGAATGGTAAACTGGTCATTGATTTGTTAAAGAGCCGGACTTACAGATAGGCCGGCTAGGCCGTGGTGCATGGTTCCTTGAAATAAAGGGACTTGATGATTAATAGTATGCAAACATAAAAAATAAAACAAATCAGCAATTGTGTCTATTTTTCAAAGTGGGGCCCTCAATATTTGTTGTTGGTTAAGGGTCCTAAGATTGTATGAGAAAAATCCGGCTCTGGATATCTTGAAATGAGGGAGGACGGATGCAGTCAGTGGCTATATTTCTGTTCAATCTCCAAGACAAATGCAGTCAGTGACTATATTTCTGTTCAATCTTCAGGACGAAAGCAGTCAGTAGCTATGTTTCTGTTCTAGCTCCAAGACAAATGCAGTCACTGACTGTATTTCTGTTCTGGCTCCAAGACAAATGCAGTCAGTATTTATCAGCCTGTTCCTGAAGCTCCAAGACGCACTCATCATCGCTCGGTGATAAACGAATTCGGTGACTCTATATAAAGTTAGCTCGGGGTAAAAAAAAAAGAAAAATACCCTCACGTAGAAACTTCAGATCTCGACAGATTGGATGCAGCGAATTCAGAAACCTTTAAACTTTGTGGATGTCTTTAAAATCAACATCTTTATTGCAAATTGCACTAACGCTTTGCACAACTTAGCAAGTTTTATGATATATTATTCGGATATGACTGCACCACATACTATAATTGATATCAGTCATAATGAGATCATCTACTAGGTTCACATCAAATGTAATGAATCATCTACTAGGTCCACAGTAGTCATAATGAATCATCTACTAGGCTCACATCAATCATAATGAATCATCTACTAGGTCCACATTAATCATAATGAATCATCTACTAGGTTCACATCAATCCTAATGAATCATCTACTAGGTCCACATTAATCATAATGAATCATCTACTAGGTTCACATCAATCATAATGAATCATCTACTAGGTCCACATTAATCATAATGAATCATCTACTAGGTCCATATGACCATATCAATCATAATGAATCAGTTAGACCCGCATCAGTCATAATGAGTCTAATGGATTTACATCAGTTATTCGAAAATATTTTTCCCCAACAATAAATGAACAAGAAATGTCCCACTGTTCTGTACATTTTCTGTGTTAAGGCTTTAAGAGTGCAGTTTCTTAACGACCACTCATGACGACCCTGTTCTAATGATTTCACTCTCAAGAATGCTATTCTGCCTTAAATAGACGCATACATTACTCACGACTTTTATTTCTAAATGGGATGTCTTTGAACGAAACTGGAATTTAAATGAAACATGATATCCATATCCAGTATTGTGGTGCGGTCTGTGGTGTTCAGAAAGGGCGCCGAGCTAGAGATGGGTTCTTAACAAAGTTGGGGTAATTGATACTTGTAACAAGAACATGAACTTGAGTATTTAATACTCGAGTATTTTTTGGACTACTTGTACTGTGGGTACTTGCATGGACGTCGCTAGAAATTTGTCCGGGAGAGGGGGGCACAAATACACATTTATTAAACTGACAATGCCATTCAGGTTCCTTTTTCAATTAATATAAGTATAACATTAATTATTTATATTGACATAAATAAATGCATTTGAAAAAAATTCAAACATTTTGACAACAAACACAAGAAGGTTTCGATTTTAATTTTTTTTTTTAATTTGGCCTTCTATAACTTGATTAGGCCTTCAAAAATGCTCTTGGCATTAAACTTTTTTAACTGGCAACTCTTGTTGGTTTATAACATTCTGCCACGGAGTGAATTTTTTAAGTAATGTTAAATTAATTCAGACCCCTGTTAAAAAAGTATGATTTCAGAGCTGACATTGATGGAAACAGAGTTTTTAGATATGCATGGTTGTCAGACTATTCACCGTAGCTTGTTAAAAGGTGCCTTTTGCAAATATTACTTGTTGTTTCACGCAAAAAGTAATTCCGAGCAAATCAGGGGGCATTTGTCATCAAACCATGCAAAAAATTTAGAGATTTCAACGAAGATGCAATTAGCCAGATGCAAAGCACATGGCACAAAGAATCATGAAGATGCAAGCAATTTTGTTGCATGAGTGGAAGCCAAAGCAGTTTCTATAGATGAACAGTTGAACTCATCATTTAGAAGACAATTTCAAGAAAATCGTAACTAACTGGGTCCCATCAATTTTACAATCCTATTTTGCGGCATGCATGATTTAACACTTCGTGGAAAAGAATCAAATTCTGGTAATTTTTATGACCTGGTTCTTGGTAATCATTTGTCAATTGGTTCTTGTAACCGTGCTATGAATATCTCGACAACTACGCAAAACACTGTAATCGAGAAATTTGTAGGTCTCTCTTGCGCTGAAGACATGGTTCGTAAAGGGCAAATAATTCAGTTGGATTTCCTACACTTGCCAACGAGACAAATGACATTTCAGGCATTGAGAGAGAGAATGTCACTTGGTGTTATATTTGTCAAAGAACCAAAATTCCTCGGATATATTCCTATATTTGTTGTTTGTTTAGTTATTATTCAAAAATATTCATCAAAGCTAGAATCTGTGATCCAAAAATTGCAGTCAGTGCATTTAGTTTTACTGGCAGTACAAACATACATTGAAGAATTGTTGACTACATTGGCTGTTGATCGACAGAATTATGATGAGAGGTATACGGAAATTTTTAGTTAAAAAAGGTGTTGTAGATGACATTGGTGTCGACATTCAACCTCCACGACATGCTGGAAGACAAATGAACAGGGAAAATCCAAAAGTTGATTTGCCTAAGGATTATTTTAGAATAACTGTTTTTATACCCTACCTTCATTCTATTATATCATCGCTGAAAATTCGTTTTTGAATAGAAAATAAACCAGCATTTTCCCTTTTAGTTTTGAATCCCTTTTCGATGACAAAACTAGAAACTCGCATTTTCAGGATCAAGCCAGGGCTATAGCTGATTATTACGCATTTGACAATTCAATCGAGGAGAGTGAAACCTTGAACGATATATGGAAATGTAAAAGTAGTAAAGGGGAAAAACAGAAACAATGACTCTATGTGAGGTTTTAGATAAACTAATTTTTTCCCCATGATTAAGATGGCTTTTTTGACAGCATTGGCTCTTCCAGTGTGTGAAGTCCCTGTAAGGATGAGATGAAATCTCTTAGATCCTTTAAACCACTAATGGAACGGTTTTTATAGTGCCCTTCTTTCATCCCTACCATACTGTGGGTACTTGTGCTCCATCTTGTACTGTGAGTACTTGTGCTCCTACTTGTACTGTGGGTACTTGTGCTCCTACTTGTACTGTGGGTACTTGTGCTCCTACTTGTACTGTGGGTACTTTTGCTCCTACTTGTACTGTGGGTACTTGTGCTCCTACTTGTACTGTGGGTACTTGTGCTCCTACTTGTACTGTGGGTACTTGTGCTCCTACTTGTACTGTGGGTACTTGTGCTCCTACTTGTACTGTGGGTACTTTTGCTCCTACTTGTACTGTGGGTACTTTTGCTCCTACTTGTGCTGTGGGTACTTGTGCTCCTACTTGTACTGTGGGTACTTTTGCTCCTACTTGTACTGTGGGTACTTGTGCTCCTACTTGTACTGTGGGTACTTTTGCTCCTACTTGTACTGTGGGTACTTGTGCTCCTACTTGTACTGTGGGTACTTTTGCTCCTACTTGTACTGTGGGTACTTGTGCTCCTACTTGTACTGTGGATACTTTTGCTCCTACTTGTGCTGTGGGTACTTGTGCTCCTACTTGTACTGTGGGTACTTGTGCTCCTACTTGTACTGTGGGTACTTGTGCTCCTACTTGTACTGTGGGTACTTTTGCTCCTACTTGTACTGTGGGTACTTGTGCTCCTACTTGTACTGTGGGTACTTTTGCTCCTACTTGTGCTGTGGGTACTTGTGCTCCTACTTGTGCTGTGGGTACTTGTGCTCCTACTTGTACTGTAGGTACTTGTGCTCCCTATTTGCTGTGGGTACTTGTGCTCCTACTTGTACTGTGGTACTTGGCTCCTACTTGTACTGTGGATACTTGTGCTCCTACTTGTACTGTGGGTACTTTTGCTCCTACTTGTGCTGTGGGTACTTGTGCTCCTACTTGTGCTGTGGGTACTTGTGCTCCTACTTGTACTGTGGGTACTTGTGCTCCTACTTGTACTGTGGGTACTTGTGCTCCTACTTGTACTGTGGGTACTTGTGCTCCTACTTGTACTGTGGGTACTTGTGCTCCTACTTGTACTGTGGGTACTTTTGCTCCTACTTGTGCTGTGGGTACTTGTGCTCCTACTTGTACTGTGGATACTTGTGCTCCTACTTGTACTTTGGGAACTTGTGCTCCTACTTGTGCTTTGGGAACTTGTGCTCCTACTTGTACTGTGGGTACTTGTGCTCCTACTTGTACTGTGGGTACTTGTGCTCCTACTTGTACTTTGGGAACTTGTGCTCCTACTTGTACTTTGGGAACTTATACTGCTACTTGCACCTTGCAAGAAATAATAAAAACTCTTTGCAGCTTGTAGACATAATACAACTCACAACAGACAGGTTTTGTCATTTTAATAGAAAATTTGGCCTTTTTTATGTTTGTAAACAAGCTGATGGCCTACAGAAATGTTAATCCGCCTCGGTCTACAGGGCGCCACAACAGCTAACTGTGGCTCTGCTTTCAGCTATTTGTTTAATCCACGTTAACTCCCAATAACCTTTTTTACACATTTTTTTCTATGTGTTTCAGTCACTTGTATAAAATTTGGAACCATGACAGAACAAAGAAGAAGTTCGCTTTTGCTGCTTCAATTTCAGAGTTATTCCAGATAGGTGCTGTTTGATTTTTTTTTTTTTTTTGTAAATAGTTATTGCATTGTACTTAATATCTTTAACGTTAACCTTGCAATAAACTATTCAGTATTTGATAACAGGGATGTATATAGACTCTCACACAACTGTCTCAGGCCCAGCAACGGAACTATATACAACAATGTCTGTAAGAACATTTTACCACAATAGAACTACATACAACAGTGTCTGTAAGAACATTTTACCACAATATAACTATATACAACAGTGTTTGTAAGAACATTTTACCACAATAGAACTATATACAACAGTGTTTGTAAGAACATTTTACCACAATAGAACTATATACAACAGTGTTTGTAAGAACATTTTACCACAATAGAACTATATACAACAGTGTTTGTAAGAACATTTTACCACAATAGAACTATATACAACAGTGTTTGTAAGAACATTTTACCACAATAGAACTATATACAACAGTGTTTGTAAGAACATTTTACCACAATAGAACTATATACAACAGTGTTTGTAAGAACATTTTACCACAATAGAACTACATACACCAGTGTCTGTAAGAACATTTTACCACAATAGAACTATATACAACAGTGTTTGTAAGAACATTTTACCACAATAGAACTATATACACCAGTGACTGTAAGAACATTTTACCACAATAGAACTATATACAACAGTGTCTGTAAGAACATTTTACCACAAAAGAACTATATACACCAGTGTCGGTAAGAACATTTTACCACAAAAGAACTATATACACCAGTGTCGGTAAGAACATTTTACCACAAAAGAACTACATACAACAGTGTCTGTAAGAACATTTTACTACTTTAGAACTATATACACCAGTGTTTGTAAGAACATTTTACCACAATAGAACCTTTAGCACAAGTGACCATAATTGTCTGCCCATAGAACGGGTCTGACCTGGTATCTCACGAGTTCTTGCAGCACTGGACTTCTATGTTGTATTTAAATTGGAAAGTTGGCATGAAATTGGGCGCTAGGGAAAGGAGGACAACTTTATGCACCAAGACTATACTGCAGGTAGTAGTAATGGTATCATACACTGATGTTTTAAACTGTAGGCTGTCTGTAGGTGAAAATAGTAAGTGTAACCAGGTCAGGTCAACCACAAGGCCAACCAGGCGACCGCCATGGCTGGCAAAATTCTGGGGGGGGGGCATTATAAGATACGTTAAAATAAGATTTAAAAAATCCTCTTTTAAGTAATGAATGAATTGAATAATATTTTTTAATGGGTGACGCTAGCTTGTAAACATGGAATTGAATTGTGTACTTTTAAACATTGCAACACATTACACTTTACAGATTCAAGGCCAGTCACGGGTGAGGCCAATCACAAAAGTCTTTCTAGTTTTAATTCTGTCGCAGTGGCGTAACGAGTGCAGCCCCGTAGCGTGAAAATTCTACAGCAGGGGCCAGGCATTCTACAGCAGGGGCCAGGCAATACCGGGGGGGGGGGCGGAGGTAATACATTTTACTAAGTAGAACAAATAAGCAGAGGGGACCAGATAAAATGCATGTAGGCCGGCCCCCTGCCCCTCCCCCCGCACGCTACGGGCCTGAACGAGTGTTAACTAAAGGGTTGGGACCAACATGGACTAGGGGTCGCATTTACCGATCACTTTTACCAAAACTGGTATTTTCGATATTGAAGTTTTTCGAATACCGTTATTCCGTTAATTTCGATATTTTCGACTGAGAAGTTTTTTTTATCGAGATTTGAGACTATGAGAAACTGTTATCACTTACTCTTTAAACTTATAAAAAAAAAAGTATGATCTATATAATTCGCCCATTTCATCCAATCATAAGTGTCGGAGACAGCTTGAATTTTCTTTTAGCTTACGCAGCTTTTTTTACTAAGTTGGGTTTAACATTCTCACTTTGTTCTACCACCTTGTATTTAATTAAATTAATAGATGTACGTTAATTCAAACCAAATAGTCTCGGGTTTCGCATTTAGTATCTTGAAGTAATGAAAGGAACCAATCTGAAGACCATCTAAAGCTGTCACACGAAAAACTGTTTCTGCAAAGATGTTTGTACTTTATGAGAGTCAGTTTTGGATGGATAGTTTTCACAGCGCTCAATTTCTGTATCGGCCGAAGTTTTAAAATGAACTAAGGGAGGATATCACACACATCTACACACACACACATCTACTACACACGCATCTACACACACATATCTACACACACATCTACACACACACACACATCTATACACAAATCTACACACACATCTACACACACACATCTACACACACACACACATCTACACACGTATCTACACACACACACATCTACACACACACATCTACACACACACACATCTTCACACACACACATCTATCTGAATAAGTTTTTGTAGAAAAGATGAATTCCTCACAGCTACTCTAACAAACGAGCAGTGCTTTCACTGTTGTTTTCATAAACTTTTCTTTTTCAGTGGTTCTGCTAGTCGAGATTTAGTCTCTTAAAGGCTCTTGAGATGAAACAATGTTTCTTTTAGAATATACATATAGTGGCGTCAATATAGTTGGTGTAACCTGGTGCGAAATTCAGGGTGTCATCCCCCACCATGTGCTACTGCCTCCTGCATGCTGGCATCCTTTTCTACTGCTCTGCATTAGTGACACCATGTGCTACTGCTCACATGCTGGCATCCTGTGCTACTGCTCTGCATTGTGGCACCATGTGCTACTGCTCTGCATAGTGGCAGCCTCTGCTACTGCTCTGCATGGGGGCACCCTGTGCTACTGCTCTGCATGGTGGTACCGTTTTACTGAACTGCATTATCACCCCCCCCGTGTCACTGCTCTGCATTGTGGCACCATGTGCTACTGCTCTGCATGCTGGCATCCTGTGCTACTGCTCTATATGGTGGCACCCTGTGCTATTGCTCTGCATTGTGGCACCATGTGCTACTGCTCTATATAGTGACACCCTGTGCTATTGATCTTTATGGTGGCACCCTGTGCTACTGTTCATGTTTGTTTTAACTATGATCGGTTATAAAAACGACTATACCTAGTTTTTTCGGCTATGAATTTTAGAATTGTTTATTTTGGTGTCACCCCAAAAATGCTGTCACCCGGTGCGGCCCGCACACCCTAGTGACGCCACTGTATACACAAGTAAGGAACGAATGCAAACAAATTGTTGACGTAAAGAGGCTGGTTTATGTAGCATATTTAAATATTAATTGATTTTATATAAGAGCTTACCTAATATTAGCTCATGTTTTTGACATTGTTCAGTGTTTTAGAGAGAGACCTGAATTTGTTAAGTGTATTGTTTAAATCAAAATAAGTGAACAATTGATTTTTCATTTCAGCTTCTGAGAGTTTGAACATCAAAAACTCCACACAAAGGTTGTACTGGAAGAAGATGGCACAGAAATATCGTCTGATGAAATTGCCATGTGGGAAATCCTGTCTTGTTGAGTTCTAGAGCCGGGTGAAGCATGGGTTCAAGAATTTAATTTCAGGAACAAATCACATGTCTTACTGGTCTGTATAAAGAAATAGTTAGATTAAAGTTTTATTGAACGGGTTGTACAATATTGCATCCAGTATTAACAATGATGGACACAGCCCAAGAGATGGTCATAATAATGAAGGTTACTAAAGTATATCTGATGACGTCAGAGTTGGACAATAATTGAAAACTGTGCCCAGGAACTGGAAATAATTATGACAGAAATAGCAAATTATGTATTGTTTAGATCAAACCTATGACATCATGTGATATTTATGAACTTTTTTCCTAACCTAGATTGGAGAGGTACTTTTTTACTGTTTTTTGGAACAGAAAATATTTGAATGACTATTATTAAAATGTGCAGAAATTATTAAATAAAACACTAAAAGTTCTTCTTTAGGAACATCTAAACTTTTTGACTGCCATTTGCAAATTAAAAGTTTGAAAACTTTAAAACCTGTACAAAATTAAAACAAAATATATCACTAACAAATGTTTATATAGATATTTTTTAATATGCATCAGCACTAATGCTGAAACTTTGTGGTCTTTTTTGTTAACTTTACACGGAGAATTAAAATAATCAGAATTATGTATTATTATGTTCCAAGCAATGTTCATGACCATGCAAATATCTGAAGTCAAATGAACTAATGGAGCTAGTTCTGAAATATAGATGTACAACTATGTAATTATAGGCCCACTAAAATAAATTTAGGAAATTACACTTTTTGTTTCTGACATGGACAAAAGTTTATGTTGACATACATGGGGCCTACGAGAGCACCTACAGAAACACCCTCCAAATCAGAACCTTCCAAATTCCCAATTCTTTAGTTTGGTTCCAGTTATAGTAGGTGTTGAGGAGGTACTATAATGGAAAAATGATTACGACTGAGGAATAATAATAATAAAAAATGGAGCGCTCAAAATAAATGTGGGCATCTGACTGAGCCTAGATATTCCCTCTAATTCATGAAATCTAACATTTGAAAGAAATTTAATTTAAAAATGTACTATTATAAAGAATGCTATATATATTTATTTATCAAAGAGATTTGTTCATCACTTATTGTAATATTAAGATGGTTCACTAGTGTTCCACCAACTACTGACAATATCATATGATAAGTAAAAGAAACCAACCATAATAAAATGTTTCAATAAATAACTCAAGGTGAACAGATTCTAGACATGATTTTTTGGATGATGTCATTATATACAGGTGCAAAGTTGGTTCTTAATTTGATGGTACGCATGAAGGATATAGCCATGGATAAACATATCTTGATGGTACACATGAAGAGGTATAGCCATAGATATATATCTTGATGGTACACATATGAAGGAATGTATAACTATAGATATCCATCTTGATACATTTCATGAAGGGTATGGTATGGATATGCCATCTTTGAGCGATTTTTATGAAGAGGTATAGCTATAGATATATATACCAGAATGGTACATGAAGGGTATAGCCATAGATATATATCTTTTGATAATTTACATGAGGTATAGCCATAGATATATGCCCTGATGGTACATGAAGGGTATAGCATACATACAGATATATACCTTGATGGCAGCATGAAGGGTATAGCCATAGTATATATATCTTGATGGCACATAGAAGGAGTGTAGCTTCATAGATACCACCATCTTGATGGTATTTATGAAGGGTATAGCCATAGATTATACATCTTGATGGTACACTTGAAAGGTATAGCGCAAAGGTATATATCTTCGATGTTACATGAAGGTATATAAGATGGGTATATCTTGATGATGTTTATGGAGAGGGTGTATACATGGGTATTCTGTATCTTGTTGATGGTACATGAAGGGTAAAGCCATAGATACCCTAACATCTCTAATTGTATAGCTAACTGGTAATATTTATGTTGATCCAACATTTCATGTATAAATGACCAAAGTCGTTTGAGGGAGCTATTTTAGGCTGGACCTGTACAGTGTTTATATTGAAATAGACAAAGTATTTGGACAATCAGTAGTCTCTGGATTTAAAACCAAAAATGTGAAAATAAAAAAGTGTAATCGGATTCAGTCTAATCAATGTTGATAGTTATAAGAATTCCCAACTGGAAGACAAAGTTGAACATGACTAGAAAATTAGAGCACAAAGTGTAACTGATGATTAAACATGACCAAATTGAGTACAGTTCTGTTAAGAATTTCCTACAATTCTTACATGTTTTTTCTAAAAGCATTTTAAGCACAATACCATAATATGTAAACAATAGATAAACATCATGGCAATTATCATAACAAGAAGCTTGTTTTTTAAAAAAATGAAGAAGGAGTTCACGGTATAATGTAACCAGGGTGAATTTTTCAAAAAGCATTATAATCTAAAAATGTTAAAATTCAAGTGCTAGCATAAGGCTTTAACAATTATTAATTCTGATTACTGACATACAAGCTATATAATTCAATTACTGACACCCATATTCTGTAATTATTAACTCAATTACTAGTTGCATGACCTTTTAAAAAAATAAGCATTTCGATAATTCAAACGATTTCATTAATTATCATTTACTCAAAATCCAAATTAATTCTGTTCCTGAAATTAGTTTAAAATACCTATATTCTAAGGTCCTATCTGAGGGTTCCAGGTTCCTCAGTGTGAAAAAAAAATTATTTACAGGTCCAGTAAAGTTTTCAAGTCCACCCAACTTAAGTAAAGGCAGCTGGACATTGTGCTAGCCACACAACCTCTTAAAATGAATGAATTCCCCCATGGCTCCAAAGATCTAAAGGGAACTTTACTTTTTTTTATTCATAATTTTACAATGAAAAATAATGTGATAGATTAATTGTTTATGAGATTCCACCAATTCCTTTTTATCAAAATTATTTTGACAGTAAAATATACTTAAGGCAAAAAGAAAAGTGTTTTACTTTCAGTACATTCAATTGTTATTATATTTAAAGTATAAACAAAAAATTTTAACACAAAAACCGGAAAAGTGTTTTTCAAGAACTGAAAAAAGTGACAAAAGTCTAGCATAAAGCTTTCACTACAGCTTCCTATGAAGACAAAGGCTACATGGTTACATAAATGTGCCACAAGCACTAGGGAAAAGTAGTTAAAAACATAAACAACATGCTGGGCAGTGGATACTAGGGCAAGATCAAAATGAGATATTTCTCTGAAATTGAAGTGACTCAAGTTTCAGAGCAATGGGGTAGAGAAGTATGACTACATACTGACAGGTTTAACATCAGAGCAATGGGGTAGAGAAGTATGACTACATACTGACAGGTTTAACATCAAATGAACCAAGTTGTAAAGATTGCTGCCTAATTTTCTAAGGTACTAAGACTTTAAATATTATTTAGTTTGAGTTCATTACTTGAGTTTATTATTTACTATAGCAGCGTAGATCTCAGTCTAGTCAATACATTTACATAAGTGACGAGGTGCGTTGTGTTAGAGCAGGATATCAAGAAAAAAAATATACTATGGCCCTGCTGGAAAGCATTTTAACTATAATATGAACAACTGTTTTCAACCCCACCTTTGAGAGAAAAAGTGCATCGTAAAGTCCAAAAAATATGGTATTAGGAAATAACTGAAACATTTAGATTTGTTCACAAGGATATTCACAACATCTATTGTTCTATTCAATGCTAAAAAGTCTTCTCACATAGACACAGTACTGGAATTACAATATAATTATTGTTACAATATACAAGTCAATTTTATATAAATATAAGTTTTTGGCAGTGTAAAAACAAAATTAAACAACTTAGTAAATATATATGAGTGTATAAATTGCTTCCACAGTCTTTTTGAAAAATATTTTCTAATGCAGATAACATAAAATTGCATTTGTTAACATGTGGTGAAATAACAAACACATTCAAGAGAATGTCTATATTTTCTATTTGAGAAGTTAATACAGTCATACCCCACTTACTGCTAGGACTATGTTGCAATTAATTATAGCGCATTAGTTACAGTGCTAAATGGGGCAATAATATCATGTAAAAATAGAGGGGATACATACACAAATCCAAATAGATGTCACATATATCAACATAGTACTTATTAATCTGGACTTATAATTTCTGTAATTACTAGTTGTGTCTCTCTCTCTCTCTCTCTGAATTCTCTCAGTGTAACTGCGGGCTGAGACTTAGTCTCTTAGAGCCCGTGAGATCAGACTTGCTGTGTCTCTCGACATCTGGAGACTGCCATAAAGCCCAATGGCCAGCAAGCTTTCGGACTGGTCCACCCTGTGGTCCGCCAGCCCGGGGCACTCAAAAAGCACATGATCCACGGTTTCCTCCACCCCCCTGCAGTGCCTGCAAAGGATGTCAACATTAGGCCTCAACCTCCCAAAGTAGTCGCAAATAGGACAGTGCCCAGTACGGAACTGGGCAATTAGCGCCTGCTCGACTCTCCTAAGCTGCCACCATGGATCATTTCTTCCGTTCACCCCATTGTCCCAGCTCGAGAACCACTTTGATTGTCCAAAGAGGCAGATCTTGGAACGCGCTGCCTCAAATGAGCTCTTTCTTGCACTCACGGGCAGCGCTTGGGAAACTGTCGACTGCTTTAGCAAGGCAGTCTAAGAACATTCATTTTCCAGCAAAATGCTTATAACTTTCTTCTTATATTTTGATCTTTACTACCTTTTTTAAAATCTAAATAAAAGCCATAAAAAACACTAATACAGAATATGGTTGTATTGTATGTATGTAGACTTACTTAACAACATTTTCAAAACACTGATACAGAATATGGTTGTATCGTATGTATGTAGACTTACTTAACAACATTTTCAATACACTGATACAGAATATGGTTGTATTGTATGTGTGTAGACTTACTTAAAAACATTTTCAAAACACTGATACAGAATATAGTTGTATCGTATGTATGTAGACTTACTTAACAACATTTTCAAAACACTGATACAGAATATGGTTGTATTGTATGTATGTAGACTTACTTAACAACATTTTCAAAACACTGATACCAAGTTTGCAACCAAACTGACTATTAGTGTTAACAGTATAAAAGAAATGCTTGAGTTACAAGATATAAAAAATACAATAGTTTTACCATGTTTTTTGTGTCTAGACGATTTGAAAAAATAATAATTTTGATGAATTAATGAAAAAATATTCCGTATATCAGTAGAAAAAAAAAGCCCTAAAGCGAACAGCATCAAGTGGGGTCTGACTGTACATGTAAGAAAATAAAAAGGTCTGTGAAACATAAGACTGTATTTATTACCAAATTATAGAATTGCATAGCACATTCAGACATCAGAGAGATTTTTCTTTCTCTTGTATTTGTAAGATATAAAATGGAATAAATAAGCTACCTTAGATATAATAATGTATAAATGAACTAATCATATCATGAGGCAAAGAGAAATAGAAACGTGGAGACTGACATTTCAATTGCATGTGCCAGCAAGTAAATTAGTTTCAGGCCGCATGGTATTTAGTAGGTGATGCTGAGTGTCCCAATACAACTGGGATATAGATGAACATTTTAAAGACAAAAATTAAATACAAAAAATGGACTGTTACTTTTTTATAATGAAATGGCTCCAGTTAGAGAGTGTGAACATTAAAAGATAGAAATGGATGAACAACTAAACAAAATGAATGCATCCAGTAATGATGAAAAGATTATCAGCATTACATAAATTGCACACAGTTAAAAGTATTTGCTAAGTGTCAGGTCCTTTTCAACATAAGTACTTCACATGTATTTGTAGAATTGCAACAATAAAAAATGTCTTAAGACAAATTGCTTTTTAATTAAATACAATTTTACAAATGACGAGCTTCGTTAATAAATTACATTTTTACCAATAAAAAGCTCTACTAATAAATTACAACATTCAAGAGTAAATTATTAATTGTCTCAAAAGACAAAAGTCCATAACAAACAAGTACAATGCACACATTATTGTATTGAATAAAATTATTTCACATTTTTAGCTATAATGTAACTATTTCCTATCAATTAGTGATAATCAAGTTAGACAGTAAAATTCAATTATTTTATGCATAGATATAGATACATGTCAATTAAGAATAATTGCTTAAGTCTGTATATATAATATGAAGTGTTTTACTGAAAACTGCCTTGGGTTTTATATAGCATTTTTTTACATAAAGTGTAGACTTTACTTTGAAAAATCAAGAGAAAATTTGATGAATTATTCCAATAAATCCCATAGATGATAGAAGAAAAAACTGTATTTGTCTTATGAATAACATGAATGAAGATAGGTCAGTTCTGAACCATTAATGAAATGAATTATTAGAAGTTATTAGTTAAAGGTGGATATAACTGATTTATTATATGTGTAGATAAAACTGTGACATAGAACTTGACTGTATATTGCACTATAAATAATAATTTTTTTATGTCGTATAGTTTATGTTTATAGTATAAGTACATGTAATAAGTTTCAAAAGTCTTATAGTTTTATAAGTAATGTCTTTTTAAAGTCATATTGTTCATATTTACTTTTCAAACCAAGAAAACATTGTTGGAGACCTCCCATAGATAACACAATAATTCATAATGCACAATGGCTACTTCTGTTATGAACATTATTACACGTTGTTACTACATGTATATGAAATAGCACAATACAGATATGTCTGATAAAAGTAGAAACACTGAATAGAAATATCCACTCAAAATTTGTGATCTGTAAAAGTTGGTCATAAAATACAAACATACAAGTATCACATACAGATAAAATAAATAAAGATTAGGGTTCTCTTATCCAAATTGTTTTTGTCACATACAGACTTTTATATCAAAAAAGTAATTCCTAAAACCACCCAACAAGAAAAGTAAAATATTAAAAAAAACAACTGAACTTTCCGTAATTAACCAGTAACTATAGTTACCTGCATGTTCTCAAAAAGTTGTTGGTAGCTTCCTGTACTAAGAGAAGTAACTTATAACTGAGCTAGAGTGCTATTACAAAAATGAAAAAAATCTTGTTACCGTAATAATAAATTAAATTGATATAAATTTTCCTAATAAATAAATGAAATACTTTTGATTCATTATTAATAAAAAAAAATATTTTTGGATTGATTACAATGCCATTTTTCAAAAAAATCGATGGTAATTTAACATTGAAAGTGTCTTTGTTTTCTTAAAAAATGGAAAAAAGGAGTTTGGTGATTCCTCCTAAAATATTCAGTCCACACTTTATTGTCCTAATTATTTATTAATGATGAACAAAAAAAAATATCAAAATCAAAAGAAAATGTTATCAGATGGTTCTGGGTTATAATGCTTAAGTCATAATTTAGCAAACAGACTTCAGTCATAATTTAGCAAACAGACTTGATTATCTTTGCTATTTTACATCAAGAAAAAATTTATCATCTGCCTAGCTTAAAGAAAGGTACAAAAAAAAAAGTAAGAAATCAAAGTGAGGTTTCATTAGGCTGACCTCTGGAACAATGACTCTCTAATGCTGTCAGTCTTTGTCTCAATGATGACGTCTCAGTTTCATATTTATCACAGACACTCTTCAGCTGGCCTTCCATCTTCTTTAATCTGCCTTGGTATTTTTTTTTGGCTTTATCAAAGGCAGCAATAAGAGCTGAATTAGCTCTCTTTAGATCATTCACAAACTCTGCAGATTGTTTATGACGACTTTCAGAATTTCTAGAAATTTTTTCCAAAGTGGACATAAGTTCAGAAATTCTGTTTTTCAGTGTTCGTTCACGTTCAAGAGACACAGTCAATTCTTGAATAAGTTGACAAGGATCTCTGGATTTAAGTTCAGTAATATACTTATGGTCAGATACAGTTGATGAGGAAGGATCAAGACAATGTTGCTGACATGACAACTCTCCTTTCAAAAAATCTATTTGTACTCTAAATGCTTGTTCTTGAGTTTCCTTACCGCTTAGTCTAAGCTCTAATGCTCTTTTTTCTTTCTCTAATAAATAACTTTTGGCCTTCAATTCTGCCTGCAAAGTTATAAAAAGATGAAAATAAAAAGTGACTAGTCACTAGATGTATATACTGTATATCTACACCTACATCTTGACGTGATAAAATTTAAAAGACAATAGATAGTGAAGCCAGGGAATCTTCCAAATATATATAATTCATGTGACAAAAAGTAAAAAACTTTACATTTGTATACACCAGATTTTAAAAAATGTTCATTTTTTTCTATAGCTTCGAAAAATTCAGTACAGCAGGGTACGATAGTCAATGAAAATATAAAGCTTTCTAAATTGTTTGTTTAAATATGCCAGCTCTATTCTAATAAGACACAACAAAATGTCTTACCTTCTCTTCTTTGACTGCCATCAGTTCCTGAACCAAAACAGCATTTTCTAGATCCAGTCTCTGGGCTTCTATTCTTCTTCGTGGTTCAAAGGTGATTGGATCAACATGAATGCTTTCCAGCTCTAACACTGTCATTATAAAAGCAAGTCAATTTAGACATATCAACAAATTTATACTTATTTTTAATACTGTCACAACTTGATTGTAAAGTAGAGAGCCACACAGGGCTGTACATTTCATCCAACCACACCCGTCCCCATATAATATATAATTTGAACCATCCCCACAAAATTTATATTTTTAAAAAAGAGAGTAAATGGTCACAAATCAATGTCAATTGTGTAAGTTCATTCTGTTTTGACCTGTGCCTGTAACTGCTTATTGTCCTTACTCATTAAGAATTCATTATGAGAAAATAGTAAACAATCGCCTTTAATGTCAACAAGTTTCATAATCACTTTGCTTTCCATGTCTAGTTAGAAAGTTAAATTCAAAATAAAGACATCTGAAACAGTGATACAACATTTATAAAACATGGTTCATCAAATTCAGCTGATCTTAGTTCTAATAAAATAATGAGCTTTAAGCCCATTGTGACGTCAACAAGAAACTACTGTCTGCGTGTGATGGTAAAGATCTATATAAAACACTGTGTATTACCACACTACATTTATAAAATGAATGATTCCAGAGAATGTATAACACTTCTCACCACACCTTGGTTTATTCATAGGTACCAATATGTAGATTTATAATTACCAATGCTGTAACACTATATATTTTGTATATAATGTTATGTATGTGATGGATACTGTTGTAGACACCAATTTAACATTGGAAATTGTCAACGTTATGGTACTATTGTTGTTCCACCAAATGCAATACTTCTTGTTCTTCACTGCTGCTTCAATGTGACGCTATGGTTTGAACGTTATGTAGTTTGTTGATATTAGATTATGTAGTAGCCGATATTCTCTCTGGTTTTACTTCAAAGATGGTAGCATTCAGTCTCTTGGCACTTACACACAAACACACCATTAGTAAAGCCAAGTTCCACGATTCAATAACATTTATTTAAATAATAATAAAACACAGATAGAATGCACTCTAGTGCCGAAATATTCACAAATATGCTTTAGCAGAATAAACGTTGACTGTGTACTGTTAAACTTCAACTTATCTCTGAATGTATACTGTCTTCTCGTATGAGTAAGAGTATGTATATTTAATAACTTGATTTCTCTCTGAACACCTGTATACTGTCTTATCATATAAGAGTACGTATACTTAATAACTTGTCAATATATGTATACTGTCTTGCGGTAAGAGTACGTATATCTAATATGTATACTGTCCTACAGGCAAGAGTACGTATATCTAATATGGTGTCTTGATGTCTCTATCTCTATCGTCGTTCTGTCGATCGGTAGGTCTCGATGTCTTTCGTCAGTCTCCCGAAATTTCACTTACATCTCTTATTTATCTGATGGTGAATTATCACGTGCCCCAAAGCCCCAGAACTTTTGATTGGCTCCCTAATACCCTTTCTAACTCATCTACATATTAATGAATCTTATTCCAGCCTAGGGATTGGTGCGGCTAAAAACTCACTATGGGCTAGTATTTCTTTGTCTCCCTAATTATGTCTGATCACGTACATCCGGTGTCATCAACGCTCATTGACAGATTTATTCCACCCAAAACAAAGATAACACGCTGGAATTCTAATTATCAAAATCTCTGCCTGTGTCCTTGGCCCATGAACTTTCAATGTTGACCACCCAACTAAACAGCGGTTCTAAAATTGTATGGATCTTATCTAAAGCTATTGTTACAAATGCATACATAGGTTGTTATTCACAACCAATAGTAATTAACACTGAAGTGTACGGTAGATGTCTAATGGACTAAAGTGTAATACACAAAACCCATCCCAGTGCAGCTCTCTATTGTAAAGTAAAAAAAATCAGTGCCAACTTAATAATTTCAATTTTATTTGAATAAGCTTAGAGAATCCCAAAAAAGTATAACTAAGGAAAAAAGACCATAAGGTTATATTAAAATTAATTTGTCTCCATTGTTGTATTCTGATTATATCCATTTATCCCCCGGATCTTTAATTTTAAACTTGACAAAAAACTTAAATATATTATTGTGCATTATTATTTAATATAAGCTGACGCTTGCAAAACCTTTGCACAATAGTTTATTTGACTTTAAAAAATAATATTATCCTGAATGTGTAATTACTTAGTAATTACTTTGTCTATCAATTAAATAAATAATTTTATGTTGGTAGATTGAGTCCAAGTGTTACAATACAAACCTGTAGTTCTAACCGCAGCCCTTTCAGATTTAAGTTGCTGTATGTGATCTCTAAGCTTAACCTCATCTACCTTACTAAAGTCTGCATCACTGGAGCTGTTAGTGCTACTGGTACTAAGCAAAATAAGAACAACAAAGGCAGATGATTACACTAACAACTTGACATGTTTATGAGTTATTTTATAGGACACTTCAATACTAAAGGACATGTCATTAATATAAATACCAGGATAACCAAATCTTCAGTAAAGCAAAAATAAAATTTTTTGCTTCTTAACCTATATAATGTCAGTTTAAAAAATGTCAATGTTATAAATTTCTAAAGCTCACTTAATCAAAATAAAACAATTTTTTTAAAATGTTAACCAGTAGTGTAGGTTAAAATTATTACTACTAAATTAAAAAAATTTCATAAGACAATATGTAATTGTTTTATATTCTGATGTAAAAAGGGGAGTGACTTATGAATGACTGCATGTTCTAACTTAATTAGATTAAGTTTTTTAAATTAGTACATGTGGTGAAAGTGATCAAATGTTAGAAACCTCCCCTCCTGCTATCCCCCGGAATTTAGTTCAGAGTGACGAAAATTCATATAATGAATGAATTGCGGATGTACCAACATTTTATTTTTACTGAAATTATACAGCAGAAGTTTTCTTATTTTTTGTAAAAATAAAACTGCATCTGTTTAGGGCAAATTCAATTATTTGTTTATGCTATTAAAAAAAATGGCTACAAAAGAGAAGTTACCTTGCAGTTCTACTGTTGGTTGAGACATCTTCCCAAGGATTACACGTAGCAAGTGTAATATGGTTACTGTTATTTCTATCAAGACGTGTGAGTAAATGACGAGCCACCCCTTCTGCACGTCTACGAGCATGGTGGGCTCGTTGTAAAATGGCAGTCACCTCCTCTTGGTCATCCTCACTTTCTACTAAATTATAAAAACAAAAACATTTTCTTAAAAAAATAATAAAGCTAACAATCAAAACAAATGAAGATATCTAACCATCTGTGTAATATGAGCACAATTAGTATAAGTAAAATATGAACACAATTAGTATTGGTGTTATATGAACACAATTAGTATTGGTGTTATATGAACACAATTAGCATTAAAGTTATATGATTCAATGAGTATTGGTGTTATATGAACACAATTAGCATTAAAGTTATATGACTCAATGAGTATTGGTGTTATATGAACACAATTAGCATTAAAGTTATATGACTCAATGAGTATTGGTGTTATATGAACACAATTAGCATTAAAGTTATATGATTCAATGAGTATTGGTGTTATATGAACACAATTACCATTAAAGTTATATGAATCAATGAGTTTTAGTATTTATTCTACACCCGGGTATGAGGATTTGTTGAGAAACAGATTTTGATGGCTTACAAATTTATTTATTTTTAAACCACCATATGAATTTTTATCACAATGTACTTTTAACTTCCGTAGCCTTTACTGTATTTAACAGATATCACCAAAGGAAAACATGTATAACACAATCAACAAAATCCTTTTGAAGATACAAATCATTTTTAATTCCTATCAGCAAATTCGTTTTGAAAAATATTTCGTTTACCAACCCAACATACGTTAATAATTGTTTATCATTCATTTTAGACTCTTCATGCTTTATTCCCCTAATTTTCCATTTTCTGTATTTTCTCCCATCTATTCATTTTTTGGCAATGACTAAATTTTATGTTCACAACAATGACCTAACTGTAAGTACATAACAATGACCTAACTGTATGTACATAACAATGACCTAACTGTATGTACGTAACAATGACCTAACTGTATGTACGTAACAATGACCTAACTGTAAGTACATAACAATGACCTAACTGTAAGTACATAACAATGACCTAACTGTAAGTACATAACAATGAACTAACTGTATGTACATAACAATGACCTAACTGTATGTACACAACAATGACCTAACTATATGTACACAACAATGACCTAACTATATGTACACAACAATGACCTAACTGTATGTACACAACAATGACCTAACTATATGTACACAACAATGACCTAACTGTATGTACATAACAATGACCTAACTGTTTGTACATAACAATGACCTAACCATATGTACACAACAATGACCTAAATGTATGTACATAACAATGACCTAACTGTATGTACATAACAATGACCTAAATGTATGTACACAACAATGACCAAACTATACACAATTTCTATATAAGATTTACCTCTCCTTTAAAAAACAGTTACACAATTAAAATCAATTTTTTGTAGATTAATGTACAACAAGCTAACAAAGTATTTCTTACTAAAGGGGTATATGAAATTGGTCCCTGTGTCTCCAAATATTTGTTACTAAAGGGGTATGAAATTGGTCCCTGTGTCTCCAAATATTTGTTACTAAAGGGGTATGAAATTGGTCCCTGTGTCTCCAAATATTTGATACTAAAGGGGTATGAAATTGGTCCCTGTGTCTCCAAATATTTGTTACTAAAGGGGTATGAAATTGGTCCCTGTGTCTCCAAATATTTGTTACTAAAGGGGTATGAAATTGGTCCCTGTGTCTCCAAATATTTGTTACTAAAGGGGTATGAAATTGGTCCCTGTGTCTCCAAATATTTGTTACTAAAGGGGTATGAAATTGGTCCCTGTGTCTCCAAATATTTGTTACTAAAGGGGTATGAAATTGGTCCCTGTGTTTCCAAATATTTGTTACTAAAGGGGTATGAAATTGGTCCCTTGTCTCCAAATATTTTTTACAATATGTTTCAGTTTCAAAAAGAAGAATAGTCCATAAATAGCACACAATTATAATTTATTATGTAATTTACAACCATAATAAATGAGTATGAACAAGATAATTGCAATATAAAACTATCTACTGGAATCTCTGTTATATCTTTATTTTGTATTTTGAACCATTAACCAATGGGTAACAATGTAGCAAGGTTTTTACATCCCCCATTATATCTAGTTGACTGTAAGGCATCAGATTCAAGTCTTTGACCTAATGTTACTAATCAGATACACAATGGCATCAGATTGAAGACTGTACATTGATGTTACTAATCATGTTCACAAACTGCAATAGATTCAAGACTGTGCACTGATGTTACTAATCATGTTCACAAACTGCAATAGATTCAAGCTTTTGACAAGATATTACTAATAAGTGGGCTCAGATTTCTGACCCCAAAAAGGTTTGTGTATGCATGCAATAAAAAGAATGATGAATTTGATGTACCTATTACCACATTGCATTTTTTTTTCAGAATTATTTGCATTACAGATGTTTATAATGACAAATAATAATTGTCATACTATGTTCAGATTAAGAGTCATATGGTTTTAAATAGGGCTGTACCGGATTGTAATTTTTAGATCCTGCAGGAATCGGAACCGGATTTAATATTTGAATCCTGTTGGAATCGGAACAGGAAGCGGATTTTACCGAATTAAATAGTAACTCTTCTGAACGAAGTAGTAATTTTCTCGCCTAACATTAAAAAGATATAAGAATGATAAATAGAATAAAAATTTACTTTTTAAGTTCTGGATAGCAAAAAACAGTATTAACTAATTAGATCTTGAAGAATGTGACTAAAACCCCTTCCCCAATCTTGAGTTAAGAAAGATAACTCTGTCAAAATAACAGGTTCTTTGTTTTAAAAATTGATTTTAATAAAGCTGTACATAATTTATCTTGATTTCTATTACAATCAAACAAAGAAATGGGTAACATATCTTAGAAAGTATAATAAACATGTTTATTAATAAATTAATTCCAAAAAAAAATATATATATATATATGCTATGGCACCACCCTATAGCTTATTTTTCTTTAGTTTTCCATAGTGACGTCACCAAACCTTGTTGATTCATTCATACTTTCCTTTAAATCATTATCTGACTATTTCCCATAAAAAAGGCAAATTAAAATGCATTTCAAATCTAAATCAATATCATTTTAAAGTTCAATTAAAAATGTATCTTCAGGTTATTTATCTAAATATGCTAGGAATTTTATCCAAATCGAGACAAAAATCCACTAAATTAAAAAAATTGCAGAAAAATAAGTTATTGAACTATTTTTAAACTGTAAACACCCAAAAATAGATCGTTGTCTGCTCTCGAAAGAAGTTAAACTTTTATAGCTAAATATAGTTTATAGAAAACAGAATCAAAAGTAGTGGAAGATAAGGTGTCGTATTACTAGACTAAAATACGATTCAAATCGTCCTTTTTAATATATTTTTACTTACATATAGAACTAAAAGCGATCGACGTTATTGTATTTTTGAAAATGCAGGAAAGAAAGAAAGGAAGTTATTATTTTAATTTAATTGTATAGCACTAAATATTTCAAAATTATGTTGCGCCAAAAAAATTTCTTACACCAAAATTTCAAACAACACAGAAATCCGTCTTAAATCTGACGCATTTTAATCGGAACCGGATGTATTAAAAACTGCCGGAATCCGGCTTAACAGGAACCGGAATCAGATTCCGGTACAGCCCTAGTTTTAAATGCACAAAAACTAAATATAGCAAACACAAAAAAATAATGTGAAAATCTAGTTATTCATTTCCTTTCGTTTTTTATTGTTTTTTTTTTAATTTCTTTAAGCTGTAAAGAAATGCTTTTGATGTGAAAGAACATTTAGGTAAACATCAACACTTACACATGGGAGAAAATACCCTCAGTAATAAAATGGTTGTTCTCCTTCAATTGCATAATTAAAAAATTGTTCTAACATTGTGCTCTCTTAATATTAAAAAAAGACACTAGAGAAAAGCTGTGATTGGCATCTAGAGAAAAGCTGTGATTGGCATCTCCACCTAACACCAATTTATCTTCAGTTGCATAAGAATGAATCACTTTTGTTTTAACAGTACAAACACCTGGTATGTGTGTGGCTTTTGATTCCTTGAGCCCATCCCACCCAATAGAAAAAAATAAACAGAAAGATATCGGGCAAAAATGTTTATTGGGTAAAAGAAATTTATAAATGTATTTAAAATTAGCCCAAAAAGACCTCAATATGACCTCAAAGAATGCATTTATTGACTGTTTGGCCGAATATGACGAAATACCCAGAATGAAATATAAAAATGAATATACTGAATATGGTGCAGTATGGCTTAGATTGCATTAAGAGTTCAATATAATACAAAATATAAACCTTCATGAAAATCCGAGCTCTATTAATCAGGTTTACTACTGCAGTAGACTCACAAGCTTAGTATCTGTTAAAATTAGTCTAATTGATAATTAAATTTCACCTACCTAAGCCCCCTAAGCCAGCAGCTCTACAATTAGCCAGTAAGACACCCATCTCAGTGTCCAGCAGGGCGGTCAGTACATCCTGGGCCTCAATGCAATGATCAGAGAATACAGAGGCAAGTTGTAATGCAGTGTTGTTGGATTCATATTTTCCTATTAACACACTCAGTCTCTCTGCATGAGATTTACTTTCATCAAGTGTAGCTGTCAGAACATCATTCTGGGCCTATGGATGTAACATTTAAAATTACTATTGATTTATTTGTTGGTAGGATTACACAGGTGTGTTTACCATCATTACAATAAAACTAAAATAAGAATGAATTTTAAAGGATAATTTAGGTTAATGATGACTATTCTCACTGAGGCTGAAACTGTGAGAAGAACAGTCCCTATTTAATAGTAAATTGTAGTTTATTAACAAAAAGTTCTATTTCAAGATTATGTTTGCCTCCTTATTTGTCTGCCTTCAAGGGCCAAAACTCTGATTTAAACTGCGGGTCAATGTTGGGATGAATCATGCGAGGAGGAAGTTTTGGTGGGGATTCAACTGTGTTGCCAGTCTTATCCTGTGACAAACAGAAGGACATTCCAGAGACTGTAGTATTTGGATCAGGCCCAGCATGAAGGAGCCTGCAAAGGTTAGGGTTACCCAATACAAATAGTGGTCTCAAACAGCTCACAATTCAGTGAGTTCTTTTATTGTGGAATAACACAGAAAGTTGTTTGATAATTTGCAATTAATCTTTTGCTGATGCTATTGTTTAATATATGGGTGGGTGCTATTATTTTATGACATCATTTGCTATTATTTTATGACATCATTTGCTATTATTTTATGACATCATTTGCTATTATTGTTATGACATCATTTGCTATTATTTTATGACATCATTTGCTATTATTTTATGACATCATTTGCTATTATTTTATGACATCATTTGCTATTATTTTTATGACATCATTTGCTATTATTTTTGTGACATCATTTGCTATTATTTTTATGATGTCATTGCTATTATTTTAATGATGTCATTTGCTATAATTAGAAGCCATTGTTACAAAATAAATAAGAAAACCCATGCTCATTGTTAATATCAGTGTGTCAAAACAGAATTTTCAACTTCAGATGTATGATGTGACTTCTATAAAAATAATTTCTTAGATAATTAATTGAACATTTTACATTGTATGAATCATTATATATCAACAGGTTTTTAACTGGTCCAATAAGTTTTGTAGTTTACATTAAAAGTAGTAAGAGCTGTGGAGAAACATTATAGAATTACCAAAAAAAAATTATGTATTGAAATAATAATTTCATACCAGAAAGTTTATAATTTAATTTGTTAAGAAATGTGAACATAAAATAAAAACATAAAAAAGATTTGAAAGAGAAAAAAATTTGTTCTGTTAAGAAATGTATTTTCTGAACTAAGTAACAGCTATTAACCCATTGCATATCACTGGTTTTTTTTTTTTCATGTTAGCTACTTTTGATTGTGTAATTTTCTTAAACTATATTTAGCTTTAAAAGTTTAACTTCTGTAAAAACCGGGAAATAATTTTTTGTTGTTTAGTTTAAAAATAGGGTCAGTTATTTATTTTTTTTTGAGACTTTATAATATTTTTTTATCAGTGGCTTTTGTCACGTTTTGGATAAATTTGATGAAATTTCACACATATTTAGAGAAATACTTGATATGATTTAGAAGTTACAGGTTGAAATGAATATTAAACTGATATTAATATAGCTTTTAAATGCATTTTAATATTTAAATGAGTCAGATGATGATTTAAAATAGAGTATGAATGAAATAAGACAGTCTGGTGATATCACGATATAAAATTATAGAAAAATAAGCTATTTGGTGATGCCACAATATATATATTATATGCTTCACTACAGTGTCCCTCTCACCTTTAAATGATCTATTTTAGCTTGTCGTCTCTCTAGCTCCACTTCAAACTCTTTCACTAAAACTTCCCCAACATTAGATTCACCTCCCCTAGAGATGGTCTTCAACATCTCAGCAACACTGGAGCCATCATTCAGAGATTGAACCAGGTGTTCTGCAGTAGGTGTGCTCTGTACCTAGCATATCATTTGAATAAATATAAAACAATTAGTGTACCATTGGTCATTGGAACTAGCACAGATATAACATGATTATCAATGGATCTGACACATTCATACAAGATAAAACAGGATAAGTCTATCAATGGACCTGACACATTCAAACAAGATAAAACATGATAAGTCTATCAATGGATCTGACACATTCAAACAAGATAAAACATGATAAGTCTATCAATGGATCTGACACATTCAAACAAGATAAAACAGGATAAGTCTATCAATGGATCTGACACATTCAAACAAGATAAAACATGATTAGTTTACCCCTAGTGTTGTCATTTCAGACCCTAATACTTGAATGTCACTGACACAAGTTTTCAGCTTTTTTAGTTCTGCCATCTTAGCTACTGGATAAACATCAGGCTCAATAGTTTTTCTAAATGAAATAAAAAAAGTGATTTTATAATGGTAAATTAATGTTTACACTTTACGTTAATGTTTACAATTAAATTAATGTTTCTACTTTAAATTGATGTTTACACTTTCAATTAATGCTTACACTTTAAAGACAAATACAAACTAAATTGTCAACATCAGTATAAGTAGATTGTAAAGGACTTTGCTGATTACATGAGCAACAGAAATTAAATTATTTTTCCTCTTCTTTGCTAGTGTTAAATTAATAATAAATGTAACATTGTAATTCTTGTGAAACTTTGTTAGAATAATATATAATGTAAACATAATTAAGAACTGCTGTTCAATTAAATTATTTTAATCAAAACTAGCGCATAATTAAAAATTTTAAATGAAAGCAGCGCAAGTTTAATCGACACAAATTATTTATTTGTATGTCATTATATCCCAGTGGTATCTGAATGTGACTCTTCTGTTATTTTTCTAAGGCTCCCAAAGGGCTATTATTATTTATTATTTTATTACCTTTGTTCACTACATATTTTTACATTGACAGTTGTGCTGCTCTTTATAGTTTTTACTAATATAGGCCAAGGCTCTTTTCTATAAAATTACAGAATAAGTAAGTTTTGAATTTGTCAGAGTTCTCTAAAATTATAACAGCTGCTTAAAGCATTAGCATATGTGTATATTAAATTATAAATTTAGACCAGTTTATTCTTGTGTCAGTTCAAGTGAAGATTTTCCTTCATAAAAATAATAGTAAAGCCACAAAGCGGCTGGTCACTTATTTCGAAACGTTTCACAAACCATCTCATCTCTCCACAAAGATCACGTTACTTATGGCTTACCCCACAACCATACTCCCTGTCCCAAAAATATTTGAACGAAGTTCTATCCGTAATTCATTTCAAACCCATAACACCTGTCAATCACCAAGTGCCAAGCCTCAGCATCATTCAGGGTCAGAAAAAAGAATTAAGAAATGACAATCCTATTGTTTTAAGGTCATCTAGCTGCTAAGATTTCAAGTAAAAATGCCAGTTCCTGTCTTCGTGTATTCTTTCTTGATTGTTATGATCTTTTCTGATCAATCTCTGCTTACAGAAATGGGTTGTTAACTGACATTTTCTTGTGAATTTTTTTTCACAACTATGAATTAACGCATTTAGGTGTTGCTGTAAAAAATTATATTGCATAATTTTTTTTAATGTATTAGACGCGCATTATTGGCGAATAATCCCCAGACATAGTAATGCAGTATTTCTTGTGAAACTACAAATTATACATAATGTAACATTGTATTTCTTGTGAAAAATATAGGAAAATTAAATGATGCATATTAAAAGAGTGCTGCTGCTACTACTACTTGACATCAGAAAAAATAATGACAAACTAAGTGAACTGCCAACCTTTCAACGAGAGGTGGTGGAGTAGCTGCCTGCTTGGTGGGTGTGACAACTCTACTGTGACTAGGACTTGAACAAGAATGAAGTTTTTGCTGAAGCTCAAGAACCTGAAAGAGAGATCAACAGTACAATATCTTTTAAAACTGAAATAAAGGACTTTCAATTATCATTCACACTTGAACTGTTAAAAAAATATGGCAGCACTATTGCAAAAAATGATTTATAAAAATGTTGTGGATATTTCAAATTTACTGTTTTATTGAGAGCAACATATTTTAAGCTCGTTATTTGAAATTCAGCATCAAAAACTTTAAAATTTACTGTTTTATTGAGAGCAACCTATTTAAAGCTCGTTATTTGAAATTCAGCATCAAAAACTTTAAAATTTGATAGATGATCATTTTTCAACCACATTAATCCAAAACTTTGTGAACACATGCTTGTGGTGTGAAATTTGATATTTTAAAAAGCTGCTAAATAAACCAAGTTCACCAACTAAGGCACAAAAAAGTAACTCAAACAGGGCCCAGAAAAAAAGCTATCTATGGCTCGTAAATGTCAGTTCATTCAAGCAAGTAAGCTGCTTAGCTATCCAATAACTGTCTTCAAATGCTACATATCTCGTGAGCTGATTCTGATTTAATAACAGCATGCTGATTGATGTCTTTTATATGGTTCAAATTTTGCTTCCATCGGCATGCTTTGAGAAAGCCGACTAATAGAAATATAAAAGGATCATGCCTAGTTTTCTGAGACAATTTCTTCTTGACGCAAATAAATAAATGTTAACAAATTTACAATTATGATTTTTACTATCTTGATACATTTGTTCTTTTTTTTTTCAAAAGTTCCTTTAGTAAAACATTCATCACCATGACTTCACATGTAAGCTGAGTAGTTTGTTTTTGATGTTTTATCCATACAAGAAAACCCTTTATTTTCCCATCAGTGCAACTTCTTTCTAATTCTCATTCTAATTTTCTGAAGTTGTATGCGGCAAAAGTTGTGCGCATTTTGGAAGAAATAAACATTTTTGCGCAAAGCATAAAACTACATAGGCTTATTAAATGAAACATTTACTCCATTATAATGTGTGTATGTGTATGCAAAAAATAAAGGGAACAATGATGCTAATAACCTAACGCAATATCACTGGGGATATCTACTTTCTTTTAGTAATAAAACAAATTCTGATTTGTTTAAAAATACGAAGACAAGATTCTTCTAGCTATAAAATAAATCAACATTGTTTGACTGGCAATAGTGCTGACCTTTTTCATAAGTATCTCCTTTTCTTTCATGCAAGTCCCCATTTGTTCAGACATTTGGCCAAGTTCTATTTCAAGATTGGACGTCTGCCTCCTTAGCTCTTCATTGTCTGTCTTTAAGGCCAACATCTCTGATTTAAATTGCGGGTCAAAGTTCACAGAGACAGTGCTGGTCAATGAGTTTGGACGAATCATACGAGGAGGAAGTTTAGGTGGAGATTCAAAAGAGTGGCCAACTTCATCCTGTAACAAATGTTTTTAAAAATCACACAATGAACACTTATAAAGTATCTATATATATATTTCTCTTCGAGAAGACGCGGGACTATCTATAGATTGTGGAATTCCTGTAGACAGCTCCAGTAATTACATCAGCCTGCAAGACTATTTATAGAAGACGCGTGACGACTCACGTTGTAATGCTCGCGTTGTTTTGACCAGCCCAAATACGTCACAGCCAGCGTGTTGTTTTCTGATTTCTTTTATAAAACCAGATTATTTTAATTTCTTATATGACGTTTTGTTCTTTTATTTAGTAAAATATTTTAAGCAATACGAGCACAATGGTGGTTGTACAATACTATTTTATGTCTAAACAGCTCCAGTAATTTTTAAAACAGTATTGTTTGGTCGTAATCATGTTCAGGGGCGGATCTAGACAACTTTGAGGGGGGGGCAAAACTGAAATGTTAAAATTATAGTCCGTCAGCCCGTCTTAGAAGCAAAAAATATTTCGATAATTTAATGATGCCTTACCTAAACTTGATCATGTTTTTATGTGCTCTAAATACGAAACTATTTCATTTATCCCCCGTCGCGGTAAATTCTGTATCCGTTTAACCACGGAAATGAGGGAATGCTGAATGAAAAAAATAAACAATAAAATAAAAAAAAAAAACAAGTTGCTGGAAGGTACCAGATAGTGACCATAAAGTCTGCACATGATAGGTCAAAGTTCAACTTTGCTTACTATGTATTTTTTCCGAAGATGTCAGCCTGTTATTTTATTTGATTGCTTATTTAAAAATATAATTACAGTAATTATATTGATTGATAAGGCGGCGTATGTTACGACGCGGGGATGGCTAGTATCTTATAAATATTATAAAGTATAGATATGTGTTTTTGGAAAGTCCTAATTTCCGCTATTCCAAATAGTGTGACACAATGGTGGTTGAAAGTAGAAAAAAAATTCCCACTGCTACTTTTACTGATTTAAGAAAAATTTAAATGTATGTAACATTAAGGTAATAGGATGGCAATAATAAAAAATACCAAAATCATTGTAAGTTAATCTATTTATATTTATCAAAATGAAATTTTGTTTGTTTGCATGTGGCATACATTTGAGTGGTTGAAAGAAATCTGAATCAATGTAGCCAGGAGTCATAAAACTGAACACAAATGTTTTTTTTAATACAAATAGTTTCATTTTCTTTAAAGTTGTCAGAAAAATGAATCGACACTTTCTAAACGTTCAGTTTAGAGATGCCATTTGCACCGTTGACTTCTTAACTGTTTATGTCTGAGCTATGTAAAGTATAACCAGTAAGGGAAAATAATAATAATCAAATAAATGTAAATTTTTTTGAAATTAGAATGAATTTTCAAATATGTGCATAATTAAGATGTATCATTTTATCACAATATGAAAATTTTAGTCACTTTAGTCTCGAAGCCAAGTAATTAGATAAGTGGATCATAACATATGTTCTCTTCACTCAGCAGCTTTATTTATATTAGTTAAGTGGACCACAAAGTAAAAACTATGTAAGGAGTATTTATGGCGATGAAAACTTTACTCATGGGGCAGAACCCGTGAGAAAAACAGGTCCCTTATTACTTATATTATAAAAAGGAAGGTGTTGCAAAAAGTTTTGCAGGGTGCAGCTAAAAATAAATATTACAATTAATTTTAAAATTTGCCTCCAAATTAATGGCAGAACCCAAGGAGAAAAGAACATGATAGTATATTAAGTAATGAACATAAAATTGTAACCTTCTTTTCATCTGCCTCTTCCACAGTATAACTGGAGCTCATTAAGACATCACTACCTTGACTAGTTTGGACTGGTTTCTTGGCCATAGCTGTCTGCAGTTCTGATACAGCTCGACTAAACTCTTGACAAATTTCATTGTTTTCATCTTGAGGAGATGGTAAAAGGGGTCAGAGACAATTATATTCAAAACTTAAGAAGTCAAACTAACTTTGTTTCTAATTTACCAGAATATTACTGAAATATATATTCCTATAATAGTTACAAAACATAAAAAACTATTAATGAAATATTGGTTTCTATAATAGTCACCAAATATTATTGTAAGTACAAACTAACAACATTAAATAACTCTGAAGGCCAACTCCAGAAAATATTGAAAATTATGGAAGGACTAAAAAAAAATTTACTCAGAAAATTCCGGATAAAGGCAATGAAGAATTTAATAACGCCACCCTATTTTTAAATTTTAATGTCTATATTCAAATCTGACACCAATTTTATCAATATTTTAATAATTATATTCAAATCCAATCCTAATCTATGAATATTTTAATGACTATATTCTTATCTAACCTTTAATACTTTCCCCATCCACACTGTGTACACTCTGGCCTTGATCAGATTCTTCAAACTCATCCTCTTCTCTGTAACAAAATTGTTAATTTTTGTTAAAACATTGTGAAATTCTACCAAGAAAATTGCAAGTTCTAAATCAAATCAATGTAAAATTCTGGCAACAAATGGTGTAAGTGGATATCAGTTGGATAATGTATGTGATGCTCTGCCGACTTTGACAGAAGATCATATACTGAGTGATAAACATAGTTCATAATTTTTTGTTAAGCTGAAATTATGTGCACATTAGCTAGCAGCGACACTGACCAAACCAGGTATCTTACCCAAATGACTGAAGGAATCTACATGATCATTTTGAGAGCTTGACACTTAACAAAGATTAAGATAAAAAATATTCTATGAACATAGAGTTGTGGCCAGGGATAGAAAATGTACAGTTAAGATCGTAGCACAAGTGCTAATTTGAGAGAAAACTTAGAAGTTAGTACAGTGTATTTAACTACATGTGTTCTGAAGAGTGATTAAAGCTATGTGTTGTGACATTTAGTACCAAGTCTACAGATTTGTGTTGTGACATTTAGTTCTAGTCTAAAGCTTTGTGTTGTGACATTTAGAACCGAGTCTACAGCTTTGTGGTGTGACATTTAGTACCAAGTCTACAGCTTTGTGGTGTGACATTTAGTACCAAGTCTACAGCTTTGTGGTGTGACATTTAGTCAAGGCCGGATTTAGATAATGTTATTGTTAGAAGAAAAAAAAGTGAAAGTCTTATAATGGTTTTGAATGGAAATAATTCCATTTTTAGTAGCATCTAGACATCTTGGTATTCATCAGTTTATAAGCACCTTTGTCATAAAAATACACTACTGTCAAATCGAGGATATTTGTTTTTCTTAGCACTACACTGTGAGATGGTGTGGTGGAGTAGTTCATCACATGACTGTAACAGAACCTTCCAGTTTAAATAGAAATACATGCATGATTTATTACCCTTCAGAACACCCTGAAATCAACCTAGTTGTAAATAATATTGGAAATTAGTTGAATGAAGTTTAGACTGCTACCTACAATGGCTATATGAAAAAGACTTAAAACAAAATTGGTAGGCATTAGTGACACTTTGAACGAACTCAGTGGTTCTCTAGTTGGGACAATGGGGTGACAAGCAGAAATGTCCGCAGACAGATGGAGCAGCCATCCAAAACTGACCCCTGGTGGGGGCTCAGGAGGATCGAGCAGGCACTAACTGCCAAGTTTGGCACTTGGCATTGTCATATAGGTGCATATGTTGGGAGGTTGAGGGAATCTACATTAGTCCTCAACCTCCCAACATATGCACCTATATGCCATGCCAGCCGGGGTACTCGAATAGCCACAGGGTCGACCAGATGGCAGTTCCCAGATCATGAGGGACACAGCAAGTTTAATTTCACGGGCTCAAGAGACTATGCCAGAGCATGCAGTTATCACTGAGAGAGTTCAGAGAGAGGGAGTGAGAGTGATGCTAATAAAATAAAATTTAGTTTCAAATGAATTTTATTTGCATTTTTCTGATAAAATTTCTAAAACAAATATTTACTAAAAATCAAAGAGGGCAGAGCAGGGTGTAATGTCATTAGAAAAATTATTGAAATAATGAAATGAAAGTTTAGGCCTGTTGTCTTGAGAAGATGCTACAAAACTCATGTTTAAATGGCATAAACATTAATATGTTTTTTAAAATAATTACGTTTAGCTGTTTTTTATGACATGATTAAATAATAGACTTGTAGACTTCTCTCTCTCTATTCCCCAAATTAAATCTATTTCCCAACGCTCTCTTCACCATACACATGTTGGAATAATTGAAGAAGCATGCATAAAAAATGATTCCCATTTGTCTTACACAGTGACTAAAATTTCTGCCTGCTCAGCATGGATACCTTTCAAATTCCCAAGAATTTCGCAATTATATACACAAAATAGTGGTGCTGGGGAAAAAATTCCAATGGAACATCATATTATGAACACTAAGTTTGTTTAATAAAATAAATAAATAACCTTCTGCTTCATGTCAAGACTAATCCTAATGGATGACCCAAGAAATCTACATGATATTAGTAAGTGATTGAAGACAAACCTGATAACATTAATCTGATGCCTCTCAAGTTTCTTCCTTAGCTCTGCAATAACACTGTGTAACTCAATGATTCTCTCTTCATATCGTGAGGTCAGTTCTTCAAGCCTCTCTTCAAAGTCTACTGGGCCCAGCTTTGCATCTGATGGCATCTGAAAGGACATTTAATATTAACAGCTCCATTCATTATTGTTAACAGCTTGTTAACAAGTACATTTTTTAAGTTTAACACTCCATTATTTAATGTTAACAACTACATAACAAAATATTTTATGCAGATAAATTAAAAGTTTGTCTTTCAATCATTGTTTCCTCTTTGAAAAAAAAATGATATAAAATAATGAAAACAGACACATAAAGATATTGTTTCAATACAACTTCCCAAATTTGAAAATATAAAAAAAAATTATTAAAACATTTTATAGACAAATGAATGTAGACTTCATTTGCTTTAAACTACACCACTATGATTGAATGAATCTACAAACATAAAGTACAGAAAAGAAAAGTTGAGATATGAACAATTAAAGCAATAAAAAAAATATTAGAAATACTGTCCAACACAATACATTGAAACCATAACTCAGATAAAATGTTCATAAAAACAAATCCATATAGAAGACAAAAAACAAATCCATATAGAAGACAAAAAAAAAACAAATCCATATAGAAGACAAAAAAAAACAAACAAATCCATATAGAAGACAAAAAAACAAATCCATATAGAAGACAAAAAAAACAAATCCATATAGAAGACAAAAAAAAACAAATCCATATAGAAGGCAAAAAAAACAAACCCATATAGAAGACAAAAAAAAACAAATCCATATAGAAGACAACAGAATTTGTTGACTTACATATCTGTGAGGATGACCACTATCTAACACAGCCCTTTCTGTTGCTAGTCTTAAAATGTGATTTTTAAGTTCAAACACTTCACCTTTTAAAGATGTCAAGGCAGCAGCATGTAGCTAAAAGAATTAAAAAATAAAAAATGTATATGCATATGTTCATCTTTTTATGGTGATAATACAGTGTGTAGCACAAAGTCCAAAAAGAAAATTTTAATATATATGTTCATCTATTTATTCTTTCAGAACTGAGATTCATGGAAAGTTTAAGACAAACACAATTATATGTTACTAATTTTAGTTATTTTACCAATTAGTTTGATGGCTTTTTAAAACCGTGCTATTTCCAGCACTATTTATGTTTTAAAAATTCACAGAATTAGGCTGAATATATGGTTTTCCAAAGAAGTGGATTAACAATATGAATATGGCATGACATATATACTGACCGATTCTAGTTTCAAAAACCTAGATTCAAGCTGGTGTTGATAGTTTTAAATACAATTTTCCTGTTAGAGACTGCTTAGTTATACACATAATATGATTATTGAAAAAACTAATTAGGACAAGGTACAAAAAATATTCATTCAATTAGTGAAAGTGAAACAATTTATGTAACATTACAACCCACCACCAAAGAAGAAATCAATATAAAAAAAATATATCGTAAACTAAGTGAAAGCACATTTTCTTTATTTGTTTTGATGTTGAGTCTTTTGAAGATGCACATCTTATAGTTCAATGTGCAATAGTTCAAAAAAACTATATTATTCTTAGAGGGTACATCTTAACTTACTCTGTTTTCATACTGATTATTTCAGAGATAATTTTTTCAATGTCATCATATAGGCCTATGTAAAAAGAAAACATATGCATTTTGGGTATGAGTTGCAGTGTGTGCTAATATTATAAATTTGATTAATTGTCATCATATCGGCCTATGTAAAAAGAAAACATATGCATTTTGGGTATGAGTTGCAGTGTGTGCTAATATTATAAATTTGATTAATTTTTACAGCAATTTTAAATTTTAATTCTCAAGCCTTAAAAAAATTGGGGCATTTTTAAATACCAATTGCAGATCTAAATAGAGCCACCATTTCCATTAAGTTTAATTGCCCTCAATGTTGTTCAATAAAAAAGCTTATTAGTAAAAAATTAGAACACTTTAATGAGAGATTTATAGATAGGTACACTTAACTATTCTGAGACATTACTATTAAACGAAATAAAGTGAAAATGTCGGATTGGTAGCTTTAATGTGTAATGAACGAGTATAAGAGTATATTGATTACAGTATTTTCAATGAATATGTAAAAAAATGAAATAGGTTTTATATATGATTGTGTTTTTCACTTTATTCTTTTGTGTCTTATTCCAAGATTGCATTATTATTGATTTCAATTTAACTATTTACTTTTTCATTACATTTCATTTTGGTCTAATTCATTACTTTCTTTGCCCATTATGCAGGCTGTTTGTGTAGTAGAAATATATGATGCCATACTAGTTGATTAAGTGTGAACAAATAACATATGTATTAGTGTGAACAAAAACCTGATAAACTTTCACATATTACTTTATATAAGTGTGAACAAAGTGCAGATTAACTATCAAAATATTTATGGAAATTGTTTTGTTTCAGATGTCAACACTCAAATGGCCCACTTCAAGATTCCATTTCTAGAAAGTAAACATACACACAGACTCCTCACAATAGCCTATTTCAGTATTCCGTTCCTTGCAAGCAAACAGACATACAGACTTCCCATAATTGAACAACTCAACTGGTCAGAAAAATGTTCTAAACACTAACTATTTCTGAGATGAATATATAGCTGCTCATAACTCACCCTATTAGCTATTTCTAACAAGGAATCAGCACCAGCATCTCTCAACTGTTTAAATGCATATGGATCATGAGTTTCCATCAGCTGAGTAAGACTCATTGTGGTTGGTTCTGGGCTTAAATCCCTAGCCCCACTATCATAGTCAGCACTGTCTGGCTTAGTACAGGAAAGAGCTCCTATACAATAGTTAAAATACAAGTTATGTTTATTGTTTTTTTAGAATTTAAATTATTAATGAATAACCTAAATATAAAATTATTGAGATTCAAACAAAATTAGAAGAGTTGAAAGACAATATAAAAATAAATGTAATAAAAAAATATTCATTTAATTAGGCTATGGGGCAATCACTGAAATTCTTTTAAATAAAAAAATATGCTTATTTCAACATCTAACACTACAAGCTATTTACTTTTCCTTCAGATCTTCAAAAAGAAATATATAAATAGAATGTAAAATATTCTACTAGAAAAATGAGATATACTTGCCAAGACTATCACTGCTTAAAGTCGGCCATGAAGTAAGTTTATTAGCTGGCAGACTCCCCATCATACCACTGGCATCTGACTCAATACCAGTATCTTCTCCTGACAACAGAGCTGGTGAATGGGCTGAAGTAATATTGTGAAATACTAGGTGCTGTGGACGCTGGACATTTGATTCAAGCATGACTCTAGTGCGGCAACGTAGAAAATCATCAAATGAAATCTTTGAATTATCAATTAAACCCAATTGATGTCGGACTTCATTTACTGAATCAGCCATGTTTAACATGCTACACATAAATGTTATGTCTTCTCTGTTCAATAACAAAAAGAAAAAACAATGAAAAAATTTAACAAAAATTATATTACTGAACTGTATTCCAACAAATATCAGTAGGATAAAAAAAATATTTCATTGAATTTAAAGAGAAAATAAGTTATTACAATACAAATGTTTCAAGATAAAAGTGACTGTATGGGATTCTGCAAATGTCAAACATATCCAAACATAAATTAATCATAACCCACTAGGAAAGCAAGAAAAAAAAAGAAAAACTAAATTCAGTTTTATAAATTTATTTAAAATATTTTTTTTAAGCAATGAGAAAAAACTTGTATTTATTTATAATTAGTATTGTTTATTTTGACAATGAGTAGTAGTAGTAAAGTTCCCTTAGCCCTAACGGGCCATCTGGGCAGATGAAGTGTAGAATTCATCTGTTTCTATAACCTCGGCATATGAAGGGATTGTGTGGTTAGCACAACGCCCAGCCGCCTTTACTTCCCCAACTTAAGTCAGGTACCCATTTAAAGCTGGGTGGACTTGTGGGACGACTTTGTACCGAATTTCACCTGGAAAAACTCCATGGGCCTCACCGAGGATCGTGGGCCTCACGAGGATCGAACTCAATGAGCTTCTTTTCAATTATGAGTATGACATTTTTAACTAGCAATGGTGTCACCAACTGTGAAATGTCAACCCCTTCTCAAAATCCTTATATTTTGGAAACTAGGAAATTAAACTAAAAGTATTGGACAGCAGTGGCACTCTGCTGCTTAAGCATACCTATTAAATGTAGAAATAAATATCTAATCCAACATTTATAAATTTAAAGCTAAGTTTACGTTTTCAAATTAGGGATATCTAGTCCTAAAGATAGCTCAAAGTAAGATTTTTCAGGTGTTTATGTGTTGATTTTTTTTTTCGTTATAAAAAGAACAAATAAACAACAACAATAACAAAATATAGGACTTCTTGTTCTTTGATACAAATTCCAGGTTGTGAAATATTGTATCAGGTGCATGACAACTTTAACACCCCACCCCTGTAGTGCCTGATCTTCATAATGTTTTCTTTTGATCTGATGTCTCTAAACGACTGCTATAGTTGCGCAATACTTAGAAATCTTTACCCGTTTTGTCTGTCCGTCTGTCCGTGTACACCCTAGATCTCAACAACCATAAGTCCTAGACCCATGATGTATATATCATTTTGTAGGTCTTGGCCTGCCAAGAAATGACTTTTTCCATTTCGCGATCTGACCTCTCAGGGCCGTAAAGGGGCTTTATAAAGTACCGTTTTTTACTATATAAGCTATATTAACAATGGAGCGCCCTAGATCTCAGCAACTATAAGTCCTAGACCCATAGACCCATGATGTATATAGGACCTCTGAGGGCCGGGCTTCAGGGCTTAAGGGGCTTATATTTATATATACACCTTGTACGTTCAGGTCTTGGCCTGCCATGAAACTACATCAAATGAAATAGTAAGCTTGTGCATTTAATTGAAAGTATCAGATATGGACGGACCTCTGAGGTCCTATTTCAGTAACCACAAACCACTTGTAGTTAGATTTAAGAGACAATAATTTTTTTTCAAATATAAAGAAACGTCTTTATAATTTTTTTTTACAGATATATGCATTACACAATTGAATTTATAAACATTTCCAAAATTTACAAATATTTACTGAAAGCTAACAAACGTACTGATACATAACACGAAAATGCGCTAACACGTCCTGTGTCCAGAATGGAACAGGCTTAATTGCTTGTTTTATTTCATGAGCTTAAGCACGCAGATACATACATACATCCCACATGATATATATATTCTGTGCATACAACCCTGAATTATTGGATTGTGGCATCGTTGAACACACTTGTAAACCAAAACAGAGGAAAGTTGTCACACACTAATGCCTGAGACATTTTCAACAAAGTATGCACAATCGAAGAAGAGGAGGGGGGGAAGAGAGAGAGAGAGAGAGAGAGCTTGATTTTTTGATTTTTTGTTTTCGTAGAACAAACTTCATATATCCAGTGCAGGATTTACGTATAGGCTACACAAGCTATAGCTTAGGGCCCCCACTTATGAGTCCCACCCTCCCTCCTCAAAAAAATTGTCAGAGTGAGCGATTATCATATATACTTAAATATCTGGCACTGACATATAAAGCTTAGGGCCTTATCAAGTCTAAATCCGGCACTGCATACGTCACCATGTTTCAAAGTGGTATCCTGAAATGGTGGACTGACAGCACTGTTTCGTAACTTCTAATGTAGGCGTTGTCATTTCACCCCCCCCAACTCCCACAACCACCACAATTTTTAATACCATTACTATTTGGGGAATTTTTTTTTAAAAGAATGAATGAAGCTCATTTGAGTAGTGCATTAATTGTAGAATAAAATAAACGACAAGTAGGTAAGTGGCAGGCTACATTGTAAGCCGCGCCCTATGACAATGGAACAAGGGACACAGAATATATGAGTAGAGATAGTTGAACAGAAAACATACGTGGTTGGCGGGAAGGGGAGGGGTGGATACGAAGAGGGGGAGGGGGAGAGGGGGAGACAGATATACATAAGCAGCAGTCATCACCTGTCGTTGTCTATATCAAGTGACTTTTTTTTTTAATTCGTTTATTTTTGCTGCATCATGCACTATGTAAAGTACAAACCAAGATAAGAAGATGGTCGGCCGGGGAGGGGAAGTTAAAGAGGAATTTGGCAGCACCACTCAAAGTCCCGTATGTCAAGGACACTATTAAAAAAAAAAAGAAAAGCTGAGCTGGCGTACACAATAAATTACACATATTACAACAGCACACACACACACACACATACTCACTCCAGCAAGCACACACACACACATACTCAAATGTGAGGCGGTTGGACGACACAGCCTGCAAAAACCGCTCACAAGATTATGTCTAGACGACACCCCTCCCCTTCCCAGTTAAACTGGAAGACATCACAAGGTGAGCTCCACGTATGAACAGAAGGGTACCTCATATCTTCCAGAAAAGGAAAGCTGTGAGCCAACTACATATTCTATACTCAAGGTACCTAACCACTCACTCCAGCGGCGTACTTAGGCAGGGGGAGGAGGGGGGTCCAAATTCGAAAGTCCCCCTGGAAGAGCCAAGCCTCCCCCCGCGGGCCCCGAATCCCTAGGTTCGGCACTGACTCACTCCCTCCATATCACTACACTCTTTAGCGGCAGCTGGGACCTCCGACCCTCCCAACATTCAACGCCGCTGAAAGACAACCTCGAAATATCGCCCAACATTCCATTGGCAGGTGCAAAGTAAAACGCATAACGTTTCTACCAAAAATGATAACATTTACAAAGAGAACAGAACACAAATTCATTCCCCTCACACGACCTGACTGGAACCACTTTTACTCCCAAAACGCGCCCCCCCCGACACCCACCTTCGTTTTTATTTTCACCCAACCCACACACGACATAAATGCTCGGGGGCGGGGGGGGCAGGTGGTGTTCAACTAGAAAAATCGCAAAGTAAAAACTAAACAAAATCAGCCCGTATCAGTCACGTGCAACATTTGGTGCAATGTTAAGTCTCACAAGTTAAAGATGTCGAGGCCCGGATCGGAGCTTGGTAAAGGACAGGACTGGGGCAGACGGGAGGCAGTGGGGCTAATGTTGAGGTTTAACGTCTTACCAGAAAGTGCGATACAGTGAAACTGCACATCAGAGTTAAAGCGTATAGGACAATTATAGTCGATAGTGAGTAGTCAGGGGTGGTCAGATGATTTGGCCAAGCCTGATTTATATCAAGCCTGTACTGTACACATCATTAGAGAGGGCTCACACAATCTCTGTGTGTGTATGTGTGTGTGTTGGAACCAATAACATGTGTTGAGAATGTTTACAGGCCCGTGTTACAAGCAGAGTACATCCAGGCAACGTCTTGGGCCCGCACCACTAGGAGCCCCCTCCCTTTCATTTCAACCAGTTCTGCAGTTCAATGGTTACAATGCCCTGGTAGGTAGAGAGTTGCATAGGGACCTCACTCATTTCTTAGGGCCCCAAAAGACAAATCTCCATATCAGACAGACACACCTCCATATCAAGCACACATCTCCATATAAGTTACACCTCCATATCAGTTATACCTCTGTACAGACAGAAACAACTCCATATCAACACACACACACACTCCATATAAGAGAAACGATAATGGAAATAATAATACAGACATACTTCAAAACATAACTTAAAAAAAAAGAAAACTACAAAAACACGAAATTAAATTTTCCGTGAAAAAAAAGACCCCCCAACATCTTAGCAAAAGCATCCTGTCTGGATGTTTATCTAAATTACACTCAGGTGTACGTAATGAATTCAAAAGTTGAACCAATGTTGTGAGTGGGGCTGGTTCATACACTGAACATTTCCAAGGGGTGGGGTGGGGGGAGGGAGTGCAAGCCCGATCTCCAGAGTTTGTTTGTTTGACTTCAAACTTCTATGACGTAGATGCACCACCTTGTTGAAGCTGTGACGCCCTTGGTGGGTAAATCATCAGGCAAGACGTCATACCCAACACGTACATTCAAGCTAGCTGTCACATTCCTCTGTGATTTTGTTACATGTACCTCATTATTGCCATTGTACTATTTGAAGACCGTGAATGCGTCCCAGAAGACTTCGCTTGTATTGTTGGTTTTATTTCGGTTGTTGTTTAGAAGTAAGCAGGATTTTTATTTTACTCAAGGAAATTTCTATACATATTCGTCAGAGGCCATTTTTATTCTAAACAACAACAACAACAAAAAAAAGGCTCATGTCCTTTAAATTCATGTTTCGATGCCATTTTACGACTAAAAACGATTATTTTTCATTATGTGACTCGCAACACTTAAAAGAAAAACTGTAGCCATTATGGCAGGAAATTAAAAACTCATCTGGAGGTGGTTGCTCCTCCAACTTCAGTGTTCTGTAATTAGAATACCACTGGTGTTGTTGACAATAGCATTGAGATTTTGACTAGACATAATGATTGTGAACACACGTAGAAACAACTTATCACTTTAAAGACCCACTGCTCACATTTTGTTGTTGTTGTTGTATTAATCATGCTTTACTAAATGGCTGGCACTGAAAGCGGCAAAACTAGTGCCCGCGGTCCAAGTACTACTCGTGTGACCCGGGGCCGCCGCTCAGTTCACTTATTTATACCAGTAACGTTGACATTACATTTATTTATATGAGTTCACATGAACTCTCCCTCCATCTGCTCTTGATCTGGCCCCCATCTTGGCCCCACCGTGGCCAGCGGTTTACAAAATGTGCTCACCCATGAGGCCGGTGCAACACCCAAAACTAATACCTCCCGTACCACCAATGTCAGGTACTCATTTCTTATGATGGTTGGACTTAAGGGGCTTCGTCCAGAATTAGACACCAGAGCTCGAAGTGTGTGTGTGGGGGGGGGCCTGAACTCAGGACCTTCATGGCGAATGTCTTACTGTGCTGATACTGCCCCGTCCACCTCAAGGCCACCCAGTGCAACATATTACACCTGTAGATTTCATGAACTATTACAAGCCCATTAAAAAAACCAACAACAAGAACAACATTAAAAGTTAGAGATGAAAGGGTTACAGTATCGCCACCCACAGATGCACCTCCGCCACGACCCCCCACAGCCGGTACTTCCTAGAGAAAATGATCGGATGAGCGCCGACCCCCCCCCACCTCTACGGAGATAATAACTACTTACATCTGCGGTATGAAATCTAAAAACAACAGCCTGGAGGTAAAAAGAACAGAAAGTACAGGGGACGGACGGTGTGATGGCGTGCGCTGAGCCACAGACGCCATGGAAATATTTGGACGTAACTGGAGTTTCTGTTTTAAATAAGGGGAAACAACAGCTAGACGAGTAACGTAAACATGACTAAATTGCTTTAAACGAGAAATTATTGCTAACGGCGGTATGACAGGTAAAAACCGACCCCGACTCCCTTACCGCGCCATCACCAGATCGCAGAATTGACCCCACCCTTTCCCTCCCCGGGCTTCATTCAATCCATCAAGGCCATCTACAGAGATGAGTGAGCGAGATTGGTTGGCGGGATTGAGAGCTGGATGTAGGAAATGCACCTGTGTTTTTCTTTTTTTAAAGTACTGTGTGTATAAACTGTTACATAATGCTTAATTTTTCTTTTACCTGGACAAACCAGCGATAAATCACCCAGCACACACACATACACAGAGGAAAGGTAAGGGAGAGAGAGAGGGGGGTAGGAAGAGGAAGATTGTTGGAGAGACAATGAGTGAGAGAAACAGATTGGCAGAGACAGGCTCGGGGAAGGGACGAAGAAGGATCATATAGAAAGTGTTAATTGGAATGACAAGGACAGAGACATAGCACGTGGTATGATAGACATACAGAGTGTGACAGACATATAGCAATATAGATTGGGATGGAGTAATATAGATTGGGATGGAGTAATATAGATTGGGATGGAGATAGATTGGGATAGAGTAATATAGATTGGGATAGAGTAATATAGATTGGGATGGAGATAGATTGGGACGGAGATAGATTGGGATAGAGTAATATAGATTGGGATAGAGTAATATAGATTGGGAGGATAGAGTAATATAGATTGGGATAGAGTAATATAGATTGGGATGGAGTAATAAAGATTGGGATAGAGTAATATAGACCAAGAGACAAAGATGAGGCAGTATTCACAAAAAAGTAACAATAGAAATGCTACAGAACCGACACTGAGGTAGTTCAGAAGTCAGACTAGAAAAATCCCAATACATCCCACACAAACGAACATTAAAAAGGTCACGCCTATGTGTTGTGTTTTTTTTAAAGTTTAAACTTAACATCTATAATGGGTTTGCCACCACTGTTTATTCATTTATAGACTTCAACACATAGAGACGCGTGACTCCCGGCATCTGTGGAACTATTGGTGCTACAACGTATTCTACTATAGTGTAACAGTGAGGACACGTTATTTATTAAGTGCCGGCACAGTGTTGGATACGTTGCTCGTTGCTGCAACAAGAGGTCACCGGCGTCAGACGAATTACGTTGTAACAACGCAACAAAACTTGGATCTCCGTACACAACAACAGAACACGGAACTAATTCTGCAACTGGAAACGACGGGACTAAGTTAAAAAAACCCAATTGAAATTAAAAAAACAACAAAAAAAACAAATTAAATTTATCGTTTCTATAAAAATCCAATCATTAAAACTAAGACCACGATGCACCTGTCGTTATGACGTATTCACGTCTTGATTCTAAAAAATCTAACGTGCGACTTACGACTATTTTCTTATAAGTACGATGGGAGGGGCTTAAACGATAACCCGTCTTTAGCGGAACATCGACCATTTCAAATGCAGTATACAATTAGAACAATGACCACTCAAAATGTAATTTTTACAATTAGCACAATGACCACTACAAATGAAATATGCAATTAGCACAATGACCACTACAAATGAAATACACAATTAGCACAATGACCACTACAAATGAAATACACAATTAGCACAATGACCACTACAAATGAAATATGCAATTAGCACAATGACCACTACAAATGAAATACACAATTAGAACAATGACCACTACAAATGAAATATACAATTAGCACAATGACCACAACAAATGAAATATGCCATTAGCACAATGACCACTACAAATGAAATACACAATTAGCACAATGACCACTACAAATGAAATACGCAATTAGCACAATGACCACTACAAATGAAATATGCAATTAGCACAATGACCACTACAAATGAAATACAAAATTAGCACAATGACCACTACAAATGAAATACACAATTAGCACAATGACCACTACAAATGAAATATGCAATTAGCACAGTGACCACTACAAATGAAATATGCAATAGCACAATGACCACTACAAATGAAATATGCAATTAGCACAATGACCACTACAAATGAAATATGCAATTAGCACAATGACCACTACAAATGAAATACAAAATTAGCACAATGACCACTACAAATGAAATACACAATTAGCACAATGACCACTACAAATGAAATATGCAATTAGCACAGTGACCACTACAAATGAAATATGCAATTAGCACAATGACCACTACAAATGAAATATGCAATTAGCACAATGACCACATCAAATGAAATATACAATTAGCAATAATGACCACTAAAAATGAAATATGCAATTAGCACAATGACCACTACAAATGAAATACAATTAGCACAATGACCACTACAAATGAAATACACAATTAGCACAATGACCACTACAAATGAAATACGCAATTAGCACAATGACCACTACAAATGAAATATGCAATTAGCACAATGACCACAACAAATGAAATACACAATTAGCACAATGACCACTACAAATGAAATATACAATTAGCACAATGACCACTACAAATAAAATATACTATTAAAAATTGTTCCAAGAGAACACAATGGGATAATTTCCCTTCATTTAAAACAGTCCTTTTTTTTTTTTGAGGAATATTCTTGTTTTCATTACTGCTATTAATTTTTTAAAAAATGTTATGTAGTCAAATGCCTTATAGTAGACGGGAAAAAATCTAAAGTTGAAAGTTACACGACTGCATAGTGGGGTTAGAACCTCTGCATTTACAGAATTTACAAAAAAAATTAAAAATTAAGACGGGAATACTCAGTCAATTCGTCTTAGAATCATCTCAAAAAAAACAAGTTAAGCCTGTTCCATTCTGGACACAGGACGTGTTAGCGCATTTTCGTGTTATGTATCAGTACGTTTGTTAGCTTTCAGTAAATATTTGTAAATTTTGGAAATGTTTATAAATTCAATTGTGTAATGTAATATTTGTGTAAAAAATAATTATAAAGACGTTTCTTTATATTTGAAAAAAATTATTGTCTCTTAAATCTAACTACAAGTGGTTTGTGGTTACTGAAAAAGGACTCATAATTGAAAACATTCTAAATTATAGTCATTTAATCGTCCGAAAACTCCGTCAATTGTTGCATAGCTCTGATGCTTTCAATTAAACTGAGAACAAGCTTACTATTTCATTTGATGAGTTTCTTAATAAATCTTGGTGAAACTACGTGCTGCAGTATTTCGCACCAAATGAACGGGTTATTGAACGTACAAGGTGTATATATAATATATAAGCCCCTTAGAGCCCTGAAGCCCGGCCCTCAGAGGTCCTATCGCAAAATGAACTTTTGATGTACACATGGCAGGCCAAGACCTACAAAATGATATATACATAGTCTAGGACTTATAGTAGCTGAGATATAGCTCTCCTTTATTAATATAGCGTATATAGTAAAAAACGGTACTAAGGCCCTTTACGGCCCTGAGAGGTCAGATCGCGAAATGGAAAAAAGTCATTTTGGCAGCTAGACCTACAAAATGATATATACATCATGGGTCTAGGACTTATGGTTGCTGAGATATAGGGCGGTCCATTATTAATATAGCTTATATAGTAAAAACGGTACTTTATAAGGCCCCTTTTACGGCCCTGAGAGGTCAGATCGCGAAATGGAAAAAACATTTCTTGGCAGGCCAAGACCTACAAAATGATATATACATCATGGGTCTAGGACTTATGGTTGTTGAGATCTAGGGTGATGACGGACGGACGGACAGACAGACAGACAAAACGGGGACAATAGAGTTTTTTTCGAAAATGCTCTAAAAATAACAGGACGTGACCAGATTTATTTTTAACCAACAATACACACAAAGACGCGCATCTGCTGTGCATTTAAAAAAAAAAAGAATCGCCCAACTAAATGGACCAATCCCAACGAGTCGTTCTGTTTTGTTTTGTTCTCTCTATGATTCGCTGCTTTCATTTGGCTAAGTAAGCACAACACTATTTCCCATCTCCAGCAGGGTGTTAGCGAGAAAATGTGCTCATATATAGAAACTTCAAGGACTTTATTTTCTTTCAATCAATACAGTTATTTCATTAAACCCAAAGGACTTTTTTGTTCAATATAATCAGATGGATAAAGAAAACAAGAAGACTTTTTGAAGAAATAGTTAAAACTTCATTTTATACAGATCATTAGAGTGTATTAATACATATACAAGTGCACATAAAGAGAGTAACATTTGTGTGGGTATAGTACATGGGTTACCTACCTGGAGTGGGCACACAATTTGTTAAGCTATACTTACGCACAAATAAATGTGTTGTGTTTTAGGGGATTCAATATGGTTATTTTTAGTCCTGATTTCAACCCATTGTTAGTCCTGATTGCAACCCATTGTTAGTCCTGATTTCAACCCATTATGGTCCTTTCATCCATTGATGATCCTGGTTGCAACCCATTGTTGGTCCTGATTGCAACCCATTATTGGTCCTGTTTGCAACCCATTGTGTGTCCTGATTTCAACCCATTGTTGATCCTGGTTGCAACACATTGTTAAGTTGTACCCAGAGCACATTGACGCTCGCAACATCATTTCAGGTATTCCAATACATCTACATAATTAACACAATTCATATTCCCTTTAAGGATCAATTCCATCGGAGATAACGCAGTTTGCAACGTCTTGCAAATATTTGCTGGCCTAAGAAAATAATATACATATTTGCTGACATAAAATAGACACTACCCTCACCAACCATAAATCAGCCATATATAATGGGGCATTAACGGGATTCGAACTGGAGACCAACACCACGTTGGGCGAGCTCACCGCTAACGAGTTCCCCCTCCCCCAACTAATCAGACGGCACGATTCACTCGTGATCATGAAATGCAATCAAGTACACTGACTGGTTCACTTTGAAACTCTCAAGTTATGCACGAGACAATTTGGGTGATTACGTAGGCAGCTAATGTAAAACCCATGGTTCATATTAAACGTCATCTGTACGTAATACACTATAATCATGTAGTTAGATTTAAAAAAACAAAACAATAACATTAGTTTTGAAGAGCAACAACCTCGGATAAATGAGTCTTTCAATCTAATAAAAAGAAGGCAGCCGTATGAAGACCGATTTGTGGTCAAGCTTCAACGGATACGCTACGGAGTCTATCTACCGGTCTGGTCTTCTGTCTGGACCATCTTTTTGCCGCTTGGAGAAACCAATCGTTATGCATTATTTATTTCTAAACACCAAAAAAAAACATATTGTCGAAGTAGATATAGTACAGATCTGCAGATACATAACAAATGGAAAGAAGCTTGGCTGAAATTAGACCAAACATAAAATGTAATAAAAAAAAAGAAAAGAGAGATTATTTATTGCAAAAGTCCCCTCAGGGCCATCTGTCACGCCGGAGATAGTATTGCAGATTCAGCCCAAATGTAGCACGATGATTTACGGCCCCGGTTATTGTTCCATACATCTACACCGAGAGCAAACCAGATCTTGTTTCAAATAGAAAGATTTGTTGGCCTTGGTGTTCTATTAGTGCACACACACACACACACAGGTGCACAGTCAAGCCTCCAATGACGTATTTCTACTTAATTAGTGACAGCAACAGGTAAGGGGCGATTGTTTATTTTTTTGTCTTGTCTCTATATTAACCCCCCATTCCCCCTGGCTGTTCCAGTTCTGAACGCATTCTAAAACAAACGGGTTGAAAACATGCGGCACTAAACCAATCGAAGATCGCGTTTGGCCACCAATGGCTTATATACTTATATGAACTAATATTTAAAAAAAATAAGCAAATTAAATACTATTGAATGACGTTGTTCTCTTGCCGGGGACCTTAAATCCCGAAATAGCCCCCACCTCGGGCCTCGAATGCCCATTTCGTTGTCACTGTCTGGGCATTATAAACAAATATGTTGTGCATACACAAAAAGACCAAAATATAACAACCTCAAATATTCAAGCAATCTCTAGTATGTTTGTTACATAAAAAAAAACAGCATAAATTAAACCAGACAGAATCAATCCAGTAACAATCCAGACTTCCCATCGGTGCTTATACTGATAACAAGGGGATTCACCTGATGAATGTTTAAGCTGCGAGCCGCAACCGTAGGGAATTTAGCTCATTAGATGTATAATACATGATAGTTGTGGGTTACGCCCACGTGAATATGACTCACTGTACAGTATAGTATGATACCAGGTAAATAAAAGGTGTCAGTTATTTCCTTTGGTATTTTCTCTCATCGTATTGAATTGTACAAAGCAGTTACAAGGGGTGGATTGTGTTCCTTTTTGTAAAGTGCAAGTAACTGGAATGGTTCAATGTATCGGCTGCATAGAATGGGGATGGGGGGGAATATGTTCATTAAGGCAGGGCTGTTTCAGTTTTGGCGCTTCGTCTGCCAGAAATTACATTATAATAATGCACGTTGTAGACATCACTGGAGTGGATTGTGGCAAGACATGCTGCACATAACCAATGATACTCATTATTGACATTAACACGCGTGTTTATAAACACTATCATATATATGTGTAGACATACTCATGTGTAGAGGCGGTTTCGTATTTACTCCATACTGAAATAACACTTGTACATAAATTGGAACTAGTCCCCTGGCTGTTTAATTGAATATTCCCTCTGGTTCAACCATCACACGAGCGTGTGTCTCACGGCTGATAGAAAAGAAAACAAAAGAATAATGGAGTACGAACTAAGCAGACTTTAGGGCGGTGAAACCAACCACAAGTACACGGCACATGCGCACGACACATGCACACTAAACAGAATGCATGTCGATAAATAACAACACAACAATGTGACACACCAAAGTAAACCAGCACAGGTGCAATGTATAGTGACAAGAACTGGTGCTATTTCCAGAAGTAAAGGAAAAGAGGGTGTGGGGGGGAGGGGGAAGGGGTGATGGTACACGAAACAAAACGTAACACATAAGCAGATGTAGAGAAGACAGCATGGAGGGGGGTTCCAGTCCACACATGCACAAACATGCGGAGGGGGGTGAGAAGGGGTGCCGAGGTATACGATGCAGGGCTGTGGTTTACATTGACGGATGTAGGATACAAACAAACACGCAAAATATATAAGGCGACGAACGTCAATGCATCAAGAATATCGCATTACCATTCCGTTTCTAGAGCAATAACAGCTTGGCCTTGTTCTGAAGCTAGATCAACTGTGTGTAGAGGCACGTTACATGGTGTGTGTGTATGGTCCACTTATCAGTTATGGACGAACTGATAACATCTAAAATGATGTCCATTCTAAATCGTGACCTAATTAATGCTGCAATCTATCGACCACTAAATACTCAACTACTCCACAGGTGTGTTAAAAAACATGCGTGTAAAAATTGATATGTGAAAGGAGGGGGTGGTGCAGGTTTGGGGGGGCTGCTTAGGGAAAAGATCGGAGAGGGAGAAAACCGTTCATGCCCATAGACAAAAACAACGAAATATCCCCAAGTAAAGACGGGATGAGACAAGTCAACCGTGACTCCATGCTGGGACAACGACACGGATCAACTGGCAGGTAACTAACTACTGCACACAAGGGCCAGACGGAGCGGGATCACCAATGGTGTAGGGTGTCGGGGGAGGGTCATGCAGGCCAACGGGTGTCACCAAGCCTATCCGACATAAATTGTGGAGTCATAGTTACATATATTAATGCCTTTTACCTACATATGCATGTCTTCAAGTATAACTGGCGCATTTAATGATAATTTAACTTAAACAAATTCAGCATGTTGTCACATAAAACCTTTAAAAAAAAGTTACTTACATATGTATGTCTAGAACTTATAGCACAAGTGGTGTATTTAAGCGAAACTACATATAATAACTATATGGTGGGCCGAAAAAGTGAGAACATCATATAACATACGAATTACTATTTGAAATATAATTTAACTAATTACTATATGTTACGGGTCCTTTTTATATACTTCTATACATGTTACATGGGCTCTTTGGTTATGCTCTATAAAACGTCTGAGGCCCTTTTTGGTTTATGTTATGAGTTGTGCGTGTTTAATTCGAACTTAGAGATGCCAATTTAGCTTAATGTCTGTCTGTTTCACTTTATTTGCTCTACTCCTTTGTCACAACTCAAAACGACCAATCAAACTCGATGCGTTGTTAGTACAACGATTTATTTACATAAATGTACATCAGAATACAATAAGTCCATAAACGAATACACATTTTAAATCCACAGTATTTTGCATTTCTGGCTCAACTCTGATTCAACTATAATTCCTGTCCCTAAAACTCTGGTCACCAGATCTCTCGTAACTATATCTATCTTCTCTAACTCTCGTTCTAACTCCTCTCAACTACGAACCGCCCCCTCACTAACTAATGTCCGAATCTAGCCCCTATTTAGTACCCCTAATGTTCAAAGTGCCTTGAATTACCCTAAGTACGTCACAGTCTCTCATTACTGTCTAATCTTTCTAGGAGCGTCGTATGGTCGCCATTGTTAGCACCTGCTAGACTCGTCCAAGACGGCGCCTCCCAGTCTTCTAGCACCTTGTAAGGTGTCTACGGCTCTATTGTTTCCCACCTTGCCTTAAGTTGAAGTCTGTCACTTTATCACGATTATTCGTACTAATCTTAATTCTTAGATATCTAATATGTTAAAAGGTCTGAAGGGGATTGTCTCTGTCTCTAAATCTACTTTAGCTCGTCACATCTCCCCCTTGTTAGTAAGTGCATGATGCAATAATGCCAAACAAAAAAACCCCATCAAAATCATATTTTAACAATAGCAAAACTAACACAAATACTTTAAAAAATCTGCACATTGTCAGACCCGTGAAAATTGGGTAGCCTATAACACCAAAGCATAAAATTTTAAGTTAGTTAATTATTGTCTAAATACCAAATGATAACATTACATAAGGTCATAATTCTAAAACTTGTCTATTACCATGATCAATAACACGCAATGAGTGTCACATCTATTTACAACAACTGTGTCATTTCGTTGCAAATGACATCATACAATAAATTTTACAAAATATTAAAACGTCATTTAAGTTAAGTCACTTAAATATTTGTAATTCCTACTACAGTTTTACGTAATAAAATGCTCGGTAACCATAATTTGCAGCAAAACAAAATCATCATCTATAACGTAAAAGTTGCATCATGCGATTCTAAACTCTTAAAAAACCCAAACAAAATTATTGTCAACGACAAACGATATTTCCCGATAAACACAAAAAATCATCAATTAAAATACTTAAAAGAAAATTACAAACTTTTTACAAACATTAACCGTTCAGGTGCATCCGTTATCGAGATATCCAATGGCCGAGAATCAAACTATTTTACAAAATGTTCTCGCCAGTTGCCATCTAAATCCCTCTCCCTGCCTTGGAAGAACCCATATCTAGGCTTTCTCATTTGATAACACTCGTTATCAACCCGATTATTTCTTGGTACTGACATAGAAGTGAAATACTGATCAGGGTAATGAGGCCTAAAGCATTGTTTCCCTTCGTCTACCATATAAAGCTTTACCCGTATTTCTATGGCAGTACCTTAGACAATTATCCCCATGACAAGTGTAGTTCATTCTTCTACCATCAATATTTTGAGGGTCATTTCTACGCCTGTGCAGAAACACATCGTTCCTGCCATGTCTACACTGTGTCTCCATTTGCCCATACTTCAACAAACTCTCATTTTCGCAACATTTCCCTCTTACATCCAACTTCTTTCTACACCCGTACTCACAATGACATTTGTTTTTCTTGAATAGTTCTACTGGCACATCACGGTTAGGATCAGATCTCTTACTATTATAATTCTAGGCGGCTGATACTCATTGTGTCTAACTCTCTCCTCTGCCATTGTTCACTTCCCACCACTGACCGACTTTGACCAGCTACAGGTTTAACATGGACAGGAAAAGTTGGTTTGTGTTGTGGTGTCTTCCCAAAATGATCATTTTGTTTACAAACAGGCTCTATAACAGGGAACTTTATTCTATCACATTTCTCCTTAATTATTGTGCCATCATTACTACAACTTTTGGTCGGATTACTGACTTCTTCAATAAATTTAACTTGACCAATGTCCTTTTTTACATCCTTGATCTCAACTATTGAGCTCACTAAATCTATTTTACTAACGATGGCCTTCAACCCATTTTCTATTTTTGATTGTGACATGGCGATTGACTCTAACGATTCTAATTTGATCAAAATACTATGCAATAATTTCTCTACCGAGCCCAGTCTGTTTGATACGTTGTCTATTTTTAAATTTGTTTCTTGTATTTTAGCTCTTAACCTCTCGTCATTGTCTAACTGCAAATTTACATGTTTTCTCGCTCTTTCATCCTCTAATATCAACTCGTCATTTTTCTCTTTCAATTTCCTCTCGTTAAATGCCTTATTTCTAGCCTAACTTTATCATTTTCTATTTCTAATTTTCTAATTGCCATCTCTTCTTGCCTTTCTTCCCTCTCATAGTCCTCCTCTCTTTCTTCGGCCTCTCTTATACTAACCCAATCCCGCAATTGCCAGTGACCCCAGGTCCTTACCCATCTCAATTAAAGATGTCATGGTTGTCATGACACTGATTATCTTGGACTGACAATACTACTAAGAAAACAGGGAATGCAACCAAGATTAAAAAAATACTTATTGTATCAACAATGCTGATCGTTTAAATAATGTTGTAAACAGAAGAAAAAATATAAAACAATAGCCTAAATGTATGTGTTTTAGTTGCTCTAGGTGGACCCTATTTAAACCTCTACTGTATTCAAAGTAATACAGAATTCCACCAAGAACAACAAACAAAATGCATTAATAGGTTACAAATGTTTAAAATAAAGTGTGCAGGAATAAAATGTTAGACTTAGCTTGTGTGTCCAACACCTTTCGCCGAATTCACAACAATAATACGATATTGTCTATAGACTTGACTTGATATTGTCATACACTGACTTGATCCACAAATTAAAATAATACGATATTGTCCATACACTTCAACTTGACCGGTGCAATGTAGCAGATAAACTAGGTTCACGTCTCCCTCAGGTCGACAGCAACAACAGCTTCATAATACTATATACGCGTACAACACGTCAACAGCATACGTAAAATCAAACTTCCTTTATTGTTCACGTTGACAGCAACAGCAAATCCATGAGATACAGCAATAATCAATACAGTAATACCTCTTTATGACGACAGCATACTTAGAATAAAAACGTCCTGTATTTGTAACGATGACGACAACAGCAACTCACTGCTATACAGCAATGATCAATACATAATAATCTTTTACGTCGACAACATAAAGAAAATCTTCATGTATACAGCAAATATTATTTCACAATATGAATTCAACACTTTATAATGCACAATACTGTTCAGCGTTAGTCAGAGTTACTGTCGGAGGTGCCATAAATGTTACGGGTCCTTTTTATATACTTCATACATGTTACGGGCTCTTTGGTTATGCTCTATAAACGTCTCAGGCCCTTTGGTTTATGTTATGAGTTGTGCGTTTTAATTCGAACTTAGAGATGCAATTTAGCTTAATGTCTGTCAGTTTCACTCTTATTTGCTCACCCTTGTCACAACTCAAAAACCAATCAAACTCGATGCGTTGTTAGTACAACGATTTATTTACATAAATGTACATCAGAATACAATAAGTCCATAAACGAATACACATTTTAATCCACAGTAATTTGCTCTGCCTCAACTCTGACTAATTATAATTCCTGTCCTAAAACTCTGGTCACTAGATCTCTCGTAACTATATCTATCTTCTCTAACTCTCGTTCTAACTCCTCTCTTTTTTTTTTAACTCGGAGAGTATCAAGAATGTTTTGGTATTTCAAAATATTTTGTGATCTCCCTTCCTGGTCTGAGAGACATACCATGATCCACGGGATGGATCATAGGGTTCTGTAGTCAAAAAACCCATTACTTGCGAGGGTGGTGGTACTGTGGTCAATGAGACTATCCGAGACCGCAGTATTCACAGCTGGCGGTGGTGACTTGGTGGTCGGCACACAACACCCTTCCACTCCGTTCCACTCAAGCACACCTGCGCAGCTTGCCATTTCCGGCTGAGGGTACAGGCACACTACACCCTCCCTCTGTCCGAGTGGCAGGAAACCCCTTTCCTTGCCATTCTGGCCGACCGGTGTGTACACACACCCTGCTGGTCTGGCCGGTTTTGGCAAGGATTAAAACCATCTTTCTGCCATCCCTGCAGATGATAGCGGGCACACTCACCCCGCCGCTCTGTAGGCATGACAGACGCATCAACGCCGCCAACAATGGTGTGGTAGGCACACTACACCCTACCATGCTGGCAATGGCGGCGTTAAAAAAAAAAATAAAAAAAAAAAAAGTTCTAACTCCTTCATAACTACGAACTGCCCCCTCACTAACTAATGTCCGAATCCAGCCCCTATTTATACCCTAACGTCCGTGCACTAATTACCCTAAGTACGTCACAGTCTCTTCACTATCTAATCTTTCTAGGAGCGTCACATGTCGTCATTGTTAACCTGCTAGACTGTCGGACAGCGCCTCCCAGTCTTCACACCTTTGCTGTCTACTATTCTATTGTTTCCCACCTTGCCCTAAGTTGTCTGTCACCTTGTCACGATTATTCGTACTAATCTTAATTCTTAGATATCTACTATGTTGAAAGGTCGAAGGGATTGTCTCTGTCTCTAAATCTACTTTAGCTTGTCACAGTATTGTTTCATGTTATTTGTTTGCAAAGTATTTAGCCAATCAGAAATCATGTTCAATGTGTCCTCCCTGCTTATCAACAACTTTTTCTAAGCGTGCTAAACAAACTTTGATATAATTATATTACCTTCACGCAATGTTCTATTTTTTTTTTGGCCCACTCTGTATATCACAGCTGTACATGTTGTTGTGACTTGTGTTGTTGGTAAATACCAGAAATCACAGCTGGCAAAACGCAAAAACAAAAGACTCAGTCGTGAGACTTATTTGGCTGTTGGTCAAACATGTTCTGCTCTTGCTAATTGTTGCAAATATTTGATGAGTGAGACAGACTTGAAATTCATCCTCCTTGGTCATCTGCAGTCGGACCCCATAGAGTTGAGATTTACGTATTATATCTGACTCCCCCCCCTCCCTTTGCTCTAGTTTTTATCTGCCAGACTTCCCGGTGTTCGACTCACTCTATCCAACTACTGATAGCCAAGTAGACACACGTAACATGGACTATAAGTGACACACACAAGGACAGTTTAGGTAATATAGCTGTCTCCAAATTATGCTGTCGATGTCACACATCCCTGACGGGGTGACCGCTCGCAGTCAAACTGGACTATCATGAGAATAATCGGAACCGGGGAGCGTGCTGGCACATAAAAAACCCACTGACGAGCAGTAGTAAGAAAAGGATGTATGGATAAAAGAAAAAATCTACGAAAATAACAAAAAAAACATCCGTACACAGTTTATTCAAAACACGATCGAACGATTGTATTGTTGGAATGTACAGTGACAGTTTCACAGACAAACTTAGTAAGCTTGATATGTCAGTAATGTTAACCAATAAAATGTAGCTCATTGTGTTGAATCATGGATATCTTAGGGTTCGAAGTCGCGTAACGTTACGCGTAAGTTACCGTAAATTACGCGTAATTTACGGTAACGTAATTTTGGAAAATTACGCGTAAATTACGGTATTGTTTCTGTCGCAATTTGTTGTGTTAACAGCGGCGATTAATTAATTGCAGTGATTAGGAGTACCATCTACATCCGGCCACAAGCATAAACCGGAAGTATTCGTTTGGTAAAACAGCGTAAACCGCACATTATATTGTTTGTTTTAAGCGTTTTAGTAAACATAATAAAATAAATATTTTCAATAAGGAAGCCAAAGTCTGGTTAAAAATAAGACAAAATCATAAAAATTTTCTACACAATGCCGCCATGAGCTGTATGGCAAGCGGCCGCAAGCCAAACGTGGAGGTTATAAAACCCAAAGATCCAAAAAATAATAATAATGTTTTTTAAACATTATCTAGATATGTTCCAAATGTCATGAAACGTATAGAAAACATTTTTCCCTGACATGAAATTTTTTTATTGTAATCTGGAAAAACCCATTTTTAGAGCATTTTCGAAAAAAAAAAATGCTCTATTGTCCCCGTTTTGTCTGTCCGTGTACACCCTAGATCTCAACAACCATAAGTCCTAGACCCATGATGTATATATCATTTTGTAGGTCTTGGCCTGCCAAGAAATGACTTTTTTTTTCATTTCGCGATCTGACCTCTCAGGGCCGTAAAAGGGGCCTTAGTACCGTTTTTTACTATATAAGCTATATTAATAAAGGAGCGCTATATCTCAGCAACTATAAGTCCTAGACCCATGATGTATTTATCATTTTGTAGGTCTTGGCCTGACATGTGTACATCAAAAGTTTATTTTGCGATAGGACCTCTGAGGGCCGGGCTTCAGGGCTCCTAAGGGGCTTATATATTATATATACACCTTGTACGTTCAATAACCCGTTCATTTGGTGCGAAATACTGCAGCACGTAGTTTCACCAAGATTTATTAAGAAAATCATCAAATGAAATAGTAAGCTTGTGTTCTGAGTTTAATTGAAAGTATCAGAGCTATGCAACAATTGACGGAGTTTTCGGACGATTAAATGACTATAATTTAGAATGTTTTCAATTATGAGTCCTATTTCAGTAACCACAAACCACTTGTAGTTAGATTTAAGAGACAATAATTTTTTTTCAAATATAAAGAAACGTCTTTATAATTTTTTTTTTACAAATATATGCATTACACAATTAAATTTATAAACATTTCCAAAATTTACAAATATTTACTGAAAGCTAACAAACGTACTGATACATAACACGAAAATGCGCTAACACGTCCTGTGTCCAGAATGGAACAGGCTTAATTGCTTGTTTTTATAAACATTATCTATAATAATATATGTTCCAAATGTCATGAAACGTATAGAAAACATTTTACTGTGTATAGTGTTTCCGTCGATCGCGTCGGCCGTATTACGCTGCGTATTGCACCCACGTCGTCTGTATTTCGCTGCGGATTGCACTAGCGTCGATCACGTGTGCCGTCTTTTGCTGAGTTCGGCAACCGCGGCGGCCGTATTTCGCGCCGCATTGCACCCGTCCTGCGTCGACCGTATTAGACGGTATTACTCAGCCAAAGATGGCCGCCGCTGATGCAGTCAGTACACGACGAAATACGTGGACGACGGGGCAAATTAGTATGACAGGTAAATTAAAAACATTTGAAAACATTATTAAAAATACACCTGCTTGCAATCAGTGAGCGTGAGCAACAAAAGGAACATACATTTTCAAGTAATTTGGGCATTAATGACACCCGTAACTTTGGCGTAAATTACGCGCGCCAATCTTACGCGTAATTTTCGAACCCTAACCAGCGTCGATCGCGTGTGCCGTCTTTTGCTGAGTTCGGCACCCGAGGCGGCCGTATTTCGAGGCGCATTGCACCCGTCCCGCGTTGACCGTATTAGACGGTATTACTCAGCCAAAGATGGCCGCCGCTGATGCAGTCAATACACGACGAAATACGTGGCCGATGCGGACGACGGGCAAATTAGTATGACCGGTTAATTACAAGTTAAAACCTTTGAAAACATTGTTAAAAATACACCTACTAGCAATCAGTGAGCGTGAGCAACAAAAGAAATATAAATTTTCAAGTAATTGGGAATTAATGGTACGCGTAATTTAGGTGTAACTTACGCGTAAATTACGCGTAATTTACGCGTAAATTACGCGCGCCAATCTTACGCGTAATTTTCGAACCCTACTTGTGTCGCTAGCGACTAAGTGGACAAATTATGTACATTCGTATTAGTTATTTCCCTTATGACCAGTATACAACCGGTAATGTAGAGCTGGTCTACCTTCCCCCTTTCTTTTTTTTTTAAACCGAGTGCTCGTCCTTTGATCCCGGTTTGGGAGAATGAAAAGGATGTTTCTATTTACAAAAATAAAAAAATGAAAAAAAAAAAAGAAACGTCCAATCGATGGCAGCTGATTTGGGATCGAATTACTAAGGGGGGAGGGGGGAAGTAAAGAGCTCAACAGCACTGGACACAGTAACCACGTTATATAGCGAGCGGGCAAATGAAGAACTGTCTGAAGGTGGAAACCAAATATCTCTACTGCCTCATTCAAGAGGGGTCTCAAGGCGTTAAGCAGTGCAGCGTGTAAATTATTGGTATTCTGGGGGTGTGTTAAATGGATTGTGTCGGCGTAGGCTGAGACCCCCAGACAGCTGAGGAAAACTATAAATATCTTTTACCTCATTCAGTGGCTCTCAAACGATATATTAAGTAATGCACATTGGTAGACCATTGAACAGTCATAAAGAATGAAGGGTGCTCTGTGCAATAGACTGAGACTTGATTAGATCTCTAGAACAAAATATAATATTTTTTTTTATAAATTAAGAAGTGTTTCTCTAAAAATAAAGTAGTCTTCTAAAAGTTCAGTGTATTGAAACGTTTTTGAAGCAATTCTGTTGAGACAGTTAAAGACTATACATATACATATTTGTACTTTAAATCTAGGGATACATATACATATATATATATATATATATATATATATATATATATATATATATATATATTTAAAGATAGAGGGCACATCTTGTATGTAATAGAAGTATTATATAAGTATAACCAGTCCTATTTGTAAACAGTGCCACTTCATTACGGGGGTGGGGGGGCGGTTGGGTTACCAAAGGGAAGCTACTTTTCTCTTTTTTTTTTTGTTTTGCCTTACTTGGTGAACAACAATTAAGACTGGATTATATTCCTTAATCGGTGTCAGTGGTATTTAGGTCAGTCATATAATGACCTTTTGAACTTTGATCCCTAATTCGAAACTTTGCAAAAAAATAAACGTGCCGGATATTTTTCTTTTTTTTACCAGAAATAAACTTTCAGACATTGTGGATGCCCGTGAATCAATCTGAAAGTGTCATCCACTGTACTAAACGAAACAGTGTGTGTTTATGTACACTCTGTGGGACGGAAGACATCTCTTAGATCCTATAAACCACAATTTCCTCCTCTTTATAATTCACGAGCTTTTATAGCATTCAGAAAATGATTTTTTTTTGTTATATGTAAAGTGAAGAACTTATGGTCCCGTGGCATGCGTAGTAATCTAGTCTTTGTCGTTGATCCAGGGGGAGACCATCACGTTTGTTTTCATTTTACATATTGGCTTTTTTTTCTTGTTATGGAACCTGATTATTAAAATTTAAATTAATATTTTTATTTCTTCTTATTTTTTTGTTATTTTTTTTTTTTGCGTTAGATAACTATTAAAAAGATTTTTTTTCAAATGCTATTTCCGCTTGCAGACGATTTTTTTTCCACAAACTGTTGGCACACCAGTGGATGAAACATCTCCTTTGAAATGGAATTCAAGAAACGTGTATCGGAGTTCGATGAGCTGTGTATTTGAATGTAGTAAACAAAGCACGAAAGAGTTTTATTAAAAAGGTGATGTCTAAAGTCAGTCAGCAGTCCCAATACTCTTGGGAATTCCTTCACTTTATGGTTGAACATGGCAAACATCCGCAGTTGGCAACAGTGGAACTTCATTCTTACTTTGTAATGATTGACTTGTCTTCTTGTTCAATTGTTTGTTGGTCTGTCTGCGTGTGTGTGTTTGTAGGCTTGGATGTGTGTGTGTGTTTGTGTGTGGATATCTGTGTGTGTTTTTGGTGTTGGAAGGTCATTGTTTGCTAGCGTTTGTTTGTTTGTATGCATGTATGTGTTTATTTTTGTGTATTGGTGGCTTGTTTTGTGCTGATTTCTTTGTGTACTGGTGGCTTGTTTTGTGCTGATTTCTTTTTGTGTACTGGTGGCTTGTTGTGTGCTGATTTCTTTTTGTGTGCTGTTGGCTTGTTGTGTGCTGATTTCTTTTTGTGTACTGGTGGCTTGTTGTGTGCTGATTTCTTTTTGTATGCTGGCTGCTTTTTGTGTGCTGGTTGCTTTTTGTGTTTATCGGCTATATGTGTAGTTTTATTGGGGTGGAAATTTATTCACTTGCCGTATTTTGTAATCTTGTGTGTGTGAATATGCCAATGTATGTGTTTATTTGTTTATTGGTTTGTTTGCCTGTACATGTATGTTCGTGTATATGTGTATGTCTGATATGACAGTTCTCCTATTCATTACTTTAGTTTATTTCTACAGCCAGCGGTAGTAACTAGAATGACTAGTCAGTTATACAAAATAGAAAAAAGCGGACTTAAGTGTGTGCTTTACGGTTATATAGACTGCACTTTGAAGCAATACATGGACGCAATATCCTTACTTATTTGTTTAAAACATTGTTACCTTAATTTGACTTTATAAGATGTACGTTGAAATCTTTTACTGCTCTTCTTTTTTCTTTGCATGGAAATTTTTTCACATCATCTTCCTTTTTGGGGCTCTTTAAGTCCCTTTACGGTTGAGATGTTTATTTTTTATATTATGTAGCATTGATATAGACTAGAAGTTCTTCCCCTTTTTTTAAATTATAAAGTAGATCCTCACACGAAAGATCGCGAATGAATGTGTTGATATTTTCATAACGGATTGTGCCTACCTTTCTAATGCGATACTTGTGCACTTGGATAGGTTACGAGTCACGCCGCTAACTGTCGACCCCCGTTTTTTTCCAAACTGTAGGCTGATCTAGACGAAAATTATATGTCGTTGCGAAATCCTGCATAAACATTTCCGGGTGCCCTTGGCGAACGCGTAACACGGGTTGAGAGCCGTTGTTATAAACCCTATTATGGGACAAGTTTTTGCAGGGCCTCTGTTTTATGCCTACCATTATCGATAGGGCAAAAGAAATGGAGGCAGCACGGCGACACAGGGGGGAAAACTTTTACCTTGACTGGATAATTAACCCCTTTTCTCGACGGAGATCGAACCCGGGACTTTCAGGTCGACCATCCCTCGGGATGTTGAGATAAAGCTTTCAGATTACTTACAAAATGTACACACTTTAAAAAAAAACATGTATTAAGTCGCAATTGATTAATATATTAAATTAAGAAATAAAAGTGATACAGGGGCGGGGTGGAATGAGCGATGAAAGCTTTAAAAATGTGTTCTTCTCTTTATTAAAATAACACAATTTAAAATTGTTTCATACATCTTGTCACAAAATCCATAATTCTTGAAATTTTTTTTTTACTGAGCCTGTCCGCACAACATTTCAGATTAAATTTACACCGTGTTTATTGATCAGACTTTGTTTGTTTGTTGATATAAGTTTCAAAACTACCTTTAATGGACCTAAGCCAGGTCTATTACACATAGACTTTAAGTATGTTGGGTCGTTGGGACTGGAACCCGTTGTCTTCACAATCACGTCGTTTGGGTGTCACACACTACCAGAATGCGATCCGTGCAGTATAAATGAATCCGGAACACTATACGAATATTAGAAATCATCACATGCGGGCAAAGTGCTTGAAGGAAAGGCAAAATAGGGGCAAAATATAGCAGTTTTACCTTTTACTGTGGAAAATAATCACTTATTTTTTTTTGCTGTACCATTGTACACCTTCTTTTTTTTTTTATTCGCTGCAGTTGACCAAAAAATAAAACAAACTTGGTTCGAATATTTGGACGCTTCGCTTAATAGACGTTCGGATAAACGACGCTCTACTGTACATCTGTTATAAACTACTAATGCGACAGTTTTTTTTGTTTTACTTTTCTTTTGTCCCTACCAATGGCTGATACTGAAATGACCATAGACGCACCACGGAGAATAAAGGCCATTGGGCACGCCGGTGTTTGTGCGCGTGTGTGTGTGTGGCGGGGGGTGGGTTCAAAACTGGCTAAAACATGAAGATCCAGCTTAATGAATACACCAAAATTGTTTCTCCAAGACGCTACGCGCTGTTAAATAACCGTTTCTCACATAATTCAACGCATATATATATATATATACATATATATATATATACAAACAATATATATATAATAAACAAAATCCACACATGCCCCTATCGAGATCTCCTTATTGATGTAAAATACTTTGTCTCCCCTCTCCCCCCCCCACTAACTTTATTAGAAGAAGACGTAGGCCTTTTTAGATTTAGTTTTATTTTAGTTGTCAGTAAGATTTACCATAGCACGGAAGAATTCAACTACTAGAAATCCCAACATTTCTGTGAACTACAAAATAAAAATATATATATATATATACCCTCCCCCCCCCCAACCCTATCAATCCTAAAGCGCCAGTAACATGTGAAAGTTCTCTTACATAAATTTGTTTAGGACGCTTTTGATATTCACGGTTTTAGTCCATCCATAATTACGGTTATGCTGACATGGCGAATGTTCTACAGATCACGTTTCAATTATTAGATCCATAGAGAAACATTTATCTGGCCGAATATAAAAACATGTTCATTTAATAGCTTGGTTGGAACTGTCTTGTACCCGTGAACATTATTAAGAAAATAATAAAAACAACTGTCTACGCCGCTGAATCAATGGCCCATTCACTTTGTTTATCCGTGTCCCCCCCACCCCACCCCTTCCCTGCCCCTGCCGTCCCCCCCCCCCCCTCAACGAAATATCTGCTATGGACCAGGGACCCAGGTGGAAGAAAAGGGAAATATGACGTGCTCTGTCTGTCAACGCCAGATCGCTTAGACGATTACAGAATTGTGTATTCAAGTACGAGGGATAATAGAGCCGGTCACATGAACAACCCGCTTCGAAAAAATATTTTCGTTTCCAGCGATACCGTAGTACAGCACGGATCGATTAGTTACTTTTTTTTTTTTTAATGTTTGGCATTGGACAATCTGACATCGTATAAAGGACGGACGAAAAGAGTGAATCAGATTCGATTATATTTATACTGATGGAGATATTAAAAAGGAAAAAAAAAACGGGTTTTAATAAAGAGAGGTCTGGTCGATGGGTGAGTGAATCAGATGATTCGATTGGTTGAGAATGGTTCCACTCTTAAAATACTTTTGTTTATGAATTTTAAATTAATCTCTGTATTAGTTGTTTGAGTTTTATTACTTATGACTTCTATGAGTTTTATTACTTATGACTTCTATGAGTTTTATTACTTATGACTTCTATGAGTTTTATTACTTATGACTTCTATGAGTTTTATTACTTATGACTTCTATGAGTTTTATTACTTATGACTTCTATGAGTTTTATTACTTAGGACTTCTATGAGTTTTATTACTTATGACTTCTATGAGTTTTATCACTTATGACTTCTATGAGTTTTATTACTTATGATTTCTATGAGTTTTATTACTTATGACTTCTATGTGATCATTTTTAGTTTTCTAAAAACTTTAAGTATATCTCTTATTGAACTTGTCAATATTTAAATTTTTGTTTGTACTTAATTCAGAAATTATTTTTTTTTTATCACTGAATCTAGCATATCGACCAGACCATGGTTGTTTATAAAATAAAATAAAATTAAATTAAATTAACCGGAAACCAGCTTTTATTTACCTTAATGTTCGGCCAACTTACAGTTTTGTATCAATCTTTTATAGATAGATAGATAGATAGATAGATAGATAGATAGATAGATAGATAGATAGATAGATAGATAGATAGATAGATAGATAGATAGATAGATAGATAGATAGATAGATAGATAGATAGATAGATATAGATAGATAGATAGATAGATAGATAGATAGATAGATAGATAGATAGATAGATAGATAGATAGATAGATAGATAGATAGATAGATAGATAGATAGATAGATAGATAGATAGATAGATAGATAGATAGATAGATAGATAGATAGATAGATAGATAGATAGATAGATAGATAGATAGATAGATAGATAGATAGATAGATAGATAGATAGATAGATAGATAGATAGATAGATAGATAGATAGATAGATAGATAGATAGATAGATAGATAGATAGATAGATAGATAGATAGATAGATAGATAGATAGATAGATAGATAGATATAGATAGATAGATAGATAGATAGATAGATAGATAGATAGATAGATAGATAGATAGATAGATAGATAGATAGATAGATAGATAGATAGATAGATAGATAGATAGATAGATAGATAGATAGATAGATAGATAGATAGATAGATAGATAGATAGATAGATAGATAGATAGATAGATAGATAGATAGATAGATAGATAGATAGATAGATAGATAGATATATAAACAGATATGTAGACATACAGCTAGACAGTCAGACAGACATATAGAAAGATAGATAGATAGATAAATAGATAGATAGATAGGTTGGTTAGAATGTAAGTAGGTTGGTAGGTATGTAGATTGGTTTATGGCATATATTTTGGTAGGTATTTAGTTAGGTTGGTTGGTAGGTATCTTGGTATATAGTTTAAATCAAATTACAGATAATGTTTAAAATGTGCAATACTAAAAAGAGTTAAATGAAGGAAGAGAGAGAGAGAGAGAGAGAGATGGTCTGGGATGAAGCTATATATTGATTTTAAAGTTTGAGAGATAGAAAAGAATGAATATATATTTAAAGACATAAATAAAAACTAGGTCAACAGAATATTTTGTCTCTGTGCATTCTGTTATTTATTACTTCTATAAAATAACAGACCACGACATTCCAGACATCCAATAGAAAGGTTAAAATCGTCCGTTCAGCCCAAAATAAAATTATTGGGTTTAAATATCTCAAGCAGAAGACATGTTGCCCAGAAGTAAACTAATACACATATAACCGCCAGGCTTGTGTTTCCATAAAGTAGACTGTACCCCCAGGGCCTTTCGGTGCTGTATTCGCCCCTCCACCCCCCCTTCCCAGGCCAGGCGATGTGCGTACATACGAATCGATAGGGTTTTTAAATCAAGTGATGCGCGAAAATGAACACACAAATAAAAACAGTTGTGTGAGCTGTGGAATACTTTTCGAGGTTGGAAACAGATGACTTCCCTATACAAGTAGATCTTTTGCATTACATTTTATGAGAATGATTAGTGTATTTATGTAGGTTCTATGTTTATATCTGTCAGCAGTTTTAATTGTATTTATGTCGGCTATATATTTATCTGTCAGTAGTTTTTAATGTATTTATGTAGGCTATATATTTATATCTGTCAGCAGTTTTAATTGTATTTATGTCGGCTATATATTTATATCTGTCAGCAGTTTTAAATGTATTTATGTAGGCTATATATTTATATCTGTCAGCAGTTTTAAATGTATTTATGTAGGCTATATATTTATATCTGTCAGTAGTTTTTAATGTATTTATGTAGGTTCTATGTTTATATCTGTCAGCAGTTTTAATGGTATTTATGTAGGCTATATATTTATATCTGTCAGCAGTTTTAAATGTATTTATGTAGGCTATATATTTATATCTGTCAGTAGTTTTTAATCTTAAATCTACTTGTTGATCATAATAGTATCTTCTATTTAAGTATGTCTCTTAAAAGTCAACTAGTTTATCTATAGCCAAATAGTTTTCTGCATGTCTGTCTAATTTTTATTTATCATATAAAAATCAAATATGTATCTTAATAATCAATTATTTTTCTCAACAATCAAATATCTATCACTCAATCATTTCTAGGTTTATCTATCTATAATCTATCCTTTTTTCTACCTATCTATCTATTTTATAGATCCATCAAAGCCAATTAATCAATCTATCTATTAAAGCTAATCAATCGAAGAATCACCCTTGTAACCTATTTATCCTAACTACACATCATCAATCAATTGATCTATAAATCTTTTATCAGATGGTCCATGCATATATACTATAACATATAGATGCCAGTATTTATGTATTTCTTATTTCTTTTGCTAAGCATCAATGTATGTATACCTAAGAATTTTACAAACGTATTTCTAAACTTTGGCAAATATTTTAGCTGTTCATATGCCTGAAATAAATCTATACAAGAAGGATTACATAAATAAACCAACTTCAAATACATGAATAGTTAGTTCTTGTTGTTCCTTGGTATTTCAAAATATGTGTACAATAAAAAGTAAAGTACTTTATGCAAGGTCTCTATGTAAATCCATTTGTACTCTCTAACCAAAAATAAAGTATCCTTAAAAACATTCCTTTAAAAATCGATGCTGGGAACAATCAAAAAGCTGTTCAGAGGTTTTTAAAAATCGATTACTGATTGCAGCAATAGTGGATTTCGGGTAAGAAGAATATGATTTTAATGATCGGAAATGCGCTCTTTGTGGTCACTCTGTACACAGACGAATCCAAAACAGTTCCCATTGATTTCACTCTGAAGACGTTACTTTTAAGTCCAAGTTCTACAAAGCGACCTAGTTCACCAGGTTAATTGTGAGCAACATTAAAAGTTAATAACAGGCGTTATTTAAATATGTTTGTATTACCTTGTTAGTGAATTAAAGTATTCAAGGCTTACATTTATATTTTCTAATTTTTGTTCATGCATCTAAGATATGTTTTTTTTTTTATTATTTTATAATGTATTTTGACAGAAAAGTGAAATTCATTTGAGATCTATTTATAGTAACAAGTCAGTGCATATTATGTCATTGTAGTGGAAGAGAAAACTGGTACACGCAGGCCCGGGACAGGGATGTAACCCCTTGTTTATCGGGTTAGGTCAGTAGGTGGGTGGGCATTCTTTTTTGACCGCGGGCCGCAATGAGCTGATATATCTGAAAGATTAGCAAGACGAAGAGTAGATAGATGGGGTTATTTAGATGAAAAAAAATATTAATTCAATGTCAAAATCATTGATGTGAATGAATGGGGGGGGGGGCCGGAGCAATCCGTTTGACGTGGCTGTATTCGGCCCGCGGGAAGTAGTTTCTACCACCTCCGAGCTAGTGTTTCTCCTAATTAAAAAAAACAGCAACTGGCCAGCTGTTTTGTTTACATTTGTTTCTACAAAAAGTCGCTCTTATTGCCACAAAAGAGAATCTCAACTTTGTATTATCAACTTCTGTTATTAGCATGTTTATCACGTATGCTGATTGTTATTTGTTTCCCACTTGTATTTCTATGTACTCTTCTTATTCTTTTTCTTCCCATTTAGGGCCCTGGCCTGCCATACTACTCTCTACAGCCCATTTAGGGCCCTGGCCTGCCATACTACTCTCTACAGCCCATTTAGGGCCCTGGCCTTCCATACTACTCTCTACAGCCCATTTAGGGCCCTGGCCTGCCATACTACTCTCTACAGCCCATTTAGGGCCCTGGCCTGCCATACTACTCTTCCCCACTTTTCCCGATCCATGGTCTTCTTCCCCCAACTCTCTAACTCCTATGGCTTTAAAGTCTTTCTCCACTTCCTCTAACCATCTACTTCTTGGTCTGCTCTAAAGCTTTTTTCTCATTGGGTGTTGCCTTATATATGTACTCTAATGCGACGAAATATTAAGTTAAATTGAAATACATTATATATAATATTTATCTGTTTACTAAGTTCTGGTTGGCATGTTTAGTATGAACGAGGCGGATCCATAAAAGCGTTACAGAACAGAATCTAATCGATTCACCTTTAATTAAATATGAAAATGATATTAAATGTTGAACAATGAAACCAGTAATAGGTTTCGGACGAATAAACACATCTCAAATGTATTTGCAATTTTTTTTTTAAAAAAAAAGGGAAAAAACTTTGCCACATTAATGGCCGTTACGTCATCTAATTCTCATCCATACAAATACACCTTAATTCAATTATTGAAGGCGATGTTTTGATTTTGTTCGCTTGAGGTCATCGCGCAGAACTTGGCAATGCATGAGCGGCAGCCGCGTTAGTGTTAATCTGGTGATATTAGCGACACGTTCAACGAGTCTTGAGTTACTCATCTTCTTTCAAGTAGCAGCAGGTTGTCGGGTCAGATTCATTGTTTACAATGGACAGCATACTACAAAAGGAGTATTGTGTCATTAAATAGCGACATAGAGAGCCGTTTTTTTAAAAGATTAGGGGAGCCCTGAGGCAAATATATAGGTAGATACTTTTTCAGGGGATAATAATAATAGACAGTTATTTTTTATTGGGGGGTTCTAATAACGTCAGATATGATAACAATTATTACTTTCATTCAGGTCCACCGACAAATTTCGGGCCCCCTGGGCAGGGCTGTCAAAAGTCCGGGCCCTTAAAACTGGCCGGGCCCCTTGCGCATTCGCCACCCTGCCCCCACCCCCTCTGGGCAGCACTGCTGTCTGTGGTCTCCTTTACGAACGGCGGGGGTCTCTTTGGGTTCGCCCAGTTTGTCTATGCATAATAACAGATCTCATTATTGTTATTGTTCACTATATGCCGCGTATAGAACAGAGATGGGCAAACCACAGACCCCCGCGGGCCAAGTACGGTCCGTCATGTTGTTTGAGCCGCCGAATGTACATTATTTCATGTACACACTCTATCTAACTGCTCTGTGTGACACACGGTTCGAAATGTTTGCCCCCCCCCCACCCCCCCCCCCCTTTGGTTATGAAATTGAAAATTCAAACGAAGATAACACCAGTGAAAAAAAAATAAAATGTCAGTTTGGCAATAAATCTACAGGCGTGCTATAAACGACCCATAAATTGAGTTCATTTCGAGAAAGGTACAAACAAGTTTGGTCAACTTAGAAATGACCAGCCGAGCCGTTACTAATGTTCCCACCACCATGAATAGTCAATGTGTGTCCGGCTATCGGCATCCGATGACTAAGTAGCATCGTTTTTATTTCCAGCCAATCGTTGAAGATTTCCCCTTTTTAAACTTCGCTTATGCAAAAGAATTAACGCAAAAAAAAAAATTAGATTAAAAAATAAAAAGCCAAGAAACAGACATTCCCCCTGCGAGTCATGTAAAAATGACCATATTGTGACCATTGATAGAATCCAATCTCAAATGTAAAAGAAGTAAACGGGGTTTTTCCCCCTTTTTGGTTAAATAAAACCAAAATGTTGTTGATGTTTGGTATCAATTGAAATCGTTTTCTTTTTTTTAGCAGGATTAGATTTTCTGATGATCAATTGATTTCTACAGTGATCATCTCATTTTAAATTATATATATATATATATATATATATATATATATATATATATAGAGAGAGAGAGAGAGAGAGAGAGAGAGAGGGAGAGAGAGAGAGAGAGAGGGAGGGAGAGAGAGAGAGAGAGAGAGAGGGAGGGAGAGAGGGAGGGTTGGTGGCTTACTCTTTAAAACATCATGAAAGCTATTTAGATTAGGTCTCCTCTCAGTCTACTCTCACTGATTTTTTAAACGTGACTCATCTAAGTCCAATCTATTCCTTGATCTATAAATAACATAATTATTCTCTTTGTTCCTAGCAAAACAATAAAACACTTCACTGCTCTTTGAAATTTAACTAACGGAATAGAGCCTGGACTTAATCCTGATGGGGCTAATGAGATTAAACTGCCGTTTTTTTTTTTTTTGCAGCTTTTCGGAGACTGCCATAGAGTCCTTTGGCTAGCGGGCCAATAGACTTGTCCAGAGTCTGGACCTTGCCAGACGTGGTGAACCGTTTCCTCGTCCACCCTGCATTGTCGGTGGAATCGGCAGTCGTTATTGAGTACCATGTTTTTTTTAAATAAAGGCGCCTATCGGACAATGTCCAGTTGGAAACAAGACTGTCTTGGCCTGATTGTCTCTTCGAGGCCCTCCACCACGGGTTGTCTCACAAAGTGTCGGTCCACATTCCTGCTCAACTCTCTCACTGTGAACTGTTGTCCCAACTCAGAAGCCTAGCGGTTGTTTCAAGTGTGCGTAGTTTGGCAATACTGGACTCAAAGGAGACAACCAGCGGGACTGGTTAAATACAAACACCCCCAACCCGCCCCTGTCATCACTTATGGGTTACTCCGGGCTCGGTGTGGATGACGGCCTGGGAACTCCCAGGAAAGCCGAATTGACCTAGGATTCACTATAAGGGTCACTATTAGAACAGTAGCTCTGTACATCAGCGAATAATTATAACTGCCCAGCAACGCAGATATATGACAATGACTTACCATCATTATATCAATAAAACTGACCATCGAGATATAACATTTGATTTCAGAACATAAGTACCATTAAACACATCTATCAAACATATCTTAGATAGCCTCCAATAATGGTTGACCATAAAAAAACCAACAAATACAGCTGACCATAAACTAATGATTACAGCTATCACTCCTTAATTAGCTATGACTGACCATCAACAACAGTAAAGACACATACAACCGAGCAACTTATATAACAATAACTGCTTATTAAATACTTTATTAGTCATGACCAATAGAATCAACTATAACCTAATATAAGTAAAGGAATAGTGCGGAACATTGTAAACAAGTAATAGACCACATAAGATCTGAATAGACACAGAAAAGATAAGTAGATAGAAGATAGAAAACACAGAAATAGATAGAATGCACATAATATATAAATAGATAGAAGACACAGAAGATAGAAATAGATAGAATGCACATAATATATAAATAGATAGAAGACACAGTAGATAGAAATAGATAGAATGCACATAATATATAAATAGATAGAAGACACAGAAGATAGAAATAGACAGAATGCACATAATATATAAATAGATGGAAGACACAGAAGATAGAAATAGACAGAATGCACATAACATATAAATAGATAGAAGACACAGAAGATAGAAATAGATGTATAGATAGATAGGCCTATCTATAGCTCAGCGAAAGAAAAAACCACTGATTGCTCTTTCTTTTCAGATTCGTCTCTCTCTCTTGTGCTCACAAAGCTCACGCACACACACACACACACAATCATACGTACATACACACACGCACACATCGTTCACTCACACCACACACACACGTGCGAGCATGCACTTTCATTCATTGGCCTCCTCTATTTTCTCATTACGTCTTCATTTATTCTGACTTTCTCTGTCACGCCAAGCAATTTACATCAGTGTCATTGACACCATTCACTCCCTCCCCACCCTCTTTCCTTTTCCTCCGCCCCTGCTCCTTCCTTCTATCTCTCCCCGTTCCTCCACACACCCGTCTTTTGAACAACTTACCCTTCCCCCCGCCCCCTCCCCATAAATAAACTTATCATTGTTCATCTCCTAGCTCAAGTCGCTAGGGACAAGAAAAAAGTAAAATGTATCAAAGGGTATCTGTAGTATTTCATGTGTCTAAGATAATGATTTGAGAACTCATGTTTAAGTTGACCCAGTGTCAAAAAAGTCAGACAGAGCCCCCCCCCCTTCCACTGCCCCGCTCCACCTCTCCTCCCCACCCCATGCCGTTCTTATCATCCAATTATCGTTCATTCCAGTGGACTGTACAAATCGTATAAACTGTCAGGTGGCAAGTCTGAATATCTTTGACAACTGAAAGTTCGATATATTGCGAGAGGTGTAAGTCTACTGTTGGGGGTTGTATGTAGCTAATGTTATTTATTGTGGTGAGTCAGTTGGAAAATGCAAGAGATTATGTACATTTCCTTAGAAACAGCCAATGAATTATTATCTATTTTTTTTTCTTGGTTACATTTATCTCGTTAATACAGAATCATTGTGAAGCCTTCAGTTCGAACATTTATCTCACTAATACAGAATCATAGCAGTGGCGTAGTGAGGGAGGGGTGTCATGCCCCGGGCGCTACTCACAAAGGGGCGCCAAATGGTATATTTTACATATTAATATTAAAGGGTTTTCAAATGGGGGGGGGCGCTAAAAAGATATTGTGTCCCGGGCGCGAGTTAAACTCGTTACGCCACTGTATCATTGGAAAGCCCCGAGCCTTAATTACGGCATTTATCTAAAATTAGATCCAGCGCCTGGCACATGAATTTCTTAAGCAGCAATCGTCGATGTTACAGTTTCAAATCACCTTTTTGTACTTATTTCCCTCCCCTTTTTCATGAGTGGCATATTTCCTCTGCGTACCAATTATTCCTAAACGATATCCACTTTATGTCTCGATTGTGTCATTTGCTCCAAAGAAATTCCACTTTATTGACACCAGACTGGTCATTTACATTGCGCCCCCCCCCCAACCTTTTTCTCGCCGCGGACCATTCGACGTGTGATAAGTTAAACGCGGCCCGCGGGGTGAGGTGGGGGAGGGGGAAGACATTGACTATTTATATTTTAGATTGTTTTTGATTTACAATGCCATTGCCACTCAGCTTCCTGGTTAACATCTTGTCCCATGAAAGTCGCGCTATCCCGAAAGAAATACACCACAATAATTAAAAAGGTAATAACTTTTAATGTTACTTGAGCGGCCCGGGGGGGGGGGCTGGGGGACTTCTGCACTAACATATACATTTATTTGCATAATTCATTAAAAGTGGTCGTTGTATATTAATATATAGATAAAAAATAATCAATGTCATTTATTCGAGACTAATTATAACCTGTCCCTAGCTCTCTGCCCAATAAGTTGAGGTAAGGTGGACTGGCACAACTGCACGGCACTATACCTCTTTCCTGGCATGACCCTCGTATGACTGAATTTTTGTTTTTCATTCTGCTCAGAGACAACCGTAAGTTTGTGATATATTTTTTTTTAACGAACTTGGTTTATGGCCCATGGAACATATCCTTTGTTCTCACGAAGGATTGAAACCAGGTCGACAGTCGAGCCACAACACTCCTAGGTCACACGTCTTAAAAAACAATCATGTGCAGGTGTTTTATGACGGTAGGTATAATGTCCAAGGTGTTTTAACTTTGTCCATCTGACCTTATAAATGTTTGAATAAAGACATTAAAACCTACCAATGATTCAAGGCCGACTTCATCAACAGGTGTTTTTTTGTCGTCACACTTTAAAAGAAGGAACAAATATTAACTGCGAAATTAAATGATTGAGTGAAACGGATGGTCGAGTGGTGTAGATACTCGACTGTCGACCTGAGAGTCCTGGGTTCGATCCTCGATGAAAACCGTGGAGTTTTCCCCGGTGTTTTCGGTGCACAAATCCACCCAGCTTTAAATGGGTACCTTGGGAAGTATGGTATATATTGTGATACCACACAATTCCTTCATATGCCGAGGTTACAGAAATTGATGAATTCTGCAATTCATCTGTCCCGCTGGCCCGTTAGGGTTAAGGGAAATTTATTTTATTAAATGATTATCAAGGACACACAAACATATGCTTTCTAGAGATGAATATTGGGGAGAAGAGTAGTATGACAAGACAGGGCCCTAAATGGGCTTAGAGTTAAAGGAAGAAGATATATATATATATATATATATATATATATATTTCAATAGATCGATGCATTTACTGATATGCTGACACATATATAAATAAACAACACTTGAACACAATATTCATCAGTACCAACAACACTAAAAAAAAAATTACTAACAGCCCTGAAAAAAACACAAACAAAACTTATCAACTTGGAGATGAGAAAGGTCTCATAGACAAGTAAAATTGTCCAATTTTCTGGACGTGCAAAACAATGGTTGGCTCCCTCCAGACACAAAAAACGTTTCCTATCCCATGATGATTTCTGTCAAGGAAAAATGTAAGACATAATTTGTATCAATACATCGACAAGCCCTTAAATGGTATCCAGCATTTTGAGATTTTTTTTTTAAATATGAGAGGAAGGATTGATCATCCTTGACCTCTTTCTCTCTCTCTCTCTCTCTCTCTCTGTTATAGAACAAATGTATTATTTGTTCCATGTTATATGAAGTCATTGTTTTGTACTGAATTTACTTAGAACTTTTATTAAATGAGGTATAAAACATGATCTATCAATGTATCAGAGGCGTACCTAGGGTGGGGGAAAGGGGGTGTCCAAATTCGAAAGTCCCCAGGGCCCCAGCTTGAAGGGGGCCCCCAAAACTTTTTTGTTACATTAAGTATATTATCTCATGTCATGGTGTCGAATGTCAAAATGCAGGGGCCCCAAAGCAGCCAAGCGACCCCCCCCCCCAAATCACAAGGTTCGGCACTGTTATGTATATGCCTATACGTTTGTCTTTATCCTTAAAAATCAGTATGTGACTTAATGAATCTACTATCAATCTATTTATCTTTATATTATCTGAAAATATCGATACATGTATATCGAACTATCGATCTGAACGTTTTGCATAAAGTGGCGCCTGAATTTCGTTAACTTTGTTAATTGTAATAGCCGTTACTTTGGTATCGTTTGTTCTCTCTCTCTCTCTCTCTCTCTTTCTTTCTTTCTCTCTCACTCTCAGACACACATACAAACACACACACACGCCATTACTATCTCTCTCTCTCTCTCTACAATATCCATAACCGTATCACGGCTTCAGACAGCGTGTACAAACGTATTAACCGACTAATGACGACACACATGACACAGAGAGTGTAACAGGTGGGACCAATAATTCACTTCACTGACCTACATAGTGACGTATTCATCGAATTCGTCTAAAAGGAAAAAAAAAATTGGCCCGGACCCCAACGTCCAGCTTTATCTCACTCTCACCACCACCCCCCCTCCACCCCTTCACCCAATCCGCCCCCCCCCCAACATGTATGATGAACGAAAAGCTACGTGCTCTCATACAACTCTCTTGATTGCGTCCCCTTTTTTTTTTGGCGTCAATGTCTTTCTCTCTTACTTCCCCTTTTCCTTGTGTCGTTCCGCCCGCCTCCCACTCCCCCCCCACCCCATCCTTCATGAGCTAAAACTTCACCCCCACCCCCACCATCACCAATGATTCGAACGCCCGCCCGCCCGCCCGCCCCTCACCCTTCCCTCCCATTTAAAGCGTCAGATATAGGGACGCTGATCATGCATACCAAACTTATCAACGACAGACATATCTGATCAAAGCAGACACTGACGCTAGTCTGTTCAGACACCCGCCTTGAATACCCGAAGGTCAAAAAATAGTTTCCGCTTTCATTGGGGGGGGGGGGATACGCAATGTAAACGTGGCCCCGGGGGGGTATGCATGTGTGTGTTGGGGTGGGGGAGGGGTATTGGGGGGGGGGGAGAGTGATTTGTTTATTCGGTCTTCAATGGCCACATTTTCTGTATATTGTTTTGATATGAAGACTAAATTAAGGCCAGAATACGTCATCGCTGACGTCACACTTGTCATCCTTGGGCCTGTCCTTGATTGGTTAAAATTGTGAGCATCCCTCTTTAACATTATAATGTAACATGAACAAAACTATTGCTGTGTCAATTTGTGTATGTATGTATAACAATGTAATCTTCAGTTTGTGACATGTATAACAATATGATCTTGAGGTTGTGACATGTATAACAATATAATCTTGAGGTTGTGAAATGTATAACAATAAAATCTTGAGGTTGTGACATGCATAATATAATCTTGAGGCTGTGACATGTATAACAATATAATCGTCATGCTGTGACATGTATAACAATATAATCTTGAGGTTGTGACATGTATAACAATATAATCTTCAGGCTGTGACATTTATTAATGTGAAACGTTAAGCAGATGGAAGAACAAATTAATATAAATAATAGCGATTTGGGTTCTGCGTTAAATCGAAAGTAAAGAATTAATACAACAGTATTCCAGTTTAAAATACAATCATGAAAAAAATCGGATCTGCCCGAAACCAAAAATAACCTAGCCTAACGATCAAGCCTAAGGGGATATAAATCTATGTTAAGGTTTTGCAGGGTACAGCTAGTGTCTCTGATCGTATATCGCAGTTGTTCTCAAAACTTTTACAGTCGGCCACCCACAGTTTGAAAGTCTCTGCTTTGTGACTTGGCGGAGGTTTGGTTGTGAAATCGACCTACATGTTTTTTTGGCTACGAGTTCCATTCCTAGCGTGTCCAGTCGTCGTCATCTGACATTGTCTCCCGTGCTGCTTCCAATGAGACTGCACTCCGAAACCGTTTCGTTAAAGGTTTACATAGGCTTTACATATCAACTTTACCGGGATGCTGGTACAAATATTGGAAACGTTTTTATTCCCTTTTTTTTTCTACATAGAAAATTGAGTAAATGTTATCACCAGGATTTGCACATAAAGTGTTAGCCGCGCTCATGTGCGGGTCACTTTAGCTCCCCCCCCACGCCCCCCCCCCACGCCCTTTTCCCCCACTCTCTGTTTTCTTGATTAATATTATAGAAGAAAAAGTCAAATTTGGAACAGGTCCTTGCCTGAGAGTCATTGCGTCGTCCACCCTCTGAGACAGTACATAGAATCCATGGAGAGAATACGGCATACATTAGAGCTAGTGTCAAATTTCACAAGCTATCTTTGTAGTAAGCAGACAGGCTAGTCGAAAATTGTCCATACTGCAGGTATCGCAAGGGTGAATCTTCAATAATGTTGCTCTGTTATTAAAACCCAGACCGTTGCAAAAAATGTTTCCCTATATAAACCCAGTTTTCAAGTCACCCAGAATTAAAAAAAAAACAAGGAAAAAAAACTAAAATATAGAAACACTCTATATAATTATAAAAACACAGAAAGTACCCATTTCAAAAACATAGGCTAAGTTCTCATAGCAATCTAAAATTAACGATTTTTACAGAAACTGTCATGTTAAAAAACATAGAAAACTTGAACATCATTTTTTTTTTAAATACCTTGGAGCCATTTTTTTTTTCTTTTTCTTTTGCGACGACATTTTTTTTAACGGTCGAATCTTCGATGATTTATCTCCCATGTGATATCTCTGGTCAATTTGTTTCAGAATTTATTTTTCGGATTTTTTCTTTCTCCCTCTGAGATAATTAGTTCGCGGACATGATGAGAATTCCACGTGGTGGATTTAATAAATTCATCCTACATTCTACAACGGGACGGGCTGGGGCTCAGTATTATAATCAAGAGTTGACAGTTATGTAGATTTTAGTTTTTACTTGTAACTCCTGATTCCTAAAGGTTATATATCATGTAATGGTGGTGGTTAAAATCAAGAATAAATTTTACATTCTTTAAAGTTTCATTGTGTTCAATTTACAGCACTTATTCATCGTAAAGTTTCATTAAGTTCAATTTACTCCAATTATTCATGGTAAAGTTTCATTGTGTTCAATTTACTCCCATTATTCATGGTAAAGTTTCATTGTGTTCAATTTACTCCACTTATTCATCGTCAAGTTGAATTGTGCTCAATTTACTCCACTCAATCGTACAGTAAAGTTTCAATGTGCTGAGTCTGTTCCACTTAACGTACAGTAAAGTTTCAATGTGTTGATTGTACTCCACTTTGCGTACAGTAAAGTTTCATTGTGTTGGGTCTACATTTATATACAAAGTAATAGTTTTATCGGCCACTGTCTGGCAGTTCTCAGGGCCGTTCTGTATAGATGTTACACTTCTACCACAAAGGTTATAGTAACTAGGCAGCCACCAAAGCCCTTCCGCCACTGGCCTAAATATTTCTTTCTATTAAATATAAGGCTAAGAGGGCTCCAACTGGTTCTTTTGTCTACGGCCCCTAACATCCTAAGTCCGACTCTGATCTTCATATATAATTTTTTTTTAACTTTCATTTTTCTTTGAATTTAGTTCATTTAATATATATATATATTAGATATAAAGTAAGCTAGTTACGGTGGTTTGAGAAAGAACCTTCATTTTATAATTGATCCCAACTTACCATTTCAACACTCTGTATACCAGAGCAAGTAATGGGTCAATGGGTCATGGGTCAATGGGTCAAATGGGTCGCAAAATTGGATGGGTCACATGGGTCATGGGTCAATGTTCCCTGACCCACGACATATCCTTAATTACAGCACAACGTAACTGCATGCATCCAGAAACAGTTGAAGCTTTGTATGTCATTTTGCATGGCTACAGAGGAAAACTGTCGCAATAAGTTGAAATTTTCCTTCAATAAAAAACTGTTATCTTTTTACTTTTTTTGCTTTAAATTTCGTAGCAGGGCATGCACATAGTTTGTTGAAGCATATTTTTACTTTTAAACAATTTTAATATGTCCCATGTTAGCAGCTTGCTTCAATGGGTCATGGGTCATGATGGGTCTGGGTTAAGAACTTGATGGGTCATATGGGTCTTGGGTCAAGCTCAGTGACCCATTACTTGCTCTGCTGTATACAGTACATGTATTACGAAATACTACCCATAGCCTTAGCTAGCTACTGTGGCGCCCTTAAAAGGGCAAAATATTTAATAGCGCCCCTTCCTAGTTCGTCGCCCTAAACGTTCGCACAACTCGCATTACCCTTCCTACGCCCCTGAGACTGCCAACTTGAAATCGTTCATCTTGTTTGACATAAAACCTTCCCACACATTGAAAAGTGCACAATAATTTCAAGGCAAACAGAAAAAGATAGAGAGCTAGAATATGCAATTTTCTATGCTCGAAATAAACCAAAAATATTTCATGATATTGTGGTTCCCCGACCATTTTTTTTTTTGAATACTCTTGGATAAAATTATAAAAATTCAATAAATATTTCAAATTTCGATTATATATTTATTATTTCTCTAACTTCATTGTAAAGATTTCATTAACAGCTGCTGTGTTATTCAATTGATTAGTGTGATTAAATTAATTTAAAATCAGCCCAATGAAGCAAATAACACATAAAAGTCAGATTTTCGTGAGTAAAAAGGCTAAACACTGTAGTTGTTGTGAGCAATATAATACATGTTAAGTATGAATGTGTCATTAGATGTATTACAATATAGACTATTAATTTTGACTTATAACAGGAATAAGTAAATTAGATTATAACACTGTTCAACAATGTATTATAACCATATCAGACAGAATGCATGCAGCTTTCAGAGTTTGTAGGTCAGAAGCCATTGGAGTATGGTCAGATTTTCTTGGAATCAGCCCCGTAGCGTGAAAATTCTACAGCAGGGGCCAGGCATTCTACAGCAGGGGCCATGCCAATAGTAGGGGGGAGGCAGGAAATAAATGTTACTAAGTAGAGCAAACAAGCAGAGGGGGCCAGAAAAAACGCAGGGGCCCCCTGCCCCCCCTCCGCACACTACGGACCTGCTTGGAATTAGTAGAATGTAGGTCAGAAACCATTGAAGTATGTTTAGATTTTCTTGGAATTTGCAAGGAATGATGTAATGTCTGTTAAAAACAATTCTAAATGTTTACACTAAAGAGTTTTTCCCGCTCGTGAAAACAAAACCAATTTTCTAAAAACTGTTCTTAAAGGGTATTAACTCTTCGTATAGCAGACCAAGGGACTGAACCGTGTTATGTATTGTTTTATGTATGACGAAAACTTAGCCCAGCTCATCTTTTTTCGAGAAAAGATGAAATTCACGAAGATCAGCCGTGTCAGTTTCAATCTATTTCTAGTCTATTAAAAAATGGTTATAGACTGCTTGGTATTTCCCTTGTCAAAATGCCCTCAATAAACAAGGCTGTATGGGTCTTAGAAAGACATATGTATGCTCTATCTTTATACGGCAGCGTTTTAATGCAATTATTTGCTTCAGAGGAAGCATCTAATGACGTGAGAGGCTGGGAGGAGATCTCTTTTATGGGCTTGTGAGTACGTAAATACAATGCTGTGGGGGGTAGGGGGGAATGGGGGGAGGCGGGAACGGGAGGGGGGAATCAACGTTGTGCACTTTCTTCTCAGGAGCTAGAATTTTTAGTGACTGTTTAGACGCCACAGGGATACATAAACGTAATTTAAACACCCCACCCCACCAGCCCTGGGCGAAACCACGGGAAAGATACATTACAGACATTGATATATCACCCCCTCCTTTAGGGCGCCTATGGTTGAACGGAGCGCTGCACAAACATAAGTTACTGACCTCGGTAAGATTCGAACCCGCCACGCTCATCACGTCTATAAGACTTAAGTTGCTAAAAGCTATAGAATCTAGACATGTAACTTGCCCACAATCTACAATATTATAAGCCTGGCAGATAAAGATATGTGCACAGGTTGGGGGGGGGGGCTTGACAAATCGAAACAATTTTACACCTAAGTTCCGAAACCCATAATTCCTTAGTGCGATTTGTGACCAATCGATCCCATAACCCTAAAAACGGCCATACCTGAGAAATAAAGACATGTTTGATTGTTTTAGTTTACTTTTTACAAAGTACACAAGAAGAATAACGAAGAGAGGCATAATGTTAGTATGCAGTTTTAAAAGAGTGTAAAATTACAGTAAAAAAAATGGGGTCAGTTTACAGTATAAAACATTGACAGTTTACAGTATAATACAGTGACAGTTTACAGTATAAAACTGTGACAGTTTACAGTATTAATCAGTGACAGTTTACAGTATAATACAGTGACAGTTTACAGTATAATACAGTCTCAGTGACAATGTTAGTATAGGCCTACAGCATAACACAGTCTCAGTCTCAAGTAAAACAGTTCCAATATGAAGTGAAGCAGGGCAAAATTATACAGCAAACATTTACATCTATATGGCCACATGTTTTAAGTCTGCGCAACTGACCATCTGGGAATAGCCACATACATTTGCTGACACCGCATCTGAAATGCATTAAGTGATGTCATCGTCGGTGCCCTAATGACCCATATATTAAAACGGACGATCCTCACACACACACACACACACACACACACACACACACACACACACACCATTCTATTTTTGCGTCCAGCGGTTGGTTTTATTACCTTTCCCCCTCTGTGAGTTTCTTTTGTTTAATGAATGACCTCTTTTGTGTGGGATACAATGCTCTCTATGCGTGTGCCTCTGTATAGATGTTACACTTCTACCACAAAGGTTATAATAACATTTATGGCAGAGATGAGCTTTTTAGTGGACAATATTTGTCAGGTGGGGGGAGGACGGGAGGAGGAGGGAGGTAAGGAGGGTGGGGGGTACAGGAACGTTGATAATTTATATTTTAGGTTGTTGTGATTTACATTGCCGCTGCCGCTCACTGCCGCTCTGCTCCTGGTTGACCTCCTGTCCATGGAAGGTCACACCGTGAAGAAATACACCACGATAAGTAAAAAAGGAAATAATTGAATGTTTCTTGGGCGGCCCCAAGTACCATTTTGATCCACGGACCGGAATGGGTTAGAGGACCGGGGGGTTGGGGGACCACTGATTTATATGACCAGTGGTTGGGTGCTCGACTGGCACAGAAAAATGTGCTTGAAATTTCACGGGTCCGTGACCTATATAATGTATAATGAATATAACCGTTTAACTAAAATTAACCTCGCGTACAAGTTGTTATATTTTTCTGAATTCCACCACTATTCCCCCCCCCCCCACTCGTTTATCACCTAGTACTTTTTCAAAACTGTTTTAAAAATGGTTTGCACCATCAGTAAACCGGTTTTTTTTCCCGTTAGATCACCTTTAAACGCATTGATAAGTATGAAAGTGAAACTATTTTCGTTTGCATTAGTTTAAAACGTTAAAAAATATACATAGAGACATGTTTTTATTATCATGTGTACGTTTATTGATGTTTGGCCAAGTTACCCATGTCTTCAAAATGTTTTTTCCTGAGGGTCATGTTTGTTTTGTTTGAATTTAACTCCTATTTAAATTCGTCGCCATTTTTCATCCTGTTATACTGTGTCAGAGATGCGGACACTGGTTCCAATGTTTACCTCCCCCCCCCCCCAAATGTCAACATTACGTGACGTCAGCACTGCGACACGCGTTTTCAGGTTTAACTGATGGGGGGGAGGGAGGGTTATGGGGGACCCGGGGAGGGAGGGAGTGGAGGGAGAAGAGGAAAGAATGACAAACACCAAATGTGAATCTGCCAACTCAGAGCGTAATTTAAGTATTTGAATCGAGTCATCCTCCTTCACATTTCTTGTAGAACGGTTTCCTTTCCTGAAACCTTTTCCAGTTGCCATCACCATTGTAAACTTTGTTATTTGTTATTTTTTTTTCTGTGTGAGTTTCAGTTTAAGGATACATTTACAGTAGATGAATTATCCATTAGAGTTGTCTAGACGAAGTTTAAAAAAATAATTTTTTTTGAAATATATCTTTCCTCGACAATAAAAAAAAAAACCCAACAAAAAACAAACAAAATAACACAACAGCTGTATGGGTAGTTGATGACTGAGTTACGTCATACTGAACGTGCGTGGACAGAGTTGGTTCCACGGATGTCTACAGTGAGTGGTGTCGAGATCGGTTGAAGTCAATGTCAAACTTCTGGACCATTTTCAGTAACACGTTTCGTCGTGTGGAAATGAGGTATACAAACTGTGGTATACAAACTGTGGTATACAAACCGTGGTATACAAACTGTGGTATACAAACTGTGGTATACAAACTGTGGTATACAAACTGTGGTATACAAACTGTGGTATACAAACTGTGGTATACAAACTGTGGTATACAAACTGTGTTATACAAACTGTGGTATACAAACCGTGGTATACAAACCGTGGTATACAAACTGTGGTATACAATCTGTGGTATACAAACTGTGGTATACAAACTGTGGTATACAAACTGTGGTATATAAACTGTGGTATACAAACTGTGTTATACAAACTGTGGTATATAAACTGTGGTATACAAACTGTGTTATACAAACTGTGGTATACAAACTGTGGTATACAAACTGTGGTATACAAACTGTGGTATATAAACTGTGGTATACAAACTGTGGTATACAAACTGTGGTATATAAACTGTGGTATATAAACTGTGGTATACAAACTGTGGTATACAAACTGTGGTATATAAACTGTGGTATACAAACTGTGGTATATAAACTGTGGTATACAAACTGTGGTATACAAACTGTGGTATACAAACTGTGTTATACAAACTGTGGTATACAAACTGTGGTATACAAACTGTGGTATACAAACTGTGTTATACAAACTGTGGTATACAAACTGTGTTATACAAACTGTGGTATACAAACTGTGGTATACAATCTGTGGTATACAAACTGTGGTATACAAACTGTGGTATATAAACGAGTAGCCTAGATATTCCCACTACCCCCCTCTCCTATAATGTAACTCATTGATTGATCTCGATCAGTGACTGTGTTAACCCGATCGTTGTAACAAGATCCTCTTATACAGGATCAAAGGACGGGATGGCAGTCAGGTAGTGCTCCAAGCCATCAACCGAGATGTCATGGGTTCGTCCAAAACAGTTTTTTTAAACGGATACGTGTTGATCAGGTCCAGCCGTGAAGGGGTTGGGGGGGGGGTGCACCAAGCCAAATAGCTCTAAAAAAATTTGTTTCTATATAATGGGCGGTACAAGATCCAGAACAGGGGCCTGACAAGGTCCAAGGGGTGGCTTTTTTTTTTTATAAAAGTCATACAAAGGCACATAGAAAAGTGAACCAAAAGAACTGCGTAGCGAGAAGTAACAACTTAATTACTATTATTGTTTATATTCACTTTTATTTTTCAATTACATGTTTTCCCCATTTTTTAATTTTCTAAGCTCTTTTCATTGCAACACATTTTTGATAATGTTTATTGGAAATTTGAAATTCAAAGGATATTACTAAAAAAATAAAAGGAATTCAAACATCTTCAATGACCGAAGTAGACAACGATTTCACTGTTTAGTAAAAGTCACCTAACTGATGGTGTTGTGTATATATATATATATAAGCGATTTCGGCTCTGCGTTAAATCGCAAGTAAAGAATGAATACAACAGTATATGAGTTAAAAATACAATCATGAAAATATCGGATCTGCCCGAAACCAAAAAATAACCTAGCCTACCGATCAAGTCTAAGGGGATATAACTCTATGCAAAGGTTTTGCAGGGTACAGCTAGTATAGTTGGTCTGGGGCTGTAATAGTCTTGCTTTGAAGACCGGTGCCCGAAATGTGCGTCTCTTTAACTGTCTTTTGAAACAAGCAACTACATCCCATGGAACTAGCAACTAACGTCTAAGTTGTTTTTTTTAATCGAAAATAGGAACTTCATCAAAACTTGATTTGACCGTGTTTAGTTATAACATTATTGTTGATATTTGACCATCTCCCGCGTGTCTTGATATTATATGCTAAATGCTGTCTGTATTAATTTAAAGTATTTTACATGTGTAATAAAATTCAATCTTTGGACATTTACAAAAAAAAAAAAGAGCACTTGAAGTAATCGATAAATATTTTATGTTAAAAATAAACGATAATTTCTTCAAAATGTTCCCTGGGTAAAAAATAAATAAATAAATAAAGTATACCGGTGATTTGGTTACGTGCTCTCACCGGGGTGGACTACAAAATTTGATTCAATCAATCAACTCACTCACTCGATTGATTCGTTTCCATTTGATTAACTCATCGTTTCGTCCGACCTTGACCTATTTCTAAATCGGATGGCTACTTTTTAAAGGAAAAAAAAACACTTAATGATGTTTGTTTATTTATTTTAATGGGTCACTTTTTTTGCTTCGCTGATGGTAAACTGATGATGTTACCGTATTGGGGTTACTTAGTAGTAAACTGGAGGTGTAAAAGTTATTGGTTGACTTTGTGGTAAACCGATGGTGTTACATTATTTGGATTATTGTGGCATTCATTTAACGTCATTGATTGCAAAAAGACTATAAAGCAATTTGTATCGTGGAGTGTGGGTCGCGGGCTAGTTTCAGGTGGGCCGCAACAAAAATTAAAATTTGTAATTAAATGATCGAGAATTGGTGTATCTATAATAACAACTAAATTTCTCTATATATTATTTTAAAAAAAAACATTTAGTTTGTAAATGAACAAAGTAAAAGGGGGAAAAAAGAAATCCATGAAGATTTTGGTCTCTTTCTCGCTTGAGAGTTTGTCTAAGGAGCAGGCTTGCGGAGCCGGAGCCGGAGCCGAGGAGCCGGGAGCCGCTACTTTTTGCTGGAGCCGGAGCCAGAGCCGAAAAAATCTGGCGGCTCCACGGCTCCCAAATGCTTTTTTTTACAGCAGAATTTTTTTTTTAGCTTTAAAATTCCAAATTTGTTTGATTGTATGCTTCCTACAATTTGAAATGTTGTTATTTTTACGAACAGTAACAGCGTTAAAATGATGGCGTGCACGCACATCGCCACAAGAATTCTTTAACGGGAAATCGTTTTGTGTTCGTTTTAAATCTTGTTTACCCTGCGAAATTTTTTTTAATGGCATGTTATTTTGTTATATATAAAGTTAAAAGTTTCATTTCATAGAATAATTGTATCAATCATTTAAAATAAATTTTTTACTAAGACGACAAATCGAACGCGTCATTTCGTATTATTATTTGACCGCGAATCAGGCCCGTAGCGTGTGTGGGGGCCAGGGGGGCTCAGCCCCCCCTTGCGTTTTGTCTGGCCCCCTCTGCTTATTTGCTCTACTTAGTAAAATGTATTACCTGCCCCCCCCCCGCTATTGCCTGGCCTCTGTTGTAGAATGCCTGGCCCCTGCTGTAGAATTTTCGCGCTACGGGGCTGCCGCAAATTTGTAATAGACTAAAAACAAAATGGTCGCTTTCTGTATGTAACAATTATATTATAAACAGAATATCTGATATAGAGTATATAAATTTATAAGGCTGTGGCTATACGGACCTGGGTCCCAATAAAATCCGATTGTTACTCGGACCCGTGGCAAATATGCACTAAGCTTAGCTATATTTAAACTTTATTAGACGGAACCCGAAAAAATAATAATACAGATTCCGCTAAGTGGAATCCTAGACACTGAGTAACGATTAAATCATACAATTCAAATATAATAAAGTTTATGTATAGCTAAGCTAAGTGCATATTTGACACGGGTCCGAATAAGTATCAGACTTTATTGGGACGGGGGTCCGAATAAAAATCGGAGTTTATCGGTACCCGGGTCCGAATAGTCACTTCGAATTTATGAATTATAAATATAAATACTGAAGTCTTTAAAATAGTTTAAATAATGTATCATTTTACTATTTGCTAATTTGATCATTGAAATAACTTTTTATTACTTATGAAAATGGCGACTAGTGAAACCTCGGTCGAAAATATTGATATGATTCTGGATGCACTGAAATGGTTTGTTTTTAGTAAAACCAACATGCGTATATTTTTCAAGTTCCTGAGTATGGGGCAGCCCCGTAGCGTGAAAATTCTACAGCAGGGGCCAGGCATTCTACAGCAGGGGCCAGGCAATAGCAGGGGGCAGGTAATACATTTTACTAAGTAGAACAAATAAGCAGAGGGGGTCAGACAAAACGCAGGGGGGCCCCGGCCCCTCCCGCTCGCTTTGGGCCTTCTATGGGAGTGAACGCGACAAAATTCGCATAACTTTTTATCAGCGGCATGTTTTGCGTGGCGCAATTACAACAATTTTTGTCTCGTTTGATATTATATTAATAGGGAGCCGGAGCCGGAGCCGTCAAATTTGTGTGAGCCGTAGCCGGGGCCGAAAAAAAATTTGGCGGCTCCGCAAGCCTGCTTAGGAGGTAGTTCAAGTAAAAAAAAATAATTTCCTATGGTTGGTTGCGGGCAACATCATTGTCATAGTTGAATGCGTGTCTTACCATTTTGAAATCCAGCGATTTAAGGTGCAGCTTCAGGCTATCAGGTTCACATTCAACAACTCGCCTGTATTTCTTCGTTTGTTTGGTTGTAAACAGCGAAAAGAAAATAAGTTAGGTCAAAGTAGAATAAAATAAAACGTTTTGTTTAATAGCTAGGGAGATTGGACAAATGAGAATAGTACCTGCATAGGAACTTCATTCGTATCCTCTCTAAATACATGCCATATCTATACAGTATCGTTTGTATCCTCTCTAAATACATGTCATATTTATACAGTATCCTTTGTATCCTCTCTAAATACATGCCATATCTATACAGTATCGTTTGTATAATTTCTAAATATATGTCATATTTATACAGTATCGTTTGTATAATCTTTAAATACATGTCATATTTATACAGCACCGTTTGTATAATCTCTAAATTCATGTCATATTCATAAATATCCTTTTTATGTGTGTGTGATAACCTTAATTTTTCAAAAATAAAACCACACAGACATATTTGAACTGTTGAAGTCCGTCAACAGTGTCTTAGCCTCGGCGGTGGTGGACAACTACCCACTTTGTTTGCTGGAATCTTACCTCAAAAATATCGGCAGCAGTCATAGTTATCAAAGTGTTGCTATTGACGTCATTTCTCGATTTTCACAGAAATCTTAAAAAAACCCTCCCCAGCCCCACCCCCTCCCCCACCCCCTAGACGTACCCTCTTTATCGTATGTAGCCTGGGGCTATCAATGTTTTTTAACGTCGGCCATCGGTTTCACTGAAGTCGGCTTACCGTCATTCCAAATAACGCAGCACAAAGTCAGACAGGGTGAGACGCAATCCAATGACGCCTCTTAAAGTCAAGAGGCGTCACATGGGGGAGGAAGTGGGGTGGGGTTGAGGAGTTGAAGTTATGATGTCTAAGTGTGAAAAAAAAATGTACCTTAAGCCCTATGTAGACCTATTTGTTTGTGTTTATGTTTGTGTTTGTCTTATACCGTTGGGTGGGGTGGGGGGACGGTGCGTCATTGCCACTGAAGTTAAACGTATCTTCGATTGTGCGTAGTACGTGTTTGCTTGCATGCCTGTCTGTATGTTTGTTCAGGCTAATATCGGTGTGGATTGGAGAGAGCGAGATGAGGAAAGGAAGGGAGGGGAGGAATTATTAGCGTCGGTAATATTACGACCACAACATAGTATTGGTTCACTGACTTATAAAAATAAAAAGCTAACGTCATGCCTTGGGCTGTTTATCGTCTTTATCAATTTTTCTTTTCCCACTTCACATTTCTCGCTTTTACAACTTCATCACAGCTACCATCTCATGTCTATTCATCTCCATCCCAACCATCTCTCGAACATTTTTACTGAATTTAATGTCTTTTTTGGGTGTTTATGATGTTTTGTTGGCTAGCAAGAAATAGTAAGCCGACTAGACTGTGAGCACGGGAAATTGTTAGCCCCTATATAAGACATTTACTTTGTATTCAGTGAAGTCCTGTGGTGGAGGTATTACTTGATTTTTTTGGTTTTTATATTTGTTTTGCATTCAGTAGAGTCGACTTGAGATATTTGCGTCATCTACTGGAGAAACAAGATCAATATGGCCGTGTTTGTGTTTGTGTGTGTGTGTGTGTGTGTGTGTGTGTGTTGTTTAGGTCAGAAGCGTTCTTAAGTTGATTTTTTTTTGGGCACTAGATAAAGTTAAATTTTAGGGGCTACAGGCGTAAAAGCGATTAAGATCGATCATTAATAATTTTTTTTGTAAAATCGCGCCCTCTTTCCCCTTGACAACTAGAATGGTTATATTATTTAAGCTAAGGGGGGTCCTAGACATGTGCTAATATTGCTTGCCCTTTCTAGTGGGTTTGCATAATAAACACCCTGAGGGTGGTTGGGAGGGGGTGGGGGGCGCCTATACTAGAGTGGGGGGGGGAGTCCTATTCAGTCACCTAGTTTGCCTGTCGGTATGAACGATTCTGGTTTCAGTCTTCTGTTGATAGTATTTGACCTCATTAGCGAGTGGCACGATGGTATTGTCTTATTCATACACGTCTAGATATTATTGGATCACAGTTCAGACAAACATTTATAGCTTATTCTGTCTTCCCTTTTCTGCTTAAACCTGGTGGAGGGCAGACCAGTATCCATTATTATTAGGGTCGTTTTCCCAGTAATCCCCTGAGGAATTAACAAGCTAGACAATAGTAGACAAGTGCTTGGTCCCTCGAGTCAACTGTACAGTCCACCATGGGTCAATTTCCATCGTAGTTATGAATCAATATTCAGTCATTCTGGCACAAAAAGTCAAGATATTCTTGAACACGTGCCCCGTACTTCTCTGAGATTGCGAGTACTGATGAAATGGGGTATTTCCCATGAATTAAATGTAGATTATATTAATTACTATAAATTCTGAAGCATGTTTGATCCCGTCTTCTTTATATAAATTCGACTGTAACAAAAAAAAAACCCATACAACTTCAGTACATCATCCACGGCTTCTTAATCAAAACTATGTACACAATGCAAATTATCTTTGAACTTGACAATGCAAAAGCTTATATTTTTATTTATGTTCCAAAACATTTCAGTTTTTTTAAGTTAAGTAGACATAGCCTAGAGCCCAACAAAAATTGGATACCGTGCTACTGTGCGCATTCGCTTTTTATTATTTTGTAAGCACACAGCTCCATGGCTAGAAAAATAGAGCAGTAGAATGAGTAGATATAGCAGCAGAATGAGTAGATATAGCAGTAGAATGAGTAGATATAGCAGTAGAATGAGTAGATATAGCAGTAGAATGAGTAGTTATAGCAGTAGAATGAGTAGATATAGCAGTAGAATGAGTAGATATAGCAGTAGAATGAGTAGATATAGCAGTAGAATGAGTAGTTATAGCAGTTGAATGAGTAGATATAGCAATAGAATGAGTAGATATAGCAGTAGAATGAGTAGATATAGCAGTAGAATGAGTAGTTATAGCAGTAGAATGAGTAGATATAGCAGTAGAATGAGTAGATATAGCAGTAGAATGAGTAGATATTTGCATTTACTAACGATCTATACTAACATGTGTTAAGTTCGAGTTGTGTGTTAAGTTTGAGTGTTGTGTGTTAAGTTTGAGTGTTGTGTGTTAAGTTTGAGTTTTGTGTGTTAAGTTTGAGTGTTGTGTGTTAAGTTTGAGTACACAACAAACACACGCACAAAAGCATCCGTATATCTGAAATCTACAACTAAAAAACTTCATTTCCGCTTTGATTTCGCTTTATATTTACTGACATTCTTAAGCAAGTCAAACTAGTCGACCGACATGGGTCCTGAGTTTAAAAGGGGCCCCCTTCAATTAATAACCGCTATTAAATGGTAAGGGGACACCGATAGACTTTTTTTTATCTCAGGGCCCTAAAATATCCATGAAAGCCATAGGACCTCCAAATACCCTAAAATCGGCTCTATTTACTTGAAGGATTTTGAACATTTTTTGTGTAGTCCAGCTTCTTTGGAATAACATTCTTCCTTCTTTTTTTCCTTACTCGAGAAATTCCCAATTTATCTCCTTACTCTAAAAGATTTTCTTTGTGTAGATTTAAAAAAACAAAAAAAAAAAATATTCATGATTAAAAAACAAAAACATAACAGAATAAAATATCTATAAATACATATTGGAATTTCCCGATGGACAATTTTTTTTTTAATAATAAAACATGCCAAGTCTATGGGGAATACTTGTATTTATCTGACACAAAAGATGTACAAAAAAGCATGCCTGACATATTGTATGATGAAAGCAGCACACGTTGACGTTCTATGGAACAGATGTGTTTAGGGGATGTGTAGTATTGTTGTGTACAGCTGATAGGCTAATCTTTCACCAGCTGGCAAATGGTTGTCATCTCTTTGACCATATGTCATTCTGTGTTTGATATGGTCAAGTATAATTCAAAGATGAGCTATGTGAGTGATTGTTTGTGTATTATGAATGAGAGAGAACGTTGTATTATGTGTGTGTTTGTACTCACCCATCTATGTTGAAAAAAAAAAAAATAAGGTGCACGTTTTGGTCGAGTCTTCGACTTTAAAAACAAAAAAAATAAGAAATTGTAAAAAAAAGAAAATCTTGATTACGTATAGAAAGACATTTTTACAGACAGTCAGACACATACAGATAGCTTAGACAGACACATGGATAGAAAGATACACGAACCAGACTCATACAGACTGTGCAACCAGACAGTTGGATAGAAAGATATACGAGACTGTCTGTCTGATTGGCCGATTCAGAATGATAGATAGATAAAATAAAATTATATATACAGCCAAACAGACAGACGTGCGGAAGGACTGACAGACGGACAGACTGACCTAAAGAAGCCCAAAGACCCATCACCAAGAGACCATCTAGATAGGTATATCTACATCGCTGATGTTTACATAAGAACCATTCCACCAAGTACCTTAGTGCATTTAAGCTGTAAACCTACTTTGTCTAAATTCGGTTCAATAAGTTTCAATCCACTGAAGACGCTGGTCATATTTGAACATACATCTCCCCTACCTCCCCCCCTTTCCCCTCCTTTTGAACTTAAGTAGACGTAATAGAATGCAAAGATATTACCCGGCCCTAGTCCCGGGACAGGGGGGGATATTTAATAGCAGTGTAGCCCGACCAATAACGTCCCTAATTTGATCACCCGCTCCCCTAACTCCCCCCCCCCGGTTAACAGTCTGGGGCACAAGTGGCTGGAGGGTGGAGCGCGAGGGGAGGGGGAAAGTGGAGGATGGAGGGATGATAATAATGTATTGGGGGAGGGAGGGCGAGAGAGAGAGAGAAAGAAGTAAGTGAGATGTAGAGGGTAGGGGGGAGGCGGGGTTGAGGAGTGGCGCGATGTGACGGGGATATGGGGGGAGGGGGGGAGGTACTTGTCCTGTAAGGCCATGGTAACTGTACATTGCTGACAATATTCGAATATTGTCAAGGTTGGTGAGTAAATGTGATGGACTTTTTTGGATAGAGGTTAGGCTAGAGAGAGGGAGAGATAGAGAGAGAGGGGGGGTAGAGAGGGATACAGATAGTGGGGGAAATACTGTTGTAGAGACAGAAGATCTTGATTAAACTTGTTACTTTTTTTTCACTCCTTTACTAACTATACCAAAAAAAATAGAAGAAGAGAAAAAAAAATTGCCCTATTGGCACATAGTGAATTACGTCATCGATACTCTAATGGTAACACTTTTGTCTAAAACGTTAAAGACAAAACACAAAAAAAAAAAGAAATGTTCTACAATGGGTGTTTGTTTTTGTACTCAAGAACTCACTGCGTGCTAAAATCTCGAATCTCATTTCCTGTTATAGAGGCTACGAGAACGAGTTAACAAACACTTGATTCAACTCAGAAAGTTTGTTTTCGAATCGTTTCCTGTATAACGAAGATAAAAACAAAAACGATTCGAATCGAGGAGAAAAAAAAATGATTCCTGCAAATTAATTTCAGTCATCATGTATGTTATGGTGACACACCCCCTCACTTTATAAAAGTTCTTCCCGGGCAGGGACGTAGTGGCTCATAAAGACCCATGACGAGCTCTGATAAGAAAGCTCCCCCCCCCCCGCCCACCCTCCATCATCCACCATTAACAAGTAGCCATTATATAATAAAGAAGTTGAAAATTGTTTACATTTCACAAATAATTAAAGTTAATTAGCTGTTGCACTCCCTACACTGTATTTGATGGTCAATTTTATGTATTGATTAAAGTTATTTATTGATTAAATGTTATCTAATGATTGAACATTATCTACTGATTAAACTTTATCTATTGATTGAACATTATCAATTGATTTAACTTTATCTATTGGTTTAACGTTTTATATTGATTTATCTATAGATCAACATAAATGTATTGAATATTAAAATTAAATCATTATATTTTTTTATTAATGAAATAATTTTTGGCAACCCAAATTCTGCATTACTTATTCCAATCCACATTCTTCAGAGGCCGCATTTGAAGTTCGCTGGGCCTATGGCGAGAGTCGTGTTTTGTGTTGCCTTTGACAAATGTAGTCTTTACGGGGCCTTTGACGAATGTAGCCTTTACGGGGCCATTGACGAATGTAGTCTTTACGGGGCCATTGACGAATGTAGTCTTTACGGGTGTCACGGGTTGTGACTAATATGTCGAAACTATCCCCTTACTCCAACCCTTAACTTAATAATATTACTAACGGTAAGGTGTATATTATACCATGTATAGTAGGGTGTCCCAGAATTTCAAATTTTTAAAAATTCATTAAATCTCAAATAGCACACCTTCTAAAAAGTTTCCTTATAATTAGCTGCAATAGTCCCAAAAATGGTACCTCATTCAGAACGAATTTAGGGGTCCCTCAAGGGTCCAGAAGATTAGTTCAACTTCCTCATGTTAGCAATATATGACAAATATTTTTATGCTTTATTAATTTTACTTTTGAAATAATGGCCTGCCATACCAATGTCACATCACTGGTCATGTGACTTGGAAGCCATCTTGGATTTGTAAAGCAGTGGAGTTATTAATGAAGTCTAGTTGTTAGTTGTGTGTTTTAAGTAAATTTGTGAAGCATTTAACTAATTATTATTCAAAACTGTGAGATTAATTGAACTGTACTGATTGATTCACTCTTGAGGAAATAGACAGGGTCTTAGAATGTCAACTAAGATGTTACAAACTAGGAGTTCTAGAAGTGGTAGTAAAGTATGGTTGATTGGCTACCCTCTGGAGATGATATCTGGTGCCCGTCTTCCATCGGGTCGAGAAGTTTTGCGTAACTTTGTTTATTACCAACGGTCGAAACAGCTCTCAATTAGCGAAAGTGCACATCAGGTACATGACCAACTGATACCATTCTGGATGAAGTCAAGGCTGCCCACACGACACAAGAATCACATTGTCAAAAAGATCAAGGATCTGTACGCCGAACATGTTCGATTGTCGAAAAATCGTTCCAGATGCAACAATAGTGACCGTTTGAACCGGAGGAAGTTTACGGAGAAACTAGACAAGCTGTTTGATATCAGCCATGCCAACTCAAAGACAATGATAAGGAATGAGGAGGATTTGAACTTTCTGAAATTGCAGCAAGAGTCAAGATCGGGATCTATTGGTTCTTTGGATAGAAAGCTAGCAGCACGAGAAAAACGTTCTGCCAAACGTAAGGAGCAAGTCCATAAACGGGAAGTTGCAGCTGCTGCTGCTACAGCGGAAGTGCCAGAAGTAGGTGGATGTGATTCTCACCAAACAACGCCATTGGCATCGGCATCCAGCTCTGAAGAAGACGGAGGAGATATGACAGAATCCGACAATGAATTCGACGTCAAACCAAAGAATGCACCGTCGAGTCAGGGTTCCAAAATACACAAACGACAACATGTCATATCGTCCACTGTTGCAGCTGCGTTAGATCGCACCAACACCAGCATACGAAAGTCGACTATGATCATAGCTAGTGTGCTCAATGAAGCAGGCTGTTCCACTTCATCTTCTGTACTTTCAAAAAGTACTGTCCATCGTCACCGTAAGCGTTGTCGTGCAGAAGCATCAGAGAGAATCAGGGCAGAATATTGCAGCTCAAAGGCAGTAGTTCACTGGGATGGGAAACTTCTTCCAGATATTACAGGTGGTGCAGCTGGTGCTGAATGTGAGCAAGTTGATCGACTGCCTGTTCTCCTAACCTCACTTGATGATGGCAGTCAGAAGCTTTTGGGGGTTCCAAAGTTAGCTTCTGGGACGGGAGAAGCAGCTGCAAACGCTGTTGTGGAACAACTGAAGTCGTGGAACACTGACTCCACCATCGTGGGAATGTGCTTTGATACGACAGCATCAAATACTGGTAGAGTGAAAGGTGCATGCACTCTACTGGAGAACCACATTGGACGAAACTTGTTGTGGCTTGCATGTAGACACCACATGCTTGAAGTTCTGCTATCGGACACATTCAATGTGTGCTTAGGACCATCAACTAGACCAGAGATCCTTATCTTTAAGCGATTCCGAGCAAACTGGTCCAAACTTAACAGCCACCAACCACAAAAACGGGAATCTCCAATGATGTCAGCATCAGCTTCCTTAAAGGCATTTTTAACTGAGCAGTTGGTTCAAACTCAACCCAGAGATGACTACAAGGAATTTCTTTACCTTGCTGCATTCATGGTTGGGCTGGATGTTAAGTTGATCATCAGAAAACCTGGTGCTCTTCACAGGGCCCGCTGGATGGCGAAGGCTATCTATTCCTTAAAGATTGAACTCTTGTTTGATGGCAACGAAACCATTATTAATCTGACGTCTCGTGAACTGCAAGGTATTCAGCGTTTTAATCGGTTTGTTGTTTCGGTGTATGTCCAGTCATGGTTTACAACAAGGTCTGCTGCAGATGCACCAATTAATGACGTTTACTTGATTCAACGTCTCCGAGACTATCAAGATGACAAGCTGCGTAATGTTGGCCTGAAGATGATGGAACGTCACTCCTGGTATCTAAGCCAAGAGCTTGCAACTCTAGCGCTGTTCTCGAATTTGCTTAATGCTGATGAGAAAAAGCAAATGGTGCTGAACATCAAAGATGATAGAGGCCCACACTTAATCACATCCCTTCCACAGAGTGCTGCAGAGCTATGTTGTTCGCGCAACTTCTTTCAAACTGCTGGAATTGATGACAGCTTTCTTGCTGAGCCCATCGAGCTGTGGCCAGAATCAGAGTCATTTAAAGCTGCAGCGCACTTTGTCAGCAACTTGCCCTGCACCAATGACTGTGCTGAACGTGGTGTCGCCCTAATTCAGAACTTTAATACAACAACAAAGGATGAAGTACAACTGCAATATTTGCTTCAAGTGGTGGAGAAGCATCGAAAAGACTATAAAAAATGCCGCCGTGACGAACTTAGGCGAATGTAACAACTAACTAAACGCGCAAACGGTTGCGAAACTGCTGTTGAAATTACTGACATCTTCGAACATCTTCAGCTAATTTGTTAAATAATTTCATTTACAATATGAAAACTATATGTATATGTCATATATTATTATTTTATAATATTATTGATTGTTAGTCTTTAACTCTTTGTCAAGTTAAATAAAATAATAAAGCTGTATCAAATCAATGTCGCGATTTTCAGCTCAAGCACATAATTTTGAAGCGGTTGAGGGACCCCTAAACTTTACCCAAATGGACTGAATTTTTTCCTTTGCTAATTGTGGCCCATAAAGAAACTTTTTAGAGGGTGTGCATTGAACAGTTCAAAACTTGGATTTTTTGGGACACCCTAATGTATAGTAATATACGTTCCCGTGTTCCAGTTTCCCCCCTTTTTTTAACCCACCCCCGTTAATTGCGTCATCAGCCAGGTGTACGAGGCAGGGAGGTAACAGAAACACGTTACGTTCCAGGGGAAATATTCTCCGACCACCGGACTATTCTCCGGTCGGCTTCTTCAAAGGGACAGCGACCCGCTCGATGTCCAGTTACTAAGGTCTTTGTCTATACGACGTATTTCTCCCCCCCCCTCCTCATCTAGGCTCCACCCCCTAATTTGAAAGTTTGAAAGAAACCTATATTATATTTGATTGGCTAAGGGTCACGTGGGAGAAAGGGATATGAAGAATGAAAGATAGATTCAGGACATTCGACCGTGGGCTCTCGAGTGAGAGGGTCGATTAGTGAATAGAGATTCGACGGCGGGTCTGAGTAGTGACCGAGTCGATTTTTGTGTCCCTGAGTGAGAGAGAGAGAGACAGAGAGAGAGAGAGAGACAGGGAAAGAGAGAATTAACTAGCGATAACGCATTTGTTCCCATCATTCATTTTATATTGGATTATTTGCTGCAGTTTGAATTATCTTTGCTTTTGACAAGTCACCAGATCCCTATTACGGAATGGTGCCTTTGTATAATAAACAAATCTTAGTGTTGTACACACGCTTGTGGAATTGATTATTCATCACTTTTTATACGTCTCATTGTTGGTGAGACTGGGTGTGTGGCAGAAACACAAATACGAGTCATCATTGGGTCAGCCCTCATACTCTTAGCAACAAGCCAAGGATACCCTCAAAGGGGCTCTCAACATCTGGGGACCCTTCTCGGGATCTTCAACATCTGGGGGCCCGTCCGGGATCCTCAACATCTGGGAGGCTCGTCTCGGGATCGAACCTTCACCTGAAGTTGTGTTCTACAATAACCAGGCGGGGCCGGAAGCTGATTCAACATAGACTCGGGGGGCTTAATCTCTGCCACAAGTCTTCAGGAGTCATACCGGACTCACCCAAGTCTTCAGGAGTCATACCGGACTCACCCAAGTCTTCAGGCAGTGGCGTAGCTAGAGTACACGTCACCCGGGGCGGTACGTTCAAATGTCACCCCAGTGACCCCACACGACCCTTTGCCGAATGGTTAGGTGTAGATACTTTTTTTTTTTTAAATCCGTCGGATTCGAATTTGCTCAAAAAACGTTGAAGTTCGAATGTCGTCGGATTCGAATTCGAGCTTCGTCACACCCCTAGTTTTTATTACAATTCCTTTATCAGACTATTTTCGCACCTTAGCCTGGCTGAAAAAAAAATTTGTTGGAGGTGACATTGTGTCACCCTTTATACGCTGTCACCCGGGGCGGTCCGCCCCCCTCGCCCCCCTTTAGCTACGCCACTGTCTTCAGGAGTCATACCGGACTCACCCAAGTCTTCAGGAGTCATACCGGATTCACCCAAGTCTTCAGGAGTCATACCAGACTCACCCAAGTCTTCAGGAGTCATACCGGACTCACCCAAGTCTTCAGGAGTCATACCGGACTCACCACGCGTACTCACGTAGTCCAACTGAAAGTACAGACGAGGTCAACAAGACAGTAAAAGAAAAAGCCGCACGGTTATCGGCGAATAAATAACATTTAGACATTTAGACTTTATGCATGTGTGTAAGATTGTGTACGGTGGAAGATATTTCATATTCTGTTGAAAGGAGGGAGGAAGCGTCAAGGTAAGCCATTTTAATACACTTCTTTGATTGTGATCAGTTGTGAGTGCTCTGACCGGTGTGTTAAGCTGCACGGCGAGCTTTGTCTGTGTTAACCGTTACTCATCTTAGGCTCGTATTAACGTCACCAACCATGAAATCTATGGAGGAGTACGTACAGTACTTCATAGGCTTGGGGTGCGACGTTAATACGGCCATAAAACACGCTAAATGCGAAAGGGATAGAGAGGTGGAAGAGGCTAGGCTAGAACGGGAAGCAGAATCTGAACGAGCTAGGCTAGAACGGGAAGCAGAAGCTGAACGTGCAAAACATGATAAAGAGGTAGAATTAGCCAGAATAACTGCCTATCAGGATAGAGAAGCCGAACGCGCTAGGCACGATAGAGAGCTTGAATTAGCCAGAATAACGGCCGATCAGGATAGAGAAGCCGAACGCGCAAAACACGATAGAGAGCTTGAGTTAGCTAGAATAGCGGCCGAGCAGGAGGCAGCTAAATTAGCATCTGAGGAGAGGGTGGCCCTAGCACGGTTAGAAAGGGAAGGGGGGCCGGCAAGCCCAACCCCAAGCAGTCAGTCGACGACATCCTCCAAACCCAAACTCCCCAAACTTGACGAGACGGACAATATAGACGCCTACATTCGTAGGTTTGAAAGATACGCTCTGTCCGTGTGTTGGGAACGACACGAGTGGGCCCCCTGCTTGACATCACTACTCACGGGACGGGTCCTGACGACAGCAACCTGCTTGACGGCTGACGAGGCAAATGACTTTGACTCATTGAAGGCTGCCCTCCTAAAGTCATACGACTTTACGGAGGAAAGCTTTAGACGAAAGTTTAGGGGGGCCCATTTAGAAAGAGGGGAGACCTACCCCCTATTTGGTGCACGTCTAGCCGACCTCCTGACGAGGTGGGTTGAGCTCAGTGGGACAGAGCCGACCTTTGATGGCCTGATGGACCTCCTGCTCAGGGAGCAGTTGATGGACGGGGCCCCTAGTGGGCTACAGGTGTTCCTGAAGGAGCGTAAGCCAGGGACATGGGACGAGATGCTCGCCCTGGCCGAAAATTACAGGGAAGCTCGCCACGGCAGGGGCCGCGAGTCTTCCATAAGCAGGGAAGGAGAGGCGGGGGAGGCCGAAAGGGCCCCAATAAGTGAGGTAGATGACAGAAGGGAGGCCCCTAAAGATAGGACGAGGGCCCCAGTAAACGGGAACCGAGTGTTCAGACACCCGACTAACGCTAGGTCGGTGTGCTACACGTGCGGGGCCCCAGGACACCGCTCTGTTTCATGTAAGATGCAGAGAAATGCGCCCCTTGCTAGAGGGGTAGGGCCCATACCTATGGGGGCAGTAGTAGAAGTAGGAGCAGGGGAGAAAAACCTCCCAGTGATAAACGGCCGCGTAAATGGCCTCAAGGTTAAGGTCCTAAGGGACTCAGGCTGTTCAGGGGCCGGCGTAAAGGAATCCCTGGTAGGAGAGGGAGCGATGACGGGTCGCTGGGCCCAATACAGATGTATTGACGGCACCGTTAATGAGGCCCAAATAGCCACCATTTCTGTAGACTCTGACTACTATCGGGGCCCTTTAGAGGCTATGGTCCTCCCAAATCCAATAGTGGATTTAATTATTGGTAACATAAAGGGTGCCAAGGCCCCTTGGTCTAACCCAGTAGACCACAGGGACCACCGTCACGCCGTCGAGGTCAAGGGGCCAAGGCGTATTGACTCTAAGGAGAAGTGTAGGGGTCAAATCAAACGCACCAGGGGGTCGTGGTTTGATCACGTCCAGAAAGAGTCCAGGGGCCCAGTCAGGGGAGAGGGGAACCCATGGGGCCCCAAGTTGAAGGTTGAAGCTAGGGGGAAGGTAGAAGGGCATAAAGGCTCATGGCGGGACAGACGGAGCAGGGGAGGTAGACAGACGACGACCCCGACGGTGGTAAAACCACGGACGGACGATTTTAGTAGAGACGGCGATATGACGGGGCGGATAACCCCTCAGGTTTTTCCCGGTCAGAGTAGACCTATTTTTAGACACCCCCTAGGGCCACCAAACCTATCACCTCAGAAGAGGGGCCACCTCGGAGACGATCCCTTTCCCCTGAAAGACTGTTTACAACACGACCCGCGAGTAGAAGTGGGCGCGGTAAAGCCGAGAGTGTAAACCATGAACTACGCGTAAACCACGGCGAATTTCCCAATGGGGAGGAGTCGGGCCCTAATAAAGCTAGGCTATATATCCCCCCGTGTAAACGGGGCATGTTAGGCGTGGGGGGCATATCTGATGAGTCGGTGCCCAGCATAACTAGCCGGCAGCTGCATGTCGGTTTGAGCTCACTCACAAAGGGCCACTCTTGGAGAGGTTATTAGATGGCTTGCCTAGAGTGAGTGAATGTCGTACGATTGCAGTTATGTCATTTCTTATATTTATTATGCATGGTTTCCTCTCTATTTCAGGTTTTATGTTGTAACGCTGTTGTAAAGTCGTCCCTTCAAAGGGAGACTATCTTGCTTACCCTATTTCGTATTCAGTAACCGCCTATGTAGGCTTACTGATACAATTAATTTTGTTTAAGTGCCACCTTTCGGAAGAAAGAGTGTACACTATTTTCTTTTTTTATTTATCTCTGGACCAACTTGTTTTGGCCAGACCATATTTCCGGCTGGCACCCTCATGCTATACGCCGCTGTAATTGTTCTATTTTATTTTTGGGTTATTTAAGTATATATGTTTTTACCCACTGGCCCTATCCATTATGTTGTGGTCAGGGTTACTAAGATAAGTTTTCTTTTTGTGTTATTCCAATGTGACCGTCCATTTGTCTGGGGTATTTTTAAACAAAGAGATTTAGAGATAGTTACAGACACATATGCTTATGTATGACCCCGGGTTAATTCGCCCTTTGTTCTAGTCCTAACATATGGAAAGGACTCGAGTTTTTTTTTGTTTTATTATAATTGGTTTATGTTATGTAATGGCCTCACCTACTACGGTGTCGTCACCCCTATAGTTTCGTTTGGGTTGTGGGGTGATGTCACGGGTTGTGACTAATATGTCGAAACTATCCCCTTACTCCAATCCTTAACTTAATAATATTACTAACGTTAAGGTGTATATTATACCATGTATAGTAATATACGTTCCCGTGTTCCAGTTTCCCCCCTTTTTTAAACCCACCCCCGTTAATTGCGTCATCAGCCAGGTGTACGAGGCAGGGAGGTAACAGAAACACGTTACATTCCAGCGGAAATATTCTCCGACCACCGGACTATTCTCCGGTCGGCTTCTTCAAAGGGACAGCGACCCGCTCGATGTCCAGTTACTAAGGTCTTTGTCTATACGACGTATTTCTCCCCCCCCCTCCTCATCTAGGCTCCACCCCCTAATTTGAAAGTTTGAAAGAAACCTATAATATATTTGATTGGCTAAGGGTCACGTGGGAGAAAGGGATATGACGAATGAAAGATAGATTCAGGACATTCGACCGTGGGCTCTCGAGTGAGAGGGTCGATTAGTGAATAGAGATTCGACGGCGGGTCTGAGTAGTGACCGAGTCGATTTTTGTGTCCCTGAGTGAGAGAGAGAGAGACAGAGAGAGAGAGAGAGAGACAGGGAGAGAGAGAATTAACTAGCGATAACGCATTTGTTCCCATCATTCATTTTATATTGGATTATTTGCTGCAGTTTGAATTATCTTTGCTTTTGACAAGTCACCAGATCCCTATTACGGAATGGTGCCTTTGTATAATAAACAAATCTTAGTGTTGTACACACGCTTGTGGAATTGATTATTCATCACTTGTTATACGTCTCATTGTTGGTGAGACTGGGTGTGTGGCAGAAACACAAATACGAGTCATCATTGGGTCAGCCCTCATACTCTTAGCAACAAGCCAAAGATACCCTCAAAGGGGCTCTCAACATCTGGGGACCCTTCTCGGGATCTTCAACATCTGGGGGCCCGTCCGGGATCCTCAACAACGGGGCCTTTGACGAATTTAGTCTTTACGGGGCCTTTGACGAATGTAGTCTTTACGGGGCCTTTGACGAATGTAGTCTTTACGGGGCCTTTGAAGAATGTAGTCTTTACGGGGCCTTTGACGAATGTAGTCTTTACGGGGTCTTTGACGAATGTTGTCTTTACGGGGCTTTGACGAATGTAGTCTTTACGGGGCCTTTGACGAATGTAGTCTTTACGGGGCCTTTGAAGAATGCAGTTTTTACGGGGCCTTTGACGAATGTAGTCTTTACGGGGCATTTGACGAATGCAGTTTTTACGGGGCCTTTGACGAATGTAGTCTTTACGGGGCCTTTGACGAATGTAGTCTTTAAGGGGTCTTTGATGAATGCAGTTTTTACGGGGCCTTTGACGAATGTAGTCTTTACGGGGCCTTTGACGAATGTAGTTTTTACGGGGCCTTTGACGTATGTAGTCTTTCCGTGGCCTTTGACGAATGTAGTCTTTACGGTGCCATTGACGAATGTAGTCTTTACGGGGCCTTTGACGAATTTAGTCTTTACGGTGCCATTGACGAATGTAGTCTTTACGGGGCCATTAACGAATGTAGTCTTTACGGGGGCCATTGACGAATGTAGTCTTTACGGGGCCTTTGACGAATAAAGTCTTTACGGGGCCTTTGACGTATGTAGTCTTTACGGAGCCTTTGAGGAATGTAGTCTTTACGGGGACTATGGCGAGTGTCATTGCGGGCCTACAGCAATCTATACAGAATTTTAACGAACCCCCCCCCACCTCATACGGAGTCCATGTCACTCCCCTGCTGCCACCCCCAAAACGTTACTGCTATTGTGTTATATTGTTTTATTCCAGTCATTGAATATATGCACAGGGCGATGTTATAGCTTGTGTACTACGTCAATGATGACGTCATTTTTTTTCTTCCTTTTTTACCTAAATACATTTAAGAAACTATTCAATTTCAATAAATCAACTTTTTTTTTACGAGACATCAACATTTTAAATATAAAAGCGATGCTATAAATAGCAGTTAATATTCTCCGGGTAAATCCGGAAAGGATGTGCTAAGATAACATTGACACAGTTATAGCATTTGTGTACATCGTATATTTTCCCTTTATTTTTTCTTCTTCTTCTTCTTAAATTAGCTGTAAAATTCGATACTTCCTCTGAACTGGCCAGAAGAGCTAATACGAAGCAAGGAGAGCAAGTGTAGCGAAATAAACGCGCCAATAATTTTCTTAACTGTTTATCTATGTGTTTGCCATTGGATGGAGTAATCGATTCTGGGATCGTCTTCTTACTGTGGCCGATTCTTTTTTTTCTTTGTTTAATCTTTGCATCCTAAAGAAGTGAAAGAGGATGGGGGGAAAAAAAAATCTTATTTTTTCGGGATTTTCCGTAATTCTGTTTATATTTACGATTCACCATTAAATCATAACTCTGAGTTAAATGATCCGTCATCCGATTGGACATTGAGTCTACCAGTACAGCGCAGTTTATAAAGCAGGAGGGGGGGGGGAACCTTTATCAGTTTGGTTGTGGAAGTTGCGCTTGGGAATTCTCATCGAATCTCAGCCCAGGTTAAATGCCTGGTGGTATCATTGTCTGGGGCGTTGTGAGGGAGAGGGAAGGGGGAATTAGTTTGTATGAACAGCATTAGATGACCAGGGTTGAACCATTTTGTGTTCCCCTGTAGAGTGAATTACGAGAAAAGCTCAAAAGAATTAATTATCTGGGGGGGGGGTCTATTCGGAGCACGCTACGGTCCTGCTCACCCACTGGTAAAGAGTCTGCCATGGTCAGTTTCAATTTTGCAGCGCCTTTTGAATTTTTTTCTGTTTAACTAGATCTTTAAGTAATCTCAGAAAGTCAATCTTAAGTTATCTCAGAAAGTCAATCTTATTGTTATCTCAGAAAGTCAATCTTAAGTAATCTCAGAAAGTCAATCTTAAGTTATCTCAGAAAGTCAATCTTAAAGTTATCTCAGAAAGTCAATCTTAAAGTTATCTCAGAAAGTCAATCTTAATGTTATCTCAGAAAGTCAATCTTAAGTTATCACAGAAAGTCAATCTTAAGTAATCTCAGAAAGTCAATCTTAAGTTATCTCAGAAAGTCAATCTTAATGTTATCTCAGAAAGTCAATCTTAAAATTATCTCAGAAAGTCAATCTTAAAGTTATCCTAGAAAGTCAATCTTAATGTTATCACAGAAAGTCAATCTTAAGTTATCTCAGAAAATCAATCTTAATGATATCAAAAAGTAGACAACAAAACAACCAACATTTGAAAGTTACTGAAGTCCGTTAAATCATAAACTTATCAATTTCTATTGAGCCCAGGGGAAACCAATGTTTGTCTACTGATCAAAGTAGTTCGATTTATTTAATAACGAAAAAATCCAGTCAACATGTCCCCGACGCCCTGGGGGGGGGGGGTGAAATGTAAATATGTGTAAGCATGTACTCTCCCATCGATGGAGTAAAATAAACAGTCTGAATAATCCGAGACAGGGATGGCCGAATGCAGGACAATATATACCGGCAACAGCGCAGGTTCAAACAGAAGAGACTGATAACCCCTTTCTTTGGTAGTGAGGACGAGGCAAAGTCAGATCAAGTGAGACTTGGTTCAAAACTTGGATCATACATTTTACCGGGAAAGTAAAGAGGAATTTGACTGCAGGTGCCCTCCCTCCCCCCCCCTTCCCTCTGTATTACGTCAAGGCTTTTCACATCTTGCGGTGACTCGACTGTGTTTTATTACGTCAAGGCTTTTCACATCTTGCGGTGACTCGACTGTGTTTTATTACGTCAAGGCTTTTCACATCTTGCGGTGACTCGACTGTGTTTTATTACGTCAAGGCTTTTCACATCTTGCGGTGACTCGACTGTGTTTTATTACGTCAAGTCTTTTCACATCTTGCGGTGACTCGACTGTGTTTTATTACGTCAAGGCTTTTCACATCTTGCGGTGACTCGACTGTGTTTTATTACGTCAAGGCTTTTCACATCTTGCGGTGACTCGACTGTGTTTTATTACGTCAAGGCTTTTCACATCTTGCGGTGACTCGACTGTGTTTTATTACGTCAAGGCTTTTCACATCTTGCGGTGACTCGACTGTGTTTTATTACGTCAAGGCTGTGTTTTATTACGTCGTCAGATCCGTATGATGAAGGATTACATATTGAATATCCCTGCGAGTTCAATATACTTGCCTATACCTCCCGTTGTGCCTCTATAGCACATTGCACACCTGGCTATGGTGAGGGATGAAAGGTACGTACTACAAGAAAAAAATTGTCCCCCTATTGGTTGATTGGATCCAGAGATAGACATCGAAACCTTTCATGGACTTTTACTCTAACAGCTTCTTCCGTATCAATGGTTTTGTATCAGGATAATAATATCAGGTATCTCCTACTTTCAAATTGTTCACGATACACTGTCCTAACGTATGTAGTGTAGTCATGATAAGTCCAGATGATTATCTTTTACATACTAGGGAAACTAAGCGTATCATAAGTCGATGGATTGTGTACTCTTATCTTAATGTTACGGCTGAAGGTTTTCATTGACTGACATATTTTGCTTTCCGTTTTTCAAACCTAACCCTTCCCGATTTGGGGGGGGGGGGGAGGGAGGGGGGGCTGACGTTTGGGAAGGAAATCCTTTCGCGCCCTAAAAGTGCTCTTACTTGTCCGCATGTCAACTTGACACCAACAGTCTTCTAACTTTTTATTTTTATTTTTTTTTAAATGCGACAGTTTATTTTGACATTCGAGACAAGTAAGTGAGAGGAGGGAGGGGGGGGGAAGGGAGCGAGTATTTTGCCACTGCATTCAACACCATTCATCTTGGGTACAGACACCGCCACCCCTCTCCCAGCCCTATGTCACCTCTTTAACTTCCCTAATACATGGAGGCACCACAAAACATGGCGCACTTTGCGACAATACTTTATTTTTTCTTCTCTCTCTCTCTCTCTCTCTCTCTCTCTCTCTCTCTCTCTCTCTCTCTCTCTTTCTCTACTTTGGCTACTTCTCTTCTCTTTTTTTTTCCGGTAATTTCCGTTTGCCCCCCGACATAACAACTGGCATAGTTCAGGAAGTAATGATTGGGAATGAATCTTTGCATCCAGGACATTAAGAAAGGAGGGGGGGGGTGGATGGGGCTCTAAAAGTGTGTAGGGGGGAGGGGGAAGGTGTTAAAAGGGAGGAAGCTATTCAACAACCCACCTTCTCCTCCCCCCTCTCTCCTCCCCTCAGAGATAATGTCTGCAGTAGTTTGTCTTAAGGATGAAGGGGGGAAAAATTGTTTTTACGTTGTTTTGTTTTTTTAAAAAAAAAACAAAACTAGGTCATGACAACCGAACAGACGTCAACAATTAGAAAAAAAAACAATATTTGTTTGTGTTCTTCAGTTTTCTGTATTTAAAAAAAAAAACTGAGTTTGATTTGTGAAATTCATCTGTGTTTTTTTTTAATTTTATTTTTTTTTTATTTTTAGAAATTAATCTTTTCCTAACTTAAAATAAATTATTTTCTTTCATTTAATAAAAGTTGAGCCTAAAATGAAGAAGTCAATTTTTGATTTTTTTGTCTATTATTGACTTGATAAAAGCTTCTTTTTAAAAGAGTAAATAATTATATTATAGCATGATATCTCTACCTACCTTCCTTTTAACGTGATCAATGAGTTTATGAAAGGAGGAGATATTTGTAATATTAAAAAAAAAACAAAGTTTAATCTTGATTTGAATTTTTTCGCGATAGTAGACTATCGATTAAAGGTTCTTAAATATTATAGACCCTGTCAAGTTTGTGAAGGTACGATCTATTGACGGGCCCTTCGATACGATTTATTTTCGGGGCCCCTTCGATACGAAATATATCTAGGGGACCATAAGCAAATCATTCTCAAGATCACCACTAATCTTTCAGGTAGGAGCCCTCCAAACAAATAAACTGTTTAGACGAACTAGCCAATTTAGGTAAATAAAATGGGCCCCCCCTAAGATATGGGAGGGTCCTAGGCATCTGCGTATAACTGCAGTTCTCATTATAGCGTAAGGCCATTTAGGAGCCATGTTCCTGGTGAGGACCGATGGATATTTTAGGTCACAGTTAAAGACCCCGCAATATCACCCGAGGTGCCTCCAAGGACGTTGCACTATCGTCTATGGTGGGGATTTCAGTAGATCAGTAGAAAAACCGTCCCATTAGTTGTTTGTAGGATCTAAGATATTTAACTTGATCATTGCAGTGGCTTTTCACCCCCACCTCTTCCCCACACACACAAATACACATCTGTCTTCCCGCACCTAGCCACCTGTTTTGAATCATAATAAAATCAGAATGAATGAATGGAAATATATGTCGAATACGATGCGGCCCAGATTCAAAAGGGTCCGAGTCAAAGTGGATATATATTAAGGATCATATATATATAATACTCATTTCCAGTGTGCGTTAAATCGAAATTAAAGAATTAATACAACAGTATTCCAGTTTAAAATACAATCATGAAAAAATCGGATCTGCCCGAAACCAAAAAATAACCTCGCCTGCCGATCAAGCCTAAGGGGATATAACTCTATGCAAATGTTTTGCAGGGTACAGCTAGTATAAGGATAATACCTCAAAAATATACAGCAAGGTAGCTACGTAGTCGAATGCTGTTCCGACTGAATATATTGCAGAAAAACGTCACTATATTAACATTTTCATAATGCTCGGTTATTTAATTTGTAAATTATGTATTCGTATTCGAAATCACTGCATCAAATAAGTAATCAATGATGTTAAGTTGAGGTATCGATTCCACCATGGCTAGTAGCTCAGACCGGGGGGGGGGGGGCTTTGCATCTGTGCGGGTAATTGTTTACGGTCCTGATAACAGTCTCAGAAACACTAAGCCCTAATGCCGGTAATCTCTTGTGACATTCAAAATACTCCCCCCCCCCCTTCGATTGATTTTCCCCTCTTTTTCTCTATATTGTTGTTGGTAACAGACTGTCATGGAGGTATTCAATATTAATAACTTATATTGCCAGCTAGGTTCACTAAAAATCTTTTTTGAGATGTTGAAACAATTCCATTTGAAAATGTTAATAATCGACCTATCTCTTTTAAAGCTATATATTTATGTATATATGTGATATATATTTATCTTATATAGCTATCTCTTGTATTTATATATTTATAACTAAAGGCTATTTAGACTAAATTTACTATCAGTCAACGAATCTGATTACTTACTGTATACAGCGACTTTTGAATCTGACTTCAGAACACATAGGTCATTCATGATATCATTTAACTCTATTGATCTCCTAGAAGTGTGAACAAGTTGCACGTGTATCGAGGTCGTTTCAATCACTGTACAAATCGATAAGAATCTAATGTAATGAATTGATAATACCCACACAATGTCAATCTGACTTGACAGCTTTGTGAAACAGTTATGTTGCTTGTAAGCTACTGTGTGACATAGTTATGTTGGTTGTAAGCTACTGCGTGACATAGTTCTGTTGGTTGTAAGCTACTGTGTGATATAGTTCTGTTGGTTGTAAGCTACTGTATCACATAGTACTGTTGGTTGTAAGCTACTGTGTGATATAGTTCTGTTGGTTGTAAGCTAATGTGTGACATACTACTGTTGGTTGTAAGCTACTGTGTGACATAGTTAGATGACCTCATAATCCAAGGGCCCCCTCCAGTAGTCCTAACCCACGCGAAAAGAACAATATCTCATTCTCTGCCTAACCCCCCACCCCCCCCCTCAAATCACAGTCTCTACCTAGCCCCACCCCCTCAAATCACAGTCTCTACCTAGCCCCACCCTCTCAAATCACAGTCTCTACCTAGCCCCACCCCCTCAAATCACAGTCTCTACCTAGCCCCACCCCCTCAAATCACAGTCTCTACCTAGCCCTACCCCCCTCTACCCTAGCCCCTACTTATATAATATCTGCCTAAGACCCTCATCTCAAAGTCTCTTCATAGGGTCACCCCAACTCTCAAAGTCTGCCTACACCCTGCCAAAATATCTCAAAGTCTGCCTACGCCCTGCCAAAATATCTCAAAGTCGGCATACACCCTCCCAAAATATCTCAAAGTCGGCATACACCCTACCAAAACATCTCAAAGTACATGTGTATAGCCGAGCCCCCCCCCCCACACACACACAAATATAAATAAATAAATAAAATAATGTAAACAAAGGAGTCTAGTTTTGGTTTTAACTTAGGTAACACATCATAGAAAAAATACAGAGTGATAATTATTGAGTGACTCAAGAGCTCTTTGGTTTTTGACCCCAATCTGTATGATGCATGTTCTGACCTCAAATCCCAGTATGCCTACTTACCTACCTATGTTCCGTAGCGTCATCACAGGATTCACAGCACATTAACTATTTAACGAGTAATAATAAAACAAAGGGACAAACATCCCATCGTCACGAGAACTTAAGTCTGATGCAGCGGTTTCGCTGTTTAGACTGTTTCCGGTAAGTTGTTGCGCAACTTAACTCTGTGTACCGGAATTCACGTTGATTGATTTATTCTGAACATTGACTCGATTCATTTTACATACTACACACTACAGGTAAATAGAGGAGTATACACTTATACCTAGTGGAAGGTAGATAGAAGAGTTTAAACTAATACCTAGTGGAAGGTAGATAGAAGAGTTTAAACTAATACCTGGTAGAAGGTAGAAAGAAGAGTTTAAACTTATGCCTAGTAGAAGGTAGATAGAGGATTTTACAATAATGTCTAGTAGAAGGTAGATAGAAGATTTTACAACAATGCCTAGTAGAAGGTAGATAGAGGATTAGCCACTAATGCCTAGTATCTAGTTGTTGTTTTTATATTCGGACACTGACGCCTGTGTTAATGTTCGTTCAGGATAGAATATGAATTTGAAGCTTCAAAACAAAAAGATCTCGGAAAAATCTCTCTTTTGTCCAGACACATTATTTCAATGTAAATCGAACGAGCAATAGGACCTTCAAAAAGCAATCGAACTGATGCATTTTTAATTTGTTCTTTTTTTTTTCTAATCTGCCTTTTACAGGGGACATTTTTATTTTCTCTTAAATATAATTTGATAATTACACATTGAGTTTACGTTTCAGAGAGACTTCCATTATTTCCCTTCAACATGATGGATTACGCTACATCACTGATTGTGATTTTATTAGACAAGTGTTATAAATTACGTACACACTAGAAGAAGAAAGATCGCTCTTGAATATAATGGGCAGTGAATGTTGTTTACTAACTTGACAAGGCTATAAAGACAATGTCTTATTATCCGGTTTACATTTAGGAAGATTTTTTGTATCAAAACAGATTAAAGTTTCAGGTATAACTATTGTTTACATTGAGTTTGTTGATATCTGTTGGTATTGCAATTTTTAAGATTTGTTTACATTCGTTTTTTTTTTAAATTGTAAATTTAAAACAAAACTGGCCTATATTTTTATTTTGTCTTTGTCATAGATATGAGAATTTTTAACTTTCCATTTTTTTTTTCTATTTTTATTATTATTATTTTTAAATTAACGGTAGAGCGCTTAAACTGCTAACCAAAAGGTCTCAAGTTCGAACTCTGGTGAGTTCCGGCAGGATTCTCGAGTTCAATCGATGTTCCTAATTCCACACTGATTACAAATGGGTACCCGGCATTCGTTGGGGAAAGTATAGGCGGTTGGGCATTATGCTATCCACACAATCCCACAAAATTGTTGTGGCTACAGCAACATATGAAATCTATTTCATCTGAACACGATGCCGATGGTCTATACAGACTTAATAAAGGAAACTTGATTTATTTTATTTTTAAACTATTAGTAGTTGATTTATTTTTTTTTAAACTTACCAGTGGTTAGATAACATGTTCTCTGTCTACAAGTAATAAGCGCAGTGCCAGATTGCAGTAGAATCCAGTAGAATCCAACAGAATCCAGTAGAATCCAGATCCTTTAAAAAAACGGAGTCTGATACGATGATGTACAATAAAAACAAAGTTGCTATTTTTGGCAATACATTCTGTCCATCTTTCCATCTTTCCATCTTTCCTTTTCCTGATAAGACAAGTTTCGGAAATAAAGATTTTCAGAAATGAATCTTCGCATTAAGGATATTAGAGTGAAATGTGTAAAACGGGGTATGTGAATGTCGTAGTATTGGAGTATTACGTAGAATAACCTACTTTAGATATTAACCCCTTCTAGTGTGTGTAGTAGGGTGAGAAAAACTGTTATTAACCGTCTGATATCAACTAGCGATAAAGATTTGGCGTGTTAGAGATTGTGAGTAGTTTCTGCCTTATTTCAGCTACTCCTGTCTATTTATCGGTCGTTAATATTTAAATGACAGCTGTAAAACCTTTTGCTGGGTGACTCGGTGGGTGTTTGGTAAAGAGCCTGGTCCGCATGCTGTAGCCCCCATCTACTCGCCGTGAGTTTCGGGTTCAGCACCCAGCGTGTCCAGTCGTCTACGGTGCTTTTATATCCATTGCATTATAGTGGGGATAAATGGTGATGAAAGATGGGCACAACAAGCAAAAAGTTCACATTAATGGCTTGTAGTATCTAAGAGATACATATTTTATAATTCCAGACTTGAAAGATTTTAAACAAAATACATCTCTTTGTTAAAATTTCAATAGACTAGTTCTCTTTCTCCCGCCGATTATATATTTAGCATTTAAAATATTTTTCTTTTTTTGTTCTGAGCGTGTTTTTAAATTTTTTACTTTTTTTTGTTTGTTTACATTTTCAGGCAAGAAAATTGGATCACGAAGTGACGAGGGAATTGGTACATCAGGGACGTGGGCGTTGTGGGTAACCTGGCCGAGCGTGCGGGAGGACACGGCAAGGGGTCACCAGCAAACTTGAAGGCATCATGAATAATACAACTCACTTCAACGTATGGAGGAACGTGAGCAGTCAGGAGGAGATAAAAGTCGTGAACGTGAGTCAAACTTTCAATTTTAATTTGTACTCTCAGGCGACCTTGTGACGACATCCGCGTGGCTTATGGGTTTGTGGAAGGGTGTGTCTAGGGAATTGAGGGCTACGGGTGGGGGGTAGATCACATCCCCGCTTAGTCTTTTCCGTGAAAGTGAGAAATATGTATGATGTTTTACACATATGGTGAACCAAGCGAAAAGGTTTAGGTACTTTGTCAGTCGATGCCATTTTCCGTAAAAAAAACAAAATGAGATAAGCTGATTTAAAATACCATGGTCCGAGGTCCGAGGACAACCCCCCCCCCTCCCCTTCAAAGATAGATGGTGACCACTTGGGTTCAAGACTAAATACCTCCCTGCTTATTAAACAGCTTTATAGATTGGAGAGTATATGCTATCTTCAATTGTTAGATTGGAGAGTATATGCTATCTTCAATTGTTAGATTGGAGAGTATATGCTATCTTCAATTGTTAGATTGGAGAGTATATACTATCTTCAATTGTTAGATTGGAGTGTATATACTATCTTCAATTGTTAGATTGGAGAGTATATACTATCTTCAATTGTTAGATTGGAGAGCATATCTATATACAGTTGTTAGACAAGATAGCATATGCTATATACAGTTGTTAGATTGGAGAGTATATGCTTTATACAGTTTTCTTTCTTTAGAATTACGTCATATTTCTCATTCGAAATCCTAAAGAGAAAATATAAGGGTAAACTGTTTTTAATAAAAAAACAAAAAAAAAAAAAAACTGTAATGGTATTCTGTGGAGCACGTTTCGGGAGTTGAATCATTGAATCAGTAAGAATTTTTTTTAAAGTTCTTAAAACTGTACTTCTCTTTAAGATGTTGCTTTTGTCAGAAAAACGATTGGGAACGTTTTAGTCCTAGACTTTATATGTACATCACGGCTGTTTCTAAATATAGATTTGGGCTCCTTTCTAAAGATAGCAATTTTCCCCCCTCTTTATAGTATCAACCACGATCTTAAAGTAAGTTTAAAGTAAGTTTAGGTTTTTTTTTCTTATAAAATGGATTCAAAACAAGAAAATTTGTAAAAAGCTGGAATAAAATAAACAAAAAAGTAAGAAAACAAAATTAAAATAAAAACCAGAAAACAGAAAAAAACTAAACAAAACAACAATAGCAATGACTATGGCGATGGTAAAATTGATGTTTTCTCTGTTGTAAAAGGAAGGATCAATCAAGTTCTCCCCTCTCTCAAACTCGCAAAGTTGTGAAAACTGTCTGCTCAAATTTCCTAAGTAGCTCTAATGGAATCGGGATAAATGGGAGGCTTAAAGAACTTGGGACGTAAACGCAGACGATATTTCTTGTAATTCCCCCCTGGTCTGGACTTCTGTTCCATTGTTTTCTTAACGTCAGGCACAGTTGTGTTGTTTTGTACTGTCTTTTGTAGCAGAAGGGACACAAAATGTAGTACATTAGAAACGTTTATTCTTTATTTATTATACACAATACAGTATAGTTATTTCACACAGGCATTTATATATGCTTATGAAATGTTGGTTTGACAATATAAATAATGGATAGGGCTTCCAACCAATGAGCTAAATGATCGGCAACTATGGAGAAATATATCTGTTGAGGTGTCGGTGCGTTTCCCACCAACGACCACATCTGTTAAGGGTGTGATGATGATGATGATGATGGTAGGCCTATATATTTATAATCTTCCAGCATATACATCTCCAAAAAGTAAATGTATATTCATATGTTTAAGAGAAGATTTTCTTTTTTGCTGTCTGTTTTATTTATTTGTTCAACTTTTAGCTTGCAAAATGTGTCATTGTCGTATGTTGTCATGTTTTGGAATGAATTTTTTAAAAATAAATCGGATCACTAGACGCATCCTCAAATACATAGTTGTATAACCCGTGTGTCTCTCTCTCAGGTAGTTTTCATATCGTGCGGTGTATGCGTTGTATTTCATACATTTCTTTGTTATTTCTGTTCATATCGTATTCTGTTCATGGCAATAAAGGCCACATGTTCTTTTCTATTGCAGTATTTCGTATATTTCTTTTATATCCCTTCTGTCGGATTTCGTTCAGCCAGCTTCAGCAGACTTTTCCACTAGTTGATGTATAAGATTTCACAGAGTTTGACATTTGTTTGAACTACACTTAGATGGCAGTGTACAATATGTGGGTCTCACACATTTTGACCTGATCAGTTTTTTCTTAGATGAGGAAGGGAGGAGAGGAAAATCGTCCATTTGAAACGTAAACTCTGTCCTGTAAAGTGAAAATGGGGCTTTCAGTTGTTGACTAAATATTTTTTTTTGTGTGGAAAGTTAGTTTCTATTTTGAACACACAAATGCGTATTCGATTCCAGTATAACTCCCCGTACAACAAAACAAACAAACAGATATTATTATTAATAAAATTCAAATCTGTGAACTTTTATTTTAATATGTAGATAAAATGTAAACACCAACATACATGATTATGTATTGATTGATTTTTTATACTCTTAATTCATAACTATGTTAACAGTGGTTACAGATATACAACACACTACGAGAGTAATGCAGACTTGTAACGCAAATGGACACCGGCTAATCATAACAACATACTAGACCACTGGTCAGTGTGGGGTGATTACAGATCGATCCAGGGGGCTGACAGCCAGTCAGATATTCTGATAGCACCCTCGGGCCACTGTCCGGCGTGTCCGTGAATCGAGAGACGAGCAAATATTAGGACATGTCCCTCTTTACTTTATCTTATGTCTGAAATGTTGAGCCAAAGTAGATCTTTAAATAAACAAGTGGATGCTTTATAACTGAGTCTGTCTGTCTCTCTGAATATCAATATATCCATCCATCCATCATCTTTTTATCTATTTATTTATCCATCTATCCATCAATCTATCAATATCAATCTACCTCTATCTATCCATACATGTGTATCTCTCTCTCTCTCTCTCTCTCTCTTTATCTCTCTCCCTCTCTCTATGTATATTTATATATCCATCTAGCTATCTATCCATCTACCTATCTATGTGTCCATCCATCAGGCTTTCAATTTATCTATCTATCTATCTATCTATCTATCTATCTATCTATCTATCTATCTATCTATCTATCTATCTATCTATCTATCTATCTATCTATCTATCTATCTATCTATCTATCTATCTATCTATCTATCTATCTATCTATCTATCTATCTATCTATCTATCTATCTGTCTGTCTGTCTGTCTGTCTGTCTGTCTGTCTGTCTGTCTGTCTGTCTGTCTGTTTATCTATCTATCTATCTATCTATCTATCTATCTATCTATCTATCTATCTATCTATCTATCTATCTATCTATCTATTTGTGTATTTATATCTATCTACATGCCATCATATTACTACTTATTTTTAATTATATATTACATACTTTAAGCTACAATTCTGAATATATAAAGCAGCAACCTCCTCCCCTCTTTTCCTTCCAGTTAATTACTTCTGTTAAATCTGATGCTATCAGAATAGTGATCCAGTTGGTTGGCTTTACATTGCTGGCTGTATACTGTTGGCTATACACTGTTGGCTATATCCTGTTGGCTATATACTGTTGGCTATATGCTGTTGGCTATATACTGCTGCCTATATACTGCTGTATATATACTGCTGCCTACATACTGTTGGCTATATACTGCCGGCTAGATATTGTTGTGCTTATAAATATATCAGCTGAGAGCTGCTATTAACCCGAGAAGAAAATTTGCTTATATCTTATATTGCAAAATGTATTTTGTATACTCGACAGGTTCCTGTTGTGGTCATGCTGTCCATCTTCAGTGTGGTGGGTGTCATAGGCAACGCCCTGGCATTCTACATCTTCTTTCGTCGAAGATCTACTTCCACATCCGTCATATTTATTCTTGCTCTTGCAGGTCAGAGACAGTTTTGTTTAATATACACGTTAACTGAATTCATTGCAAGCATTTGAATATGTATCTGTTGCATAATCACGACATATTGAGTCATGATTTGGCCAGCCCCGTAGAGGCCAGGTCAATACCAGCGGGGGGAGGGGCGGGCAGGAAATGAATTTTACTAAGTAGAGCAAACAAGTAGGGGGCGGAGCCCCCTGCCCCCCCGCACGCTACGGGCCTGGATTTGTCTAGTACATCTCCAAGTTGCCTTTATTTTCAAATATGGAACGTACAACTTCACATCAGTTCGTTCCTTAATATCCCATCCACCTGTTTAAAAATTTTATGGGATAAACTTATTGCATAATTCTCATTTAATATAAAATCTATGCTTATTTTAAACATGACATTGCAAGATAAAAACATTTGTTTTATATATATATGTATATATATATATATATATATATATATATATATATATATATATATATATACAGGGAAAGAAAAGCCAAAAATAATAAATATTCAGTTTGAACAATGTTGATGTTACTAGCAGTTTAACTGGCATCTTGTCTTGATTGGGTAAATCTGGGCTTACATCAATCTCTGTCAACATTAACATTATCTCTCGTTTCTAGGGGAGCTCACCATTGTGCTTAGAATACATTATGTTTCGTACAACCAGTTCAAGTTGTCTACCTTGTAGGACCAATATTGAATAAGGGTTTTCAGTCCAGTTTCAAGTTATGATTTGAACTAAGCATCATCCGAAATATACATAAACTAGTCGCACCCTGTAAAAACTTTGCATAGAGTTATATTCCCTTAGGCTTGATTGATAGGCTAGGTTATTTTTGGTTTCGGACAGATCCTATTTTTTAATGATTTTTAGTATTATTGTTCACGTTTGACGATTTTAAACTGGAATACTGTTGTATTGATTCTTTACTATCGATCTAACGCAGATCCCGCACCGCTCATATGTATATAGATATATTAATGATCGAGTCGTCGAGTACATAGTTGAGAAAAACGAATACTGGCTTTCTAGTATTCGACTACTTTAAGTCTGTATCGATAATTACTTGACGTGACTACGGATCTAAACTTGGAAGTTCGAGGCCACAAAACCTAGTTTTAGCCCTGGTCAACATGTGTCTACGTAATATACCAGACAAGCCGTAAGTAGATTACTCTAACAACAGCCCCTCCCCCCCCCCCCATAAGCGGACCCCAATTAGACGCCATCGGTCCAATAAGCTTACGTCCTGACCAGCCTGTAGAGAAACGAGATATTTTTGTTATTACCAATTGCCGTACCAATTTGTCATTTCTTTTTTTTTTCTAGACCAAATGTTGACAATGGATGTTAGCTGATACATTTAATGATATTAATAGCTCCAGTAACACGAATGTATGGACTGTAAAGGTGTATTGAAGAAAAAAATAGCTTCTCGCAATTGTTGAACAACTTAACCTGTTCACCCACACGATTAATCTTATTTTCACCCTGTTCACCCCCACGACTGACCTTATTTTAAGACAAACCTTGTCCCGAATAAACTGCCGAGCAGGAAAAAATTATCTCGGCATAAGAATTATCAATAGATGATGAAATGTGTGTACGGGGAATTAAATAAAGCCAAGAAAGCTGTTGTCTCGGTCTGACAATAGTACAATGAATAATCTGCACAAACTTGCACTTCTTGTCAACTGCTGTGATGAACTCTTTTAATGCTTAATTGAATAAAGTCGAAAATCTGTTTACATTTACGATGACAAATCTTCCGAACATTTTTTTTTAATTACATAGGTGTTAACCAGTTTTAAAAATAAAATACTACGGGCAGGTCTCACACTCTGACAATTTTACGTTGCTAGCAGTAAAGCCATCATCAATGAAGGGCAGTGTAAGCACTTGCTAGGGGCCCCGAGCTAGAATAACTTAACATTGGTTAGTCAGAGGGGCCCCAGATTAAAATCAAATCTTCAATTCTTGCAAATTGTTTTTTTTTCTACGACACCCTAATGTACCATTGCCTAGGACCCCACCCCCAGATGTGCCATTTCATGTGGCCCCACATTATACTTTTGCCTACTGCCTCCCAAATTTACCTTACTGCTGAAAGCTACCACACATTTTTCATGTTGATCAAGAAAATATTTAACAGCCATTTCAGTTGCAGAATAATTACAAGAATAAGTCATTACTTTAGAAATACACTTTAATACATGATACATACAAAGACAAAGTCCTCAAGCTGTAATGCAAATACACCCCGTCTCACCACAACATCAATACAACACTCTTTTACACACAATAAACGGTTTCACTCATCCTCTGCGAGACTCTTGTCTTAACTACACAGTGAGACCCACACAGTGAGACTACGACGTGAGACTACCACGTGACACTCCAGTCCAGACTATAAAGTGAGACTGCACAGTGAGACTCCAGTACAGACTATACAGTGAGACTACGACGTGATACCACCACGTGACACTTTAGTCCAGACTATACAGTGAGACAACACAGTGTGAGATAACTACCTAAGATTGCCCTCTTGACTCCTCGGTCAGCGCCGCCAACTTACCCTCTTCTCCACGGTGTCCAGTGATCCTTGACCAATGACTAACACGCTCTACCGGTCAGACCCGTCGCCAAGACATGCTTGACCTTACCAAACCAACAGATCACAAGCACAATAGCATACAAACAAGGGGGACATAATACATATAACAAATCAAGGGGTGATAACTAGGGATATGACAACTACAATATTTTAAAAAAAAATATTGGTATCAAATAACAGGTTTTAATTTAACGAATAGCTGAGGATATTAATGCTTCCAGAGTACATTCAAACTGCTGTGTTTACATTAACGTTCACAAGTACTAAACGCTGAGTGCTGCGTTTTCAATACAACATTCATCTTGCACTCACCACACAACGGGGTCAAGACATGCTGATAGACATTTTATTAAGACAGTGGTTCCGAGATACATTTTATACACCATATTTATTTTTATGCCCTTCCATAAAAAAAAACAATTTAGCTAATTTAGAAGTTTGAAAATTGGGCTAATTTCGGACTGCATAAATAGGTAATTAATACAATTGAGCTATTTTTGGGCTGCATACATTGATAATTAATACAATTGGGCTACTTTTGGGCTGCATACATTGATAATTAATACAATCATTCAGTTCTTTTGATTATCGCTCAGTTACCACTTGTTTACAAAAAAATATTCATAAAATAATAACTCTCAGCAAGCCATTGCTTTCACTTTACCTTCCTCTAAGACATACGTCTAATTAATTTACAAATCACACGGTTTTTTTATTTTATTTTTTATTTAAATGGCGTAAAGGTTACAACATGCATTCGGGTCATTCCACGTCAACTCAACCAGTGGTGTTCACCCGACCCCCTCAGATCTTCCTGAAATTTTCAGGGCTTGTGATACATTCAAAGTTGAGTGATTCCTGAAAATTTCAAGCCATTTGGTCAAAAACTTTCTGAGATATGATTTTTTTAATTTTTAAGGGTAGTCGCGAGTGCGCGTGACATTTACATTTTCGCGATATTTGAACGTGAATATTTCAAAAACTAAATAAGATATCAGGCTGAAATTTTCAGTATTTACTCATTGTTTTGTCATAAAATAAACGATGTATTTAATTTAAGTATAGCTTGCACACAGAATGCCCTAACAATTTCCAAACATTGCACTTCAGACAGTTTTCATCAATATTTGACTCGGTATATCCAAGAACCTATAAGACATGAAATGATGTTTGTTGTACAATTAGTAAGTACCATATATGTGTTTATTATTTTGATAGAGAATTCCTGTTAATCAATAATAGTGTACTCATGGTGGGCCCCTTTAAGCATCATGGTCATCCATTTTTGCACTTATTGCGACCCCAAGATGACCATGTGGGCAGTAATTCACACTTTTCATATTTTGCTCACTTGTTAACCTTGGCAAGTACTAGCTATGGTGAAAATTTCATGTTGGTGTCTTAACGCCTTCTTGGTGAAAAATTGCATGAAATTGCATGATTATACACTATTATTGAATATTGCGTAGCGAATATTTCAAAAACTAAAAGAGGTATCAGGCTGTAATTTTCAGTATTTACTCATTGTTTTGTCCTGAGTTGAATGATGTATTTATCTTTAGTGTAGCTTGCACACAGAATGCCCTAAAAAATTCCAAACATTGCACTTCAGACAGTTTTCATCATTATTTGACCACGCACGCTACGGGCCTCATTAACGTGTATTATGGTAAATCAGCATAGCAATGAAATGTCAATCAAATTTTATGAAAAATACAGTTAGCTTTAAGTACAAAATCAAATTACAGATTGTTTGTTTTTATCAGCCATACAAGCAACCATGCAAGGCGGATATCATGATATGCTCATTATGCTGGCGATGCAGTTAACTGATGGTATCTAATCTATGTACACACAGTTCTATCAAACTGTTTCTTGCAATTGACAAAATGCACATCAAGCAGAGTGGAACTTTTTTGCTATGGAAAAAGTCCTTGTGATGGTATTGGTGGCACAGTAAAGAGGCTAGTAGCAAGAACAAGTTTGCAGGCAACTCTGAAACATTAAAAACTAACGCTACATCAGATGTACTATTGGGCAACCAAAAAAAACGTTCCAGGAATTCACTTCTTTTTTGCAGCTAATGATAACGTTAAAGTGCATCGTAGCTGTTTGTTTGAACGATTTGCTTCAATTCAAGCCGCTCGTGGTACACGGTCACACCACCGGTTTGTGGCATTAAGTGAAAACAAACTCAAGATATTCAGGTTGTCATGTGATAACTGTGATACGGTCGTCAATGTGTCAAAAGAACCTGATCGGGTAGTTAAACCGGCACCAAGCATAGCAGATCTGTATCCAGGACAGTTTGTGGCTGTTGTTTATGACATTGATTGGTCTATTGGGTGCATATCAGAACACTCTATTGAACATCTTGGTTAAGATCATGAACAAACACATACAAACAGATTAACTTGGCCAAGTCGTGACGATATCTGCTGGATACCATTCACTAATGTACAATCTTCCACCACCAATGTTGTCTGGCAGCTCATCAAGACAGCATTGCTATGATGATGTGCATTTTGCCAATTGCAAGAAACAGTTTGATAGTAGGACTGAGTGTACATAGATAAGATGCCATCAGTTAACTGCATCGGCAGCATAATGAGCATACGGTGATATCCGCCTTGCATGGTTGCTTGTATGGTTGATAAAAACAATCTGTAATTTGATTTTGCACTTAAAACTAACTGTATTTTTCATAAAATTTGATTGACATTTCATTGCTATGCTGATTTACCATAATACACGTTAATGAGGCCCGTAGCGTGCGTGGTCAAATAATGATGAAAACTGTCTGAAGTGCAATGTTTGGAATTTTTTAGGGCATTCTGTGTGCAAGCTACACTAAAGATAAATACATCATTCAACTCAGGACAAAACAATGAGTAAATACTGAAAATTACAGCCTGATACCTCTTTTAGTTTTTGAAATATTCGCTACGCAATATTCAATAATAGTGTATAATCATGCAATTTCATGCAATTTTTCACCAAGAAGGCGTTAAGACACCAACATGAAATTTTCACCATAGCTAGTACTTGCCAAGGTTAACAAGTGAGCAAAATATGAAAAGTGTGAATTACTGCCCACATGGTCATCTGGGGGTCGCAATAAGTGCAAAAATGGATGACCATGATGCTTAAAGGGGCCCACCATGAGTACACTATTATTGATTAACAGGAATTCTCTATCAAAATAATAAACACATATATGGTACTTACTAATTGTATAACAAACATCATTTCATGGCTTATAGGTTCTTGGCTATACCGAGTCAAATATTGATGAAAACTGTCTGAAGTGCAATGTTTGGAAATTTTTAGGGCATTCTGTGTGCAAGCTATACTTAAATTAAATACATCGTTTATTTTATGACAAAACAATGAGTAAATACTGAAAATTTCAGCCTGATACCTTATTTAGTTTTTGAAATATTCACGTTCAAATATCGCGAAAATGTAAATGTCACGCGCACTCGCAACTACCCTTAAAAATTAAAAAAATCATATCTCAGAAAGTTTTTGACTAAATGACCTGAAATTTTCAGGAATCACTCAACTTTGAATGTACCACAAGCCCTGAAAATTTCAGGAAGATCTGAGGGGGTCGGGTGAACAATTGTCAAAAAACTGGTTGAGTTGACGTGGAATGACCCATTCAGCTAAATATTCTTATCGATCGCGTTGTATATTTACAGAGTTCATCGCTCAAATCAACTAACAATCAACATGAAGCTTAATACAGATAATAATACACTGTGTTTACGTTGTATATCTACAGAGTTCATCGCTTAGTTCAACTAACAATCAACATGAAGCTTAATACAGATAATAATACACTGTGTTTACGTTGTATATCTACAGAGTTCATCGCTTAGTTCAACTAACAACCAACGAGAAGCTTAATACAGTTAATAATAGATTGTATTTATTTCTGACATGTCCAGCATTCATTCCATTTTCATTTATTATTGAGGTCATCGCACCTAGAAACGTCAAACTCTCTTTAAAGTCTTGCTTATGTCCGAAATGCATTTCAGATGGCACATTCTTTATTCTCTCTCTCTTTCTTTTTATCAAAGATCGGACCGTTCTAATGGATGGGGCTAACAAGGCGAAAGCCTAATCCATGGGCTCACCGTTAGCAAAGGGCCTTATATTAGCATACATTCTTATCAAATCTGATGCTTACTTTTGCTTTTTTAGTATCTCTAAAAATCTCTTCACACGACACGATAGTATCTCTAGCAGAGCAAGTAATGAATCACTGAGCTTGACCCATGACCCATATGACCCATCAAGCTCTTGACCCAGACCCATCATGAATGTTGTTATTTTCAAGATGGCGGCCGTCGCCATAGAAACCATTTTGAAATTTAAAAAAAATCGCGCGACGACGGGTTTTTTTTTTTAGGGTCGGGCGGCGACTAAGGATGGGTCTTGGGTCAGGGAACATTGACCCATGACCCATGTGACCCATCCAATTTTGCGAGCCATTTGACCAATTGACCCATTAAATGCTCTGATGTCTAGAATTTTCTGACTAGGGACCAATAGTATATCTAAAAGTCCCTACCTATGATCCTGTAGTATTCATAAATGTCCCTGCCTGTCGTCATGTTAGTATAATTAGATCGCTATAAGGTCCCTTTCTATAGCCACTTAAAACTTTCAGAAAGACACCGTCCGAGATTATGGCTTTATTATTTGGCATTACTGCAGTGGTGATGATGAGGATGGGCACTAGCACCCATTTCCTATCTTAACTCTAGATCTACTAGGTGTACAACGCAAAACCTTCCCATAGAGTTATATCCTCTTATTCTTGATCGGTAGGCTAGGCTATTTTGGGTTTCGGGCAGATCCAATTTTTTCCTGTTTGTATTTTAAAACTGGAATACTGTTGTATTAATTCTTTACTTTCGATTTAACGCCGAACCCAGATCGCTATTATTATATTAGATCTTTCCATCTAAAATCTGCATATTTTAAAAAACAGAATAATTTTAATTTTTTTTTTCAGTTTTACAAATTATTTGTTATTGCGTCTGTGTTTAGCAGTAGCAAAAACACTCTTAAATCTGGCTCTTACTTAAAATGTAAAACATGAATTATAATTTTTGAAATAACAATTTAAAAATGAATGAAATAAAAAAAAAATAACACAAGACTTTGATCGTCTAATTCCTGTGTCCACAAATATATTTGTTAGACGTTCTAAATCACCGCGTTGGTCTGCCAGGTAAACAACAGATAAAACTAAAATTAGTCTAAATTCTTAGAAAAACACCGTACCGGAACAGCAAATCAACAGAGTCGTGTCAAGAAACTATAAAGCAACTGTCATAGATTTATTCCGTTATTTGTTTACCCTCATTTTTTTCTACCCGTTTTATTTCACCATCATTATAACGGAAACCAGAAAAGTAAACATTTGCAATGAACGTACTTTAAATGCTAATTTCATTCTTCCCTCCATCAACTCAAGAGCAGTAACTAGAGTTAAAAAAAGTCAAATCTCAAAGGGACGCAACTAAATCTAAGGGACTGAACTTTTATTTTTTTAAAGTATGAGGAGAGTTTTTGTTTTGGCTTTTTCACGTGACTCCGAGACATACTATTGGCTGGTTCGTTAATTTATAATTAAAGGTTAATTATTGGTAATAGGCTTGTGGGTCAAGATGCATACATTAAATTGCATTAGTGAGACTACTTTAAACAGGATTATTCTTTATACACCACCAAAATAAAGATTTAAAATAAAAAAAAAATTCAAAATGTCGATTCCCATGTGATTTAAATTTAAAAGGGGGGGGGGGCGGTATGACGTGTAATAGTACTGATAATGAATAGAGACAGACAGAAAGAAATTGGATAATGGTGGGCGAGGGATATGATTCAGAGTAACAAAGTCTTGGGAAAGGAAGACCGTGATAAAGAGGTGATAGCTGGAGTCAGAATGACTGGGTCTGTGGTGAATAGAAATCTGAAAATACAGACACTGGAGAAGTAGGGTTGGAAGGGAAATCTAAAAATACAGACACTGGAGACGTAGGGTTGGAATAGAAATCTGAAAATACAGACACTGGAGACGTAGGGTTGGAAGGAAAATCTGAAAATACAGACACTAGAGTCGTAGGTTTGGAATAGAAATCTGAAAATACAGACACTGGAGACGTAGGGTTGGAATAGAAATCTGAAAATACAGACACTGGAGACGTAGGGTTGGAAGGGAAATCTGAAAATACAGACACTAGAGACGTAGGGTTGGAAGGGAAATCTGAAAATACAGACACTGGAGACGTAGGGTTGGAATAGAAATCTGAAAGTACAGAGACGTAGGGTTGGAAGGGAACATACAAATAATACACAAGTAGAAATTTGCAGACAAATACTGAAGCTATCTTCATTGTAAAGTAGACAAATACTGAAGGGATATTATAAGACAGACAACTACTGAAGGGATATTATAAGACAGACAAATACTGAAGGGATATTATAAGACAGCCAAATACTGAAGGGATATTAGTTGTAAGGCAGACAAATACTGAAGGGATTTTCTCTGGAAAGCAGACAAATCACTAAGGATTGGACACTAACCTATTCACTGAGTCTGTTATATGGATACAGACTTCGACACCAATCTTCAGAATGTTGAAAAATTAGATACAATCTTTCAATGAGAAGGAAAGGGGGTGGGGTTGGGTGGGGGGCGTTATTGAGTGAGGGGGGGTGGAGGTCTTGAAAGCAAGACAGACGATGGTGGACGTTAAGCCTTGACCTGAGGGGATAGAAATAAAACCAGAGAATCTGGTAGACACATCCATTTGGGTGAAGGGTGGGGGGGGGGACATCTGGCGACCTGTTTTGTTGACATGCTGCTGGAGGGACAGTGCACATGAACCAGTGGCGTACCTGGGGGGGGGGTGCGGTGGGTGCGGTCCGCACCGGGCGGCAAAAATGTATAGATTAAATTGAAATATCTAAATGAGAGGGCGGCAAAATCGTCTTCCGCCCTGGGCGGCCGATTCCCACGCTACGCCGCTGACATGAACTAAGAACTTTAAATAAGAAATAATCAGCGATTCTTGCACAATGGTATGCGTGTGTGGGGCTCATGGGCTAATTTAACCGAGAGCACCGTATTCCGAGATGCCCAGCAAAACCCAAATGTGTATATTTATTAAGCTCTCACTCTTGCTTTAGGGTCCTATATTCCCCCGTCCCGCCCCCCCCCCCATGGCCTTAACTGACCAAAGTCCGAAACTAATGTAGTCTACTTTCATATTTTCTCACTATCTATAGTCATACCAATAACTGGTGCATCGAATGGCTGAACAGTAAATAGTGCATGGTACGAGTTACACAACATGTGTACATTAAATACATCAGTCATCTTTAGTACGATGAAGTTAATGTTATCGTCAAGAGTTATATATATATACAGAGAGAGAGAGAGAGAGAGAGAGAGAGAGAGAGAGAGAGAGAAAGCACGGTTTAACGTTGGAGGAACACAACGGCGTACTGTACAAAGGAAGGCCGGCAGTAAAGCTGAAAACATTACAAGACGATTATGAGAGAGTAAGGCGATTATATTTTTATCCAATTGATGTTTCCAGTGTAAGAATGAATCACACGTAAAAATATTGTAAATTGTTAGTTATGGACTCAGATTTGTGGAAACCGATTGGGTAATTTTATATACAAAGGTCAACTCTGACGGATGCTTTGTTTGTCTAAGTACCGTCCCTTGATCTAATTAAAAGTACAGTTAAAATCAAAATGAATACGATATATTAGTGTCTGTTACATGTAGTGTGCCTAACCCTTTGGCTTGGAAAATACAGGGTTTCGTGTGCCGACCACATCCGTCACCACCGCCCAGTGAACCAGATAGCGGCCTAATCGTGAGTCGCGACCCACACTTGAAATATATCATTGGAATTACATTTGTTTTCCCCTTATGACGCTTAACTCCCCATACCAACATAATCATCGTTTTATCTCCCCTTGTTCACTGTCCCAACGAGCAGCAGTAGCCTAAAGTGTTTTTTTTTTGTAATTGGTTTTTTTTTTTAAATATTTCATCAATATAGAACATAGTAAAATATTTCTTTTGTAGCTGATATATATATATGACACAGACGTTTTATTACTTTTAATCTCCCCCCGCCCCGTTCTCCCCCCTCAACCGATATATTCCTAAATTAATACCAATGGTTTGTATTTATATATATACTTTAACATAACATTAATCATTGTCCATTTTCTAGCTCTTTTAATAATCAATTTTCTTGTTCTGATTCAATAACCTGAAGCCATTCAAACAGAATTTGCAACGCGTTTTGCATCTCTTGCTAAATCATCCTTTTCTTCAAGCTGCCAAACAACAACAACAATAAAAAAAACACACACACACACACAAACAAAATGGGAAGGAATCGAATTAGTTAAATTAAATAAAAAATATAACATAGACAAAACTAAAAAAAATGGTTAACGTGGCAGCTCGATTGTTGATTCTTAGAACAGATAAATTATTGAATAGAAAATAAATGTATATGAGAAAATAGCTATTGTCGTTTAATACATGTCGACTCTGTTGTCATTTGACAGTTAATCTTTTTAATTTAACACGGAATAATTCTTTTTGATTATATTTATTTAATAAATCCTAGAAATGATTGTGATAGATTCTTCTATTCAATTTTTTCTCAGATTATTTCCCTTTAGTTGGAATGGTTTAAGTTTAATAGCCAGTCTTAGACATAAATAAACCAATAAGAAGCAGTGTATTTGTAGCATTTCCTTTTGATTAATTGGCGCGCCTCGTTGCGGATAATCCATGGATACCAATGAAATTGAAGCAATAAAACTTACAGAAAAATTAAATTGATCAGCTGTGTTTATGTGTTCCAATTAATATATTTTCCATATCCAATGTTTATCTTTCGTCCTTTTTATGTTGATGGAGTTTACAAAATGTCCGCTAAAATTAATCACAGCAGCTTAACATCAGCAAGAGCATCATTTTAAATAACGTAACATTTGATCCCGATTAGATGCGCCAATAATTCCCCACCCTGTTGCGCAGAGAAAATTAAAAGGCTACTTTCGGTTACCTCGGTGTGTGTGGGGGGGGGGGGGGGATCACCGCTGTGAATATCCGCGGTGCCAGTCGGGTAATTCATTTTACAGAACATAATTAATGTTTTTATTAATTCATTTATCCACCAGTAAAGCAAAGAAAAGGCTATATAAATATATAGATAAATAATTTTATGACCATCATCAATTACTTTACTGAATGCATCCTATAGCTTTAAAATATTAATAAAGATTACATTATAACAAAAATTGAATTGTTAATGACTCGAACAGCTGGAGCCGCAGGAAGCTACTATGGCGCCCTGTGAGTGGCGCATGAAATGTGCCTTGTTCCTGGTTCGAAAATAACATTATTTCGTCGCTCCTTCCTTATTCAGTGCCCGGTACGTTATTGATAACTGACATCAGTTATTAGTGAGTTTGCTCAATCGAGATGCTGAAACCCTTAAGCCAGTAACGAACGCTCCAACGTTAATCAATACATCATTGTAATTCTTATCAACAGTGGAGTTGGGACTTGAATTAGCTCCCACTCAAAATGTATGCGCAGGTAAATAAACATTTCATTCGTAAACAAAAAATGTCCTCGCTTAGTCATTAAAATCATTATGGTCATCGTGATATTAAATGTGTTTTCAAACTGCTGGAATACACATACCCCTACCTCCCCTCTCCCCCAAATGTCCAAGACATTCAAAGTTCTTCAAACGTCATCGTATGATGCAGTTTGTTGAACGCACAAGAAAATTATTTCCGTTCACTTTCTTTTAAATAAACAGTCTCTCTCATTACTGACGCTACTTTAATTAATTAAACAAAAATATTATAATATTATTTAAATTTCTTTTTATTGATATCAAAGTGGTTGTGGGATCTAAGTGTGTCAGAGGGTGGGGGTGTAGAAGAAATTTTTAAGTGTGTTGGAGGGTGGGTGTGTAATAATAGTTTGGTGTGAGTCTCACCTTAGCTTGATGTGAGTTAAATTGTTGTTTTTTTTAGTGATCATTCTCTCATGGATGTCACATGATTTGCAATTGGCGGTGGCGTCTATCGCCCCAGGCCCTGCGCCTAAGAGGAGGCCCTGCGCTTAAGAGGGGCCCTGCGATAGTAAATGTTGTGATGCAATATATGGCATACACTGACAACATTCAGCCCCGCATATGGCATTCACACTATGCCCTGCTTACTGGCACATTATTCTAAGTAGAATTTAAATGATAGGTTACCTCTTTGTAAAACTTTTACATTTGGGGCAATCATAGATATGACTCCCGCATGACTCTTGTTTTAATTCGTCACACTGTCACTAAACGATTCACCCTTCACATTCAAATTCATGAAATCATTTGTGTACGTTTAATTTTGTAAACAATGTTTCATCTTGACGATTACATACCATAGACATGACTTTTTCTTTGTATCGTCAACAGGTACTGATTTCATCACCTGTCTAGTGACCATACCGTACACGGTCGTCTTCGAGCTGCTGTCCTACCGGGTCGTCTACGACCTGGCCTGCAAGTCCTACATGTTCCTCATCACCTCCACCGTCCCGTTCTCCGCCTACATCATGGTGGCCATAGCGCTGGACCGTTACTTCTGCATCTGCCACCCGTTCCTGCACGCCTTCACCATCCCCCGGGCCAAGGCGCTCATCCTGTGCATGGGCGTCCCCGCCATCACGTTCGGCATCATCACCGCCCTGTCGTACGGGACGTACATCTACGATGAGAGGGAGAACTGCACGGAGGACAACGCCATCGACTGCCTCCCGCTGACGTCAGAGGCAGAGGCGGCGGCGGCGACCACCAACGCCACGGAGAGGAGCATCAAGTTCTACGGCGTGTGCGTGGCAAACAAGTTTTACTTCAGCGACAACTTCAGCAAAGTTTACCAGAGGATTCACGCTCTCAACTTTCTGATCGCTTACGTCGCCGTTGCAGTTCTGTACATCATGATCTACAAGTCCATCTTCACGCGCAGGGCCAACAAAGCCAGGAGAAAGAAGAATAACCTCTACCCCGTCTCGGCCAGCAAACTCAAAGACCAGCCTGCCGAAGAGACTCAGATGACGGTGATTCAAACAGCGGACAAGGACAGCCCTAAGCTGATGAACAACCAGACAAGAAAGGACGCCAAATGCGCGAGGAAGATCACGCTCACCGCACGTAACGATCCGGCGGCTTTTGTCAAATCAGGACCAAGAGCTGTTCATCTTCCCGACGTACAGGAAGAGGAAAGAACCAACCTACTGCCTAGCAGAGATGAAGGGGGCCAGACTGATGTGGCCAGTGAAATGAAAAGTACGACAGCCGCAGAAGATTTGAACACGAGTAGTCAGACTGATTTCCGGAATTCGCCAAGCAAAAAGGTTCCAGTAGATGATTCGAGCCAAAGAAATGACTCCGCTTTCAACGGTCATGTTAAAACTTCAGATAACAAGCAATATCAGTCTGACAATGAATATGCTAACAAAACGGACGAGGAGCTGAATACAGCCGGAATCTTCACCAACGGCACGGCGCCCGAAGAGAAGCCCTTGCTTCCACAACCCACGTCGCTCCACGCCCCGTCGACCCCAGCCCCACCCAATACACTGTCTCTCAAGCCCACCGCCGTCACCCACATCTGCAGCGGCGGCGGCGGCGGCGACGACGACGGCAAAGGCCCCAGGAAGCACAGCGGGGGTCTGGGAAAACACGTGACCACCGACGTACAGACCAACAGCATCAAGCGGAAACGGCCGAGCACGGTGCGAGACCGGAACCTGATGGCCAACATCAAGACGGCCTTCATGCTCTTCATCGTGACCCTCGTTTTCATCGTGGCGTTCCTCCCGGCCCTGCTGATGGCCAACAAGATCATTCCCATCAATCTGATCGTCTTTTACGGCTACTTCATCTACAACGTGGCTAATCCGTTCATTTACGCCTTCATGAACCAGACATTCAGAGACGACTTGAAGAAGATTATCTCGGTGTGTTGAAAGTTCTCGATGAGATAAGAAGATTCAACGTCTCAATCCTCGTATCAAACATACTTTCCTTCATGCTACTTGAATTTTTTTTCCACAAAAAGAAAAAAAAAATATATAAAAAAAATGAAAAATTAACCAACATTGGCTGGTCTGTCAACATTTTGTTGTATTACTGCGTAATTTTATTGTATTACTGCTTATAAGTTCGGTACATACGGATGTTATTATACAAATGAACACATGTTATTACACTTTTACTCCATCACTTTGTCACATGTTGGATACAGAGAGGCGTGTACTTCTAAGACTTTCTGTCACGTATAATAAGGAAAAAAAAATTGATTGAACACAATAAAAAACAACACCTGTTATTTATTTCTGCTTATGACAACAGTAACCAATAAAAAAAAACATAAAAGAAATCAATCAATCAATACCAAAAGACAAAGTTATATCAAGCTGCATTGACTTAAAGCGAGAATTATCATGAACATTTCCTTGAAATCAAAGGATTTAACGATCGATATCAATATGGTCTTCTATATTGCTTAATCGTATTCTAATATATGTGATTGGAGAACAGTTGAATTCAATGATGTAAAAATAGTGTATATAAACATATTGCTCACTACTGCAACCCAGAAGTGTTATATCAATATAATACGTATACTTAGACCTACATGATACAATACAATGTTTATAAACTAAATTGAATTGTTTTCTAAAAAATTTTTGAACTGATATACGTTGTGGAATCATCTTGACATTTCTCATTCATCAATTTCATAAACAAAAAAATAAAAGAGTAAAGCAACAACTTGCAACTGGCGTCTGCCCGATCGAAATGTATCTACTTGATTTATCAAATGGTGATATCAGAGGCTGTTCATGCAGAATGTGTCCCCCGGGACCATGAGGGTATTCACATATGACAGATCCCTACAGGCGAGACCTCATGTCGGTGCCCGTAAGTCTGCAGAGAAGATTTAGACATGTGTCCACGGAATGGAGTTCTGACAAGTGGTCAATGCTTGAAACTGACCAGATGTGGCGATTCTTTACCGTAACTGTATTTTAATAGGTGCATTCATTATGAATGAATAGAGTCAGGTCTGGGTTTAGTATAAACGTGGATTGAACGGATAAAAATTAAGTTGTGCTTCGAGGTGCTCTGAATTATTGCAAATAACTTACAAATGAATATTCTTTACGAATCCTACATTTGAATATTGAAGTCAAATGAAATAGAATTCACCTGTTTCTGCAGCTAAGGTCAGATTTGTGTAAAATGCCAATTGTTCTTTTCTTTACCCGTTTTTTAACTGACCGGACTAGGCAGGGCAGTGATCGAACCTTTTCAGGTTGTGGGAAGTCGAGCTCCCATTATAGCTTACTATCCAACATACTCTCACATGAACATGGGTCTCAATCTAGATCGACGGGCCCAATTGGACTAAATCTGGGCCCCCATATACAGATAGGAATCATTTATTAGCTGTATTCATGGGCGTATTCATGGGGGGGGGGCAAGGGGGGCTTTTGCTCCCTCCCCCTACATTTGGAAAAAATGTGATATAAGAGGGGGGCATTTGCTCCTCCCCCCTGGAAAATTTTTGTTGCCCCCCCCCCTGGAAAAATTCCTAGCTACGCCCATGGCTGTTTTATTTACTATTTACGTCATTCATGTATATATTAAGACACGTTTTTAACTGATACAGTGAAACAGTCCCACCAGGCGAAAGTAACATAAAACATTCCTCCGATGACGCAAAACATTCTGTAATATAATCCTGCTATAATCCATAATATATCTAAAATCACTAGTTGTAAAATTTCAACAAGAACTCTAAAAAATAAAGTTCAAAAAACTCTTAAAAGGATACTCATTTATTAATCAGCCCATAATTTAAAAAAAAAAAAATATATTTTTCACTTTTAAAAAAATTTTGTTCGGGTTTATCGATAATATAGATAATCTTGTGGCCCTTACGTGAATCGTTAACAGGGGACATTATTATCAGACTCGGGGCCCTTGTGTTGTATGGGTTACTCCCCCTAACGGCTGACATAATTTTGTTTTTTTTCGCATTCACTTCCGACAATTTTTAAATAACTGATTTTTTTTTCTTTCCGATTTTTGTGATATATATATATATATATATATATATATATATATATATATATATATATATATACATATATATATTTGTTAATTAGACTAGCATTCTTCGACTAATTTATCTTCATGTCTTCGACTAATTTATCATCATTTTGACTAATTTATCATTATTTGTTTGACTAATTTATCATCATTTTTTCGACTAATTTATCTTCATGTCTTCGACTAATTTATCATCATTTTGACTAATTTATCATTATTTGTTTGACTAATTTTTCATCATTTTTTCGACTAATTTATCTTCATTTTTTCGACTAATTTATCTTCATGTCTTCGACTAATTTATCATAATTTCTTTGACTAATTTATCATCATTTCTTTCACTAATTTATCATCATTTTTTGGACCGTGAAGCGCCTTATTTAATTATTTTAATATTCGTTTAAATCAAACATTTGTACTTATTATTATTTCAATGCCAACTATATCATTTTATTTGTGCATATGAAATTAATAGTAAAATGCAAAGTATCTGAGCTACAAGCGTGAAATAATACCAGACGTCAATCGTTTTTTGTAAAAAAAAAAAAAATGAAAAAAATAAAATGTGTGGGTCTAAATGTATATTCATTAATTGAAGGACTTTATACAAGAAAACTTATATTTCTATTTTAATTTACTTATAGGATTAATATCAACACATTAAAAAAACTGTATTAGTTACCTAGATATAACTTAAGTAAAAAGACGATTTATAATTACATTTCTGTATTATGCCAGATTTTTTTCTGCGCTTTCAGGCTAATTCTAATTGTTGTCATTAAATGTATTTTTTTTTTGTTAATATGGTATTAACTACGTAAATCCTAAGAAGATGTAAATCTACTATTGTTATTTGATCTATGTGTACATACACACATGAACTTATATCCAGAGCTGTAGAAATCTATTGTGTCACCCAGGCAGGCCCGTAGCCAGGTCAAAGTAAGCAGGGGGGTCACCAATACCCAGCAATGGGGCAGTTTTTCTCATTTTAGTTGGCTACGGGGCTGCACCCAGGTGACTTGCATTTTTCCTCCCAAATCTGAAAGGTAAAAAATCATTTAAAAGCGGTCTTTCGGCGCCCCTTCCTAGATCGGCACCCTGTGCATCCCTGCAACCCACGGTACCCTTCCTACGCCACTGCTTACGTCACATGATTACTTAAGTATGAACATGTATTATTATTATTATTATTATTAGTTGACGTATGCTTTTGAATTGTTTTCTCTTGAGTTTAATACCATCAATCATCATTTTAATTGTACGCTGTTTCATTTTTCATTTCAGTAATAAGCCAGTCACACTCAATATTCTTATGATTCCGTTAACCGTACATTTATGTCAAATAATTTCAAAATCAATATTTTCCTTTAATCGATATTTTTTTTTGTTTTTATCCACATTCTAACAAATTGATCTGTAATTGTAATTTTTTTAATGTCTTCATTACATATTAATGCCTATAAAAAGTCATATTTGGTAAGAATTATCTATGTTATCAATAACAATACATTGACCGAAAGAGAAACAATAAATCTTGTACATATATATATATTACCAAAATGAATTATTTATTTTTCTTTATTTTATAACATCAAGTTAAGTTAAAAAAGTGTATTGTCTCTCCGTGTAAGCTACTCGTGTATCCAGCATCATCAATTATATATGTACTCAAGAATTCAAGAGTTTGTAATTAGTTTGAATTAAAGGGAATCGAATCTGTGGGCGATCTCCAACAGAGCCTCCACAATCGAATTCCGGATCCTGGAATTATCGCAGGGAGATGCTTCTAAGCCCGATTCTTTTGAATAATCGATACTGGTCCTTTCAGCTGATTACGAACACCTACTGGATAAGATTAAGAAGACAAACCACGTGAACAGTGTTTTTTTTTGTTTTTAATTTCTACCTCTAATTGTTTGAACTATCACAGAAGACAAAGCCAGGTCAGAAAGTCGAGAAAGTTCAAAGCAGGGGAGACAATTGTAAACAATATATAGAGTAATATATATTAATAGAAATATAGCTAGTAACGAAAAGATAAATAGATAAACAGATAAGTAAAATGACTGATTGGATCTCAGGCTGTTTTGCCCTGATTATTGATTTCTATTACATTCAAGGCGATGTATAAGTTAAATGCTGATAGCAAGACCACTCATTTAGGGGACGGATGGTCGTGCAGTAACGCGCTCGATTGTCCTCCTTAGGGTCCCTGGTTTATTCGATCACCATTCAGGAGCAACGGATATTTCAGGTCACGGCTTAAGTCCCCAGTATTTCTCCCGTGTTGCCTCCTTGCCCATTGCACTATCGGCTATGGTGGGGATGAAAGTAGGGCACTGCAAAATCCACTCCATCAGTCGTTTATATGATCTAAAAGATTGCATATCATCCTTACAGGGACTTCACACACAGACCACCCACAAGTAAATGGTCAAATGCTAATTGATCTCACTATTACCTTCAAGGTTAAATGCTGATAGCATATCCACCCACCAGTAAAGTTTCAAGCATGGGTCCACAATTATGTTAAGACATATTGGGCTGATAATGATCATGTATTCATAAATATACCTTTTTTTACGTGTTCTCCTAGGGCCCCCCCACTGTAAAAATGGCCCTTTTAAACGTTAATTTATGTAAAATCCTAAACAAAAAGAGCCCCTACATCTATGCATGTCTTCGCCTATAGCTCCCAAAGGAAAAGTGCTGGGAATATAGAAAATTGATCGTATCATTTACGTCTATCATTACTGTAATACACTTCACAAGACTAATGGAGTTATAAAGATCCTATTGCCAGGTAACAGCATTCAGAGAAAGTGTAAACAAAAAAAAAAGGTTCATGTTACGTCACTGATAAGCTTAACTGAGAGTGACAACAACATTTTTACTCACACTTATCAGACAACAAACCCGTATTTATCTATTATCTGACAATTAAAAGATTGGGTGGAAATAATGTCTATTGCCAGAGGAGGCGTCGCTAAAAACATACGCCGCCTTGCCCCCACTCCCCCTCCAGATGATGTTTAGAGGGGCCCTCCTAAAAAAAAAAACACCGGATATTCTTCCCCGCACACGGTTTAGAACTTAAGATCCAGCCCCACATCTTGGGCCACTTTGGACCCAAATTCACTGGCACACATATCGCTATTGACCGAGTGCACGCACTGCACCATAATAGTTTTACAACCTCAAATTTACCCTATACATGGGGGGGGGCAAAAGTAGGTTTACAGTTATCACGTCGATTACATATTAGAAAATTCGACACTGGAACTGCTGGGAATTCGTTCTACCTGTTATCATAAACATAAGCAGTTTAATCTCTCGGTTACATTTATAGTCTGAGGTATTACTAAGCAAGTAACTTCAATCATATAAAAAAAAAGGTAGTTTAATAACTGTAAACCTACTTTTTGGGCCAACCTGTAGATCTGAGCCCAAGCTAGAGATCCACAACACGGTTTTGGTACTCCAGCAGTTTGGTCCTCGGTGAGTTCCTTACAGTATCGAAGGACACATTGATAGTATATCGGACAAGCTGTTAATGAGATGGTTACAGTACCATTGGTCATTCAATAGTGTAGCAGTTAGGCCTTGATATTTACAATACTGACGGGCAACTATTACTCGCAGTGAGCTTATAAATAGGATGTTTACAGTACCTCTGGGACGGATGGCCGAGTGATGTAGATACTCGACTGTCAACCTGATAGTCCTGGGTTCAATCCTTGGTGAGACCTTTCCAGGTGAAATTTGGTGCAAAGTCGTCCCACAAGTCCACCCAGCTTTAAATGGGTACCTGACTTTAAGTTGGGGAAGTAAAGGCGGCTGGGCGTTATGCTAACCACACAATCTCTTCATATGCCCATGTTACAGAAACAGATAAATTCTACACTTCATCATTCCCGATGGCCCGTTACAGTACCTCTATCAGTGATGCTGTGAATGAGATGTTTTACAGTACCACGGTGCACATAAAAGAATAGAAGTGAGGTCGTCAAATAGAAGTTGACAGTTTTCATGGATCACAATCGGATAAAGTTTAAATGTATTAAACCCATTTCCTAATCAGACACATTCGTTGAAAGAGGATTTACACCAATCAACGAATTGCATATCTACGAAAACCTTTTTGTTTTTCTCCAAGTCTCTAAAGAAAACCCAAATAAAAATCCAATCATCCACCACAATACTTAACTTCTTCCACCTTTTCTTTTCTCCAGTCGAAAACGCTGAAAACCAATAATCAAATATAAACAAATAAATGAAAACTAACATTAATTCAATTACACACAATTAGCTAATGATGAATTAGTCCAGGTTGAAGTTTTCCCATTTCCAAGTGCATTGTTTTGTATTCTACCATTGCGCAATCTAAATCTATTCAATCATTGCAATCCTTATCTTTGTCAATCAGTTTTATCAAAATAATGCTCTAATGATAAACGTTGGATCAATAATACATTTTCTTGAGAAAGAGATTCTCACACAGGGTGGGTTAAGCGGGCACGAGACATTTTTTCCATCATCTGACAAATAAAAATTACATTTTAATAACGCTAATAGCTTCGACCACAGAGTCAAATACAGAATTGTGCAAGGATGTTGCCAATCTATATAAATAATAGCGGTGTGGTGGGTTATGTGTTAAATCGAAAGTAAAGAATTAATACAACAGTATTCCAGTTTAAAATATAATCATGAAAAAATCGGATCTGCCCGAAACCAAAAATAACCTATAACCTACTGATCAAGGGGATATAACTCTATGCAAAGGTTTTGCAGGGTACAAGCTAGTTAAGAGATTGTGTGTTCCGTTCTTAAGAGAATGTAATAGAGCTACATGCTGGCATGGATGATTCCCGTTTAAGGACAATCGCCCATAATGTCATGAATACATCGAACTTTTCATACATTCATCATGTCATGAGTACACAGTACTTTTCATGCATTCATAGTCAAACCTTTTTTTTTTTCCTAGAGGGCACATTCATATTATCGAATATGTCATGGGGTCGATATGGGTTAAAGTTCAATCTGTTTGATGTGCCGTGCATATTGTATTGTCTGAACTATTTTTTAATCTGATTACCACAAACATGTTTTGTTTTCTTATGAACGCTTGGGCATGCGCGGGCACCTGGTTGATGTTCCGGTGGTGTAATGGCGACCCTGCTTATCGTTAAATTACTTTTCATGTATTTAAGTAATAATCGACGTAAGCTCCAGGCAAACGGGGTTGAAAGGGAGCTAATTATACCATAAGGTCGACTTTCTTTATAGGGAGCACCACTTAATGGATGACTGTAAATTACATGCTGCATGCAATGGACTTTACTTACACGATCACCACTTAATGGATGGACTGTTAATTACATGCTGCATGCAATGGACTTTACTTACACGATCACCATTTAATGGATGGACTGTAAATTACATGCTGCATGCAATGGACTTTACTTACACGATCACCACTTAATGGATGGACTGTAAGTTACCCGGTTAGGGTTAGGGATAGGGATAGGGATAGGATTAGGGATAGGGATATGGTTAGGGATAGGGTTAGGGTGTGGAGCAATATTATCTATGGCTGGTACCCGAAGTAAAAAAATACGGGTTCTGTCAGGGACAGAACCGTAGCCACTCTGAATTTTTAATGAGGCTGATCGCAAAAAAAATAGGCGCTCAGTTTATATCAAATTTGCGGTATTTTTTATGAATTATTTTTTTGAATACTATAAGCCCTTATTATTAAGCATATATATATATATATATATATATATATATATATATATATATATATATATATATGTCATGACTCTGTTATATATTTGGTAGCACTGTAACGCACCTAATGAATGTGTAATAAAACGGAAGTTAAGAAATAAAGAAGGAGAAGACATAGACTGTTATTTTGTTGTCATTAGTTCGTCTTCCGAAGAGATACGACATAGCCTATTATTTATTTGGTGGCAGCGGTGGGATGACAATAGCTACTAGGTTAAAGTATTATTAACTTGGCGGTAATGGAAAACAGCGTGAACGTTGCAGTGCTGTTATTATTGTGATGTCAACCTACCTTAATACCAGTTAAGTTTATCTATTCAAGTAATGTATTGTGGCCAAGAGCTTTAATGCACTAATAAGCCCACTGATTCAGGCATCGCTTTTGTAGCCTAATTATTAATCTAATAATTTACTGCTGTGAAGCACTAGTAAGCCCACACATCTAGTATATTATTTATTTGGTAGCTGTATTACAACCATAACTAATACTAAAGAGTGGCCATGAGTTGTGAAACACACGTAAGCCCACACGTATACCTATGAAGAGTCATTGAACTACCAAGATACAAGTCCTCTCTGTGTGTTGACCGGTCTGATGGCAGCTATGTACTAACAAGCCTAGTCATCGTTACGATTTACACTCACGTTCTTAAATGTGTTTATGCCGCAATCTTGCGCATACAAAGAGTCGTTACTGACTAACACTCTTTAAGTGTAATAACAAACTCATCAATCAAGAAAACAGACTGTTGAAGAAACCGTACAGCGAGAAACAAGTCAACAGAGGTAAAGTCATACCTACCGGAATTGGGGTCAAGTTCTACACTGGACCAGAGACAGTATTGTCCAGACGTAGGGAGAGATTAACAGTTTTATTCCTTTCAAATGTGTTCACATTCAAGCTGAAGTGTGAACCATACAGAAACAAAGTTGAATAACTACAAAAATGCACATGTTGTTTCATTTGTATATTATACTATTTAAAACATTTATTTTCATGATAATTAATTTTGCTGAGTAACATTATTGCAGATATTGGAAAGATTGACTCACTTAATTGATTGTTGTTGATTTAATTGCTATGTCATTTATTCATTACTGATAAGTATGATATGCTTTATATAGAATATTTTGTGCATTAAATTTTAAAATTAATTTGAGAGGTGACGGAAATCTTATTTTAGATTATAAATTGTCTCATAGAGACATATCTAACTGACCCAGTTTATTTAAAACTCACTGAAAACTTAGTACGAAAATATGGAAAGGTTGGAAGAAAGGAAGTTATCTCCAGTACAAGATCTCTGGGAGGATTTTGAAGAAAAAGGAAAGAGATATGGGTTACAAGGAGAAAAATTGCTACAATTCATCGAAAAGAATATGGCTATGGACAGAGAAGTCAAAGAAAGAGAAGCAAAGAAAGAACTACTAGAGATTGAAGCCCTTGAAAGATAAAAGAACGAGAGAGAAGAAAGGGAAGAAAGAGCAAAAGAAAGAGAAGCAAAGAAAGAACTACTAGAGATTGAAGCCCATGAAAGAGAAAAGAGAGACAGAGAAGAAAGAGAAGAAAGAGCAAAAGAAAGAGAAGCAAAGAAAGAACTACTAGAGATTGAAGCCCAAGTACAGAGAGACAGACTAGATCATGAACTAAAGATGGCTACTATTAAGGCCAGTTCTGGTAATCACTGCACAGAAGCTAGTCCAGATGTACCAAATACTCAAAACTTATTCAACAGATATAATCTTAAACTACAATCTTGTGATGGTAAAGCTGAGGACATTGATACATTTCTCTCTATATTCGAACAGAAATGCAGATGCAATAATGTGCCTAGAGCGCACTGGATAGATTTAATGAGCGAACTTCTAAAGGGAGATGCAAGAACTGCTCTTAGATCGATTCCAGACTACTACGACAAAGACTATGATGAAGTAAAACAGGAACTTCTGAAACACTTTAACAAAACAGAAGAATTTTACAGAAAGAAATTCCATTCTTTAAAGATGTCCAATAAAGATCAACCACAGTACTTTATTGACAATGTAGTGTCAAGTTTGAAGTCTTGGTTGACAATGGCAGAAATTGACTTAATGGATGCACAGGCAGTGTTGGAAATGTTTGTCATTGACAAAATATTACAGATATGCACCAAGGATGTATTTGCTTTAATAAAACAGAGAAAGGTGAAAACCGTTGATCAACTAGTCAGAGCTTTGAGTGACTATATGGACAGTCGTCCAGATGATGAAATATGTAATACGGAATTCTATGCTAATATAATCCAGAACAGATATCATAGTCTTCCTAATTGGAGCAGTAATCAAAATAAACTCAATACACATGGTTGGAAGGTCAGAGAGCCGGAAATAAGATCATGTTATTATTGCAAGATGAAAGGTCATCTAATTCGGGAGTGTAGGAAGAGACAGAGAGAATGTAGGTCATACACGAAAGAGTATGACAACAGAAGAGTAAATGGTCAGAAAGCCGACAGACATCAAGCTAGTCATGGTTACAACACTCAACAGTATCAAAGAAGACAATCGCCTAACATCAGTCCACAAAGAAATAGGACAGAGAGAACACGTACACTAGAAAGATCACAAAGATCTGGCACTAGAAATACAGGCCCACAAGAACAGAATACTGAACAGTATTGTGCAAATGTGATCAGTTCACATGGAAGGATAAACTTTTATCCAGCATTTGTAAATGGCAGGAGAATACAGTGTCTTCGTGATAGTGGATGCAGTACAGTTATCGTGCAAGATGATCTTGTACGCAAAGATCAATACATGCATAACATGACAACAGTCAAAATGGGTGATGGCTCAAAGGTGGAATGCAACATGGCAGTAGTCGATGTAGACTCACCATGGATATCGGGTACTATTGAAGTACTTGTAATGAAAAATCCTGTTGCACCATTGATTATAGGCAACCTGGCAGTTATAAAAGACTTTACAACAGAAGAAATTGTAAAACAATGGACAGACAAAAAAATATCTGAAGGAATAGAAATGTGTTGCGTTTCTATAAATAGTGACACAGTGTATCCTGAGCTAGCATCTTGCGATCAAATAAACTATAACTTAAAGGGAATAAATAACTGGAATGGCACTGAATACATATGTAGCTATATCCAAAGATGGGAACGAACATTACCAGAAAATATAGATGAGAATAGAAAGATAGCTGAGCCAAGAGACAAACTAATAGGCCATACAGCAGCACATAGGTTAGCTGGTAAACATACTAATAACTATGTCAATATGAAAGAAGACTTGTCTGAAAAACTTGTGGCAATTACAAGATCCATGAAACAAAAATCTGATAATAGCAGAGCAAGTGATATTGAAGATGAAGATAATCACCACTATGACTCTGTTATGAATATAACTAATAGTGACACCATTATGAACATATCAAGAGAACATCTCATAAAGGAACAGAGTAGAGACAAAGTAGTTATGTATATTAAAGAAAAATTAAAGAGTGATGTAAAATTGAGAGATGAATTCAGTCTAAACAAAGGAGTCATGATTAGAAAAGCCAAGTCTACTAATGGTGAGGTAATAAAACAAATATTTATACCTCAGTCTCTAAAACTACTTGTCCTAAAGACAGCACACACTGGTCCAATTGCTGGTCATATGGGTATAAAAAGAACCTGGCAAAAATTATATAACTATTGTTACTGGCCGAGATACAGAAAGGAAATTCAATGCTTTGTGAAATCATGTGCTGATTGTCAAAAGCACAACTATATTGGTCCAAAACATAAGACACCAATACAGTCAATAAAAATCTCAGGTAAACCATTTGAAACATGGGCTATAGACATAATTGGACCAATGCCAGTCACATCAAGAAGGAGACATAAGTTTGTTTTAACTATTGTTTGTTTGGCAACAAGATGGATCGAGGCTATTCCTCTAGTAGACATTACAGCTGAATCTGTGTGTCATGCATTATTGACTATTTTTACTAGATTTGGATTCCCCTCTAGGATTCATTCTGATAATGGTACTCAGTTTAAGTCACAGTTGACTAGAGCCTTTACACACATGCTAGGAATAACACAGACATTTTCTGCTCGTTACCATCCACAAGCAAATGGATCAGTAGAAAGATTTAATCAAACATTAAAGTGTATGCTAAAAAAAATTTCTGATGATAAAACCTCAGATTGGGACCTATTTTTACCTATGGTATTATTTGCTTATAGAGAAGCACCACATGCAGGTACTGGGTTTAGCCCATTTGAACTTGTATTTGGAACTAAACCAAGAAGTCCTCTGTCATTGTTTTCAGAAAGTATTCTGTCAACTAAAGAAAACATAAAAGATCCTCAAAATCTAGTGAGGACCATAAGAAATCAAATCATGTATGGAGTAGAACAGGCAAGAATAAACCTACAAGATAAACATGAAAGTGACATTGAAAGAATCAATAAAGATAGACATTTAAGAAAGTTAAATGAAGGTGATAAAGTTTATGTTCTCCTACCCACAGGAAAAGGTATAAGACTGAAATTTCAAGGCCCCTATGAAGTTACTAAAAAAATAACTGATGTAATTTATAACATAAAAATTCATAATAAAATAAAAAGTTTTCATCTGGACTCACTAAGGAAGTTAGATGTAATTCCGGATTCCTGGTTGAGTGAAAATAATGAAAAGCTCAATGAACCAGATCAACAATCAACAGACACTAGTCTTATAAATGAAGAAGAATGCTCTGTAATGGTGGTAAATCAAAGTGATGAGATTATGGATATACCTGTATTAGAACATAATTCTGCGAGAGAACAGGACATATTATTAAGTCACGTTCCTAATACATACAAGAGCAACTTTAAAGAATTAATGTGCAGGTATGGCAATATATTCACTAGTGAACCTGGATGCACAAATTGCATAGAACACAAAATTGTTCTTACAGACAATGATGTAATAAAATCAAAACAGTACAGTGTGCCTTACAAATATCAAAAAGAAGTAGATGAAGAACTAAAAAAACTGCTTAATAAGAAATGAATTGAGAAATCTAGTTCAAGTTATTCCTCACCAATGGTGATAGTAAAAAAGAAAAATGGCAGTCTTCGTATTTGTTGTGACTACAGGAAAATTAATGAAAAGACTCTTATAGATAAAGAACCCCTACCATTGCCAGAAGATCTGCTAAATGACTTGACCAAAGGAAAAATATTTTCTCATTTGGATTTGTCAAGAGGATTTTGGCAAATACCACTTGAAGACAACTTCAAAAAAGTACACTGCATTCCAAACCAAGAATGGCTTATATCAATGGACACGTATGCCATTTGGATTGGTCAATAGTACAGCAACCTTTTGTAGAATGATGAGAAGCATTTTCAATGGAATGCACAATGTTGTTCATTATGTGGATGACATTTGCATATATTCAGAGACATGGGAGGAACATATAAATATATTATCTAATGTACTGGAGAAATTGAAGGAAAACAGTTTAACAATTACACCAGAAAAGTGCAAAATAGGAAGAGAAGTAATTGAATTTTTGGGTTACAAAGTTGAAAAGGGTGAATGTGGTATGAAAGAAGACATAAAGGAGAAAATACTAAACATAAACATACCTAAATCTAAAAAAAGAGGTCAGAGCTATATAGCCTTTACAGCTTGGCCTGTGCTGATGTACCGTCCTTACCGACAAGTGTCCCCCCTACCTGTGGTTGCATGTTTCCCCCCCCCCCCCACACAACATGACGACAAGAGAGCACGTAGGGCCTTTTATGTGGGGCGAGAGGGAGAAGGGAGGAGGTGGGGAGTGATATGCAGTGAAGTTGCCAGATTTTTGGCGAACCTCAGACATTATTTTTTTATTCGGGCGGGGGGGGGAGGTACGTGAATTTCTTCATAGGAAGTTCTGAAACTAAATGTTTCTTCATCATCTATGACAATTATTGATCCTATGAGAGATTATTATGATTGGTTATCGAACGACGAGGATTAGTTACGTCATGTGACTAGGAGATGTCCCTTTCTTTACCTTTGCCTTGAAACGTTTCTGCTTATTTGAGTCTTGAAAACATACTGTGCATATTGTTTTCAGGGCAGCGTATTATTTATGTGAGTCAAATTGATGTTTATTATATATATTTTTTTTTGTTGTTTTTTTTTTTAATATATTGCATTGATGCAGATATGGAAAGGTAGTAAGTAACCTATGACTGATATTAACTGTTTACTATAGTGAACAACATAAATGGTGCACCTGGTGAGAACAAAATAAGGAGTAAATTACTGAATGCCACCCATAGGCAAGCTACATCCCGCAGGACAGATCCGGCTTGCTAGACTTTTTCATCTGGCCCGCCGCTCGTTTCAGAGTGAAGACTGACACTTACCTTGGATGTCGTAGTTTGTATTAATTCAACATTCCATCAATCTGTTCAGACCCGATCATCAAATTTATGAACCCAATATGGCCCGCGACTCAAAACGTATGCCTACTCATTGCTTTATAATGCTGTATACATATGTTTTTGGCGTTTTAAACTGCTGCACGCTGATTTGCACTGCCATATACAAACAACTCTGCTAGGCGTTATACTGCCAACCACTGTTTTATACTGTTGCTACACTGCTCTACTTTTCTACACTTATATATACTATATATATATATGTCATAGTGTACTTGCGTATGCTATGCACACAGGTGTGTGTATGTTTTTGGAGCGAGGCCAGCGAGGTCAGCGAGAGGTCAGAGTCTGGATGCTTCTCATCTATGTGTATGACTTGTTTACTAATTATGATCATTGTAGCTTAGTGTAGAAAGTTCGAGTCAGGATGTGTGCGAGTTATATAAGAGGCAGTTAGTGAGATACGGAGGTCAGTCAGTATATGAAGTCAGAATATAGAGAGTATATTCAGTATAGCGTCCGTATACATAAGGAGTAAGTCAGTACAGTTCATTGGAGAGTTGTGTATTCTTCGTAGAGAAAAGTTCATTCGTTTGACTTAAGGGGATTATTTGATATAGTGATTATTCAGTTTACTTTGGATTTATTTTACTGTTTTATATTTATTGTGATGTGAATAAATTATAATGAACCTATGGATCATGAATTTAGTTTCTTATGTCATGAGAAGCGTATGTTGCATAACGACAACATAATATTACACATCAGTCCGTTAAAATAATAATTAGGTTGCATCATTATTCTTAGAGGCCAAATAGGATCTTTCTAATCCCAGAAAGCCAGATACAATTTGGGGGCCTTAATTATACAAATTTAGAGGGCGTAATTAGAAACCAATGAGAAATTGATGTTTTGAGGGGGGAGGGTCTGAGAACTCAGAGCCCCCGAAGGCACTCTATTTAATACGGCCCTGATTATACTCTTGTCTTTCATCCATGTGCACTTTAAAGTAATGATTTTGATTCTAGTCCCTCAATGCACACACCGCACTCTCTCTCTCTCTCTCACTCAAATACATTTAGACTAACACGCCCACACAATCGAGCATTGCTTAAATTATTCATGCTCAGATTTCCCCATTGGATGTTCAATTAGAACAGGAAGTAACAAAAATACAATCGAAACAAAAAACAAAAAAAACTATCGGAAGTGAAATGTGTCTGAACCAAAAAGCTAAAGTGTAATAAACGAGACACATTGTGTGTGTTTGTGTGTGTGTGTGTGTGTGTGTGCGAAGGTGTGTGTGTGAGTGTGGGTAAGTTTTAAAAAAAAAAAATGATTTTTGAAATTAAAAGCAAAATATTTGACACGGTTCATTGGGAAGGCTGAAGAAGGAAACAGAAAGAAAACTTCAGATTTTGGAATATCTCGATTAATCATCACAGGAAATGCCATTTTATGGAACACGCATGACAAATTTTTTTTTTAGGCTGAAGTGCAGAGAATAAGATTCAAGCATAAAGTAAAAGGAAACTAAGACAACATTTTAAGAGATGTATGAAAACTGTTTCGGTTGTACTAGCCTGAGTGCAGCTTCAGTATAATTTATCAAACACTGACCTGAGATATTGGTGGAACTTTGACATATCTGGGCGTGTCCGTGGATTGGTCCGATACCCCAGTGGTATAATGGCGCCCCTGCTAATCGGTAAAATTACTTTTTTCATGTATTATAAGTGATAATAGACTTAGGCCCCAGGCTAATGGTATGATGGGGGGGGCTGATTGGGCCCTTGGGTCGACATTATTTATAGGGGGCACCACTCAATGGATTGCTGTGTATTCCCTAGTGGAAAGTTTAACACAATGATCCCTAACATTAACAAAGCATCAAATCAAAACTGTTTTTTGTGGGTTTCATTTTTAAATCTCTCAATTGAAAGAATCTTTCACTAGAAGCTAACGTTTTTATTATGTAATATCGTGGCTATCAACATCCTTCTATTTATAACCTGCAACACCAGAATGTCTTTAGCTCTACTCCAGGGCTGGTCTACAACAATGAACTGTCTTTAGCTCACTCTAGGGCTAGTATACCACAATAAACTATCTTTAGCTCTACTCGAGGGTCGAACATGTCTGGTAATGATGACTATCACATACCAATCTGTTTACATACTAAAAAAATAGTTTAAAGAGCAGTATCATTACTAACGTATCAAACTTTAGTCAACAGAAATAATACAGTAACAAAACAATACATTGGGAGCCAAAAGCAAAGCATCTGAGACAGGGGTGAGCAAACTTTTTTAATCGCGAGCCACAATGGGTTCGTAATTTTGAGCTGTAGGTCTGACCAAGAGCAGGTGGGTGGGATTTTTAGCGGTAACTAATTTTAGTTCAACGTCACAACTCAAAAAAAGTCAAGTACTGTGTTATTCACTCTAACTGAATGGCGGGCCAAATTGAATAGTCCAGCTGCCTGGCCGGATCGACAGTCCACCTGGCCGGATGGAACAGTCCACCTGACCGGATCGACCAGTCCAGCGGGTTAGATCAAACAGTCCACCTGGCCGGATCGAACAGTCCACCTGGCCGGATCGAAATGCCCAACGGCCAGATCAAACAGTCCACCTGGCCGAATCGAAATGTCCAACGGCCAGATCAAACAGTCCACCTGGCCGGATCGAACAGTCCACCTGGCCGGATCGACCAGTCCACCTGGCCGGATCGAAATGTCCAACGGCCAGATCAAACAGTCCACCTGGCCGGATCATACTGTCCACCTGGCCGAATCGAAATGTCCAACGGCCAGATCAAACAGTCCACCTGGCCAGATCAAACAGTTCACCTGGCCGGATCGAACAGTCCACCTGGCCAGATCGAAATGTCCGGCGGCCAGATCAAACAGTCCACCTGGTCGGATCGAACAGTCCAGCGAGCCAAGATCGAACAGTCCGGTGGGTCGAATTAGCAAGCAGGCTTCAGTTTGCCGATGGCTATTCTAAGCGCCGCATTCTTTTTTTAAGAGCCGCTATAGATCATGAAGGCTCTATAAAAATGCCTTGTTGTTATAATCATGTAATGGCTAGCTGTCAGACGCTATAATTAAACTACCAAGTAAGACAAATATTGATCTAAGCGTTAAATTAAGTCCAAAGTTCCCCAGATATTTGGTCTAATCTTCGCATCTCTAAAATATTGCAGTGTTTATTCTGTTTTAAAAAAAAAATGATAGACACAAAAAAATTGTCATTGTTCTCCATCATCAAATATTTGAAATAAACTTTCATGGATGTTTGTACAATGTCAACAAATCGCCAGCATTTTGTAAAGTTGTTTTATTTTTTTGGAATGGATGAGAGCAGAATTAAGCAACTATGGCATTTCGTTTCTTTTGTCTCTTTTCGGTGCGGCTGTGAGTTTTTTATTTGCTTGTTCTCTGAGAACTTATTTCGTTAAGTGGGGTACTGGTTAGGTTTTTGTTATATTTTTTCTATTGGACATTATGAAGTTAAGGTATCGGAGCGTTACAACCTTGAACTTGAGGCATAAGCTGGACAATGGGGGGGGGAACTTGGAATAATCAATGCAATGTAGGCCTATAAATGTATGTGGGTGAGTAAGCAAAAAGAGTCCTCGAGGGACTAAACATACACACATATATTAAAGGGTCGTGAGTATTTAGAGGCCGTTAGATCAATAAAATAATTTGTAGTTGGGGAATGGGGCTAAGTCATCTGGGGCCCACCAGGGTCAAACTTGTAAGAGGTGACCATGATTGGGGGGGGGCTTTAAATTTATCACGTCAGTTATGAAAAAAAAGGAAGATTCGCCGTGAGACTCAACAGATTGTACTCAGGATAGTTAACATGTTAGATTCGTCATGATACTCAACAACAGGTTGTACTCGTTATTATACTAAACAGGTTGTACTCACCATTATACTAAACAGGTTGTACTCGCCATTATACTAAACAGGTTGTACTCGCCATTATACTAAACAGGTTGTACTCGCCATTATACTAAACCTGTTGTACTCGCCATTATACTAAACAGGTTGTACTTGCCATTATACTAAATCTGTTGTACTCGCCATTATACTAAACAGGTTGTACTCGCCATTATACTAAACCTGTTGTACTCGCCATTATACTAAACAGGTTGTACTCGCCATTATACTAAATAGATTTCACTCGCCATTATACTAAACAGGTTGGGCTCGCCATTATACTAAACAGTTTGTACTCGCCATTATACTAAACAATTTGTACTCGCCATTATACTAAACAGGTTGGACTAGCCATTATACTAAACAGTTTGTACTCGCCATTATACTAAACAGATTTCACTCGCCATTATACTAAACAGGTTGGACTAGCCATTATACTAAACAGTTTGTACTCGCCATTATACTAAACAGTTTGTACTCGCCATTATACTGAACAGGTTAGGCTCGTCATTATACTAAACAGGTTGTACTCGCCATTATACTAAACCTGTTGTACTCGCCATTATACTAAACAGGTTGAACTAGCCATTATACTAAACAGGTTGGACTAGCCATTATACTAAACAGGTTGGACTAGCCATTATACTAAACAGGTTGTACTCGCCATTATACTAAACAGATTTCACTCGCCATTATACTAAACAGGTTGAACTAGCCATTATACTAAACAGGTTGTACTCGCCATTATACTAAACAGGTTGAACTAGCCATTATACTAAACAGATTTCACTCGCCATTATACTAAACAGGTTGAACTAGCCATTATACTAAACAGGTTGTACTCGCCATTATACTAAACAGATTTCATTCGCCATTATACTAAACAGGTTGAACTAGCCATTATACTAAACAGATTTCACTTGCCATTATACTAAACAGGTTGAACTAGCCATTATACTAAACAGATTTCACTCGCCATTATACTAAACAGGTTGAACTAGCCATTATACTAAACAGGTTAAACTCGCCATTATACTAAACAGATTTCATTCGCCATTATACTAAACAGGTTGAACTAGCCATTATACTAAACAGATTTCACTCGCCATTATACTAAACAGGTTGAACTAGCCATTATACTAAACAGATTTCACTCGCCATTATACTAAACAGGTTGAACTAGCCATTATACTAAACAGGTTGTACTCGCCATTATACTAAACAGATTTCACTCGCCATTATACTAAACAGGTTGGACTAGCCATGATACCCAAGAGATATCGACTAATGATGACACTGTTCGAAACAGCATACCTGCATAGCCTAAAGACAGACGAGTCCGGCCCGCCCATCTAGTACCAGAGGCTCGGTGTCGGATGTACTCGGTGGGTTTCATTTCCCAGGCGTCAAGAAGCAGAAGTGAATGACGTCATTCAGACGACATTTCCTTGATTCGAATTCCGAGGGAAACAAAATAAAACGGTACAAAATTAAATAAAAATAATAATTAAAACCAATGTATTTTAAATAAACTCGGCTTGCTTTGAGATATACCCAGCCGGACAATGCAACCTATACAAAATAGTAAGAATTGGAGATGTCAGAAAAAATTTTTTTTTATGAAGTTTGAAAAAATATTTTTTTAACTTTAAAAATCAGATTACCGAGTAATAAATTGGACAATGTTTTAATGAGACAATTCAATTTAGTCACAAGAAGTAGTCCACATATTTATATTAAAAAATAAAATCCATCCATCTCTTCCCTTTAGATCACCATTTAATTGTAAATGTATCTGAAGTGCATCGTGTTATTACCCGAATCAAAGGTTACCCTACGCAGTATATATCTCTGTCTATTAAAATCTACTAAGCCCAAGTGTTGTTTTGTTATTGTTTTTTTTCCCCTGGGTCTCTGGGGGAGGGGGGTGGGAGGGGTTGAGTCTGGTGTTGTATACTGATAGATCTCACGGTCCCTTGATGCAACAGGAAGTCGGAAGTCATCTGAGGTCTGCTGATGTCAAACTAGGTCATGCTGCTCTCTGAGGGAGGTTAAACTTATATTCATTGAGGATATGGAAATAAGCAAATCTAATCTTTTAGTATTTAGTAGAATGCGAATGTAATTCATAATACATATAGTAATTCATAATACATATGTAATTCATAATACAAACATTTAGATATACACCCAACACCCTCCTCACAGGTGGTGCATCTCTTACCGCAACACACTCATTCATAGTTAGGATGTTGAACGGGGGGTCAAACTATGTCTTCACCTTTTAAGCGTGTGGAGCTCGGGATTTGGCCAAGGGTGGGCAACTGATTTGTATCGCGGGCTACAACGGGTTTGTAAATTTGACTGACGAATCTGATAAAAAAAAAAAAGCTGATGGGTAGAATGTTGACATGAAATAATTTAGCGGTACTGAAAACGTCATGACATAAAATGCTAGTGCGTCGCTTAGCTCTAAAGCGAGTGACTGGCCTGATTCGGCCCAAGGGCCTAATTGGGCCCGTGGCTGAGTTAGACCATTATGCTTCAAAGTTCGCCAATAAAGCAGGCCATTGTGTCCTAATGAAGCGTGAACCCGAAAAAGAATTTTAAAAAAATCCTTCACCGATTTTTTTTTTCTATTCCTGACAGTGTCGATCATTTTAAATTGATATCATAATCCAGGTGACCGGATTGGGTTGACGATCAGGTCAAACAATTATGTGCCAGAAGTTTATTTGGGTCAGGAATTTAAGGCCAAAAAATTTAAACAAATAATTCTTAAAGGGAAAACAACTGGAGGAAAAAAAAAACTGGGACATTTTATGTATAAGGTGTCATCTACTGACATGTCATCCACTGACATGTCATCTACTTTCATGTCGTCCACTGATATTTCCCTCTGACACCGTCATCCGCAGGAGATGTCTTTCAGTCTGGAATAAAATGACGAAGTAAATGATTTTTTTTTTTTCCTTTGTATTCCTATATATTTTTTTTTTCTTCTTGTGAGAATGAAATGGATACACTGCCATTCCATGCCTTCATGACGTCAAGCCTTGACAGGATAGAGACGTAATATGGGGAGGTGTGGGGGGGGGGACATTTTGTATCAACAGAAGAAAGTTGACAGATGTCTTTTTTTTTTTGTGTGTTGAATTCTTATCTAAATCTCGATGTTATTTACTTGAAGACATACCCGCTCTTATAGAAATGTTATTTTGTCGGTTGTCTTATGCACCCTTGGCACATAAAATTTGCTTGCCTATGCATATGCCTGAAACCGCGGCTCTCAATCGGTGGAACGCGTTCCCCAGGGAGGCCCGTAGCGTGCGGAGGGGGTGGGACAGCAGAAGGGCCTCCTTAACCTGCGTTTTGTCTGGCCCCCTCTACTTTCTACTTGTTTGCTCTACTTAGTAACATTTATTTCCTGCCCTCCCCCCCCCCCTCTGCTATTGGCCTGTACCCTGATGTAGAATTTTCACGCCACGGGGCTGACCCCAGGGGGGTACGGGAAACATTTATATGCAGCGGTACACAGAGACACGTACTTTATGTTTAACACAACACAAGAATTTGTAGAAATTACGTGTGAGGGGTAGTAGCGGACATTCTTCCGCACTCTTTTAGGGTTCGGTCCCGAAAAAAAAAAAGTTGAGGACTGTGGGACTGTTATGTATATTGTAAGCTCTTTGCTTTTTTAATTTTTAAAGAGAAAACTGTATCAACCATTTGGTTCCCCAAGAAGCGTTTTCTTATGTTTCAGGGATGCGTCAATACTTTTTTCGCTTCCGTTCAATATCTTAATCCACGTGGAGATCTTTCACACAGTATTCACAGGGAATACCCATTTCCAAAAGCTTACACGATGTTACCATTCTGGCAGTATTTCATTGCTAACAGTAATATCCACAAAATGAAAAAAAGACATCATAGAGATTGTCAGGGACCCCCTCATTAGGGTCCCATTTGAGCTTTCACTAAGAGCGCCCTGAACCTGTGGCGGAGTGAGCTTAACTCGCGCCCGGCGCAAAAAACCTTTCTAGCGCCCCCCTATATAATATTATAGGTAAAATATATAATTTGGCGCCCCTTAGTGAGTAGCGCCCGGGGCATGATTCCCCCTTGCCCCCACCCTCACTACGCCACTGCCCTAAACATAAAAAAAAAAAAAGATGTGCTTATAAAAACTCACTGGAGGTATAAAGTTACAACCTACTATTTACTGAAGGTATATGTGTGAAAAATAAGTAAATACGTTGTTTAATATTTTCTTGAGTAAAGCAGCCCCGTGGAAAGGCACTCTTGATTAATTGAGAAATTCATTACTCAATTCTAACGTTAGTATGTACTACTGGCTTGATGGCTGTGAGTATTTCAGCAATATCAGGTTGGTCATAGCTAATTTGATTAAAGCCCCACTGATTTTATCACTTTACTGGTAACTGTTTCTCTGTATAACAAATTGATAACCATGTTGTTCTGAAATGAATAACAAAATGTATAAGGATATTCTGAAACATTATTTCAGTTAAATCAACAAATATTTTTTTTTAAATATTCGTTTGATATTTTGTCAACGGAATGCAATATACGAATTTTTGTTTAGCTGTTGATGCTCCAAAATTAATCCTAGCTTTGGCAATAAGTTGCCTTGGACTGAAATGACGTCAAATTTGTAACCTTGACGATTACTTTAACAGACAGTAGAAGCATTCGGGTGAAACTCTATATGTAAAGCACCGATCCCGTGCCAAGGTGTACTAAAGGGGTTGGGGGGGGGGGTAGGGAGTGGAAATACCACTCTTGACTGATGACCATCCATTTTCTCCCCCAACCCCACCCCAGGCACGCCCAGGGGGGTTCAGGGGGGTCATTGCCTGGGGCCCGCATCTGTAAGGGGGCCCGGCTACCTCGACCATGTTAACTTTTTCACGACTCTTTGTTTATTAAGGGGCCCGCAATGATGTCCTGCCCTGGGGGTCCTTGTTGGCTCTCGGCGCACCTGCCCCACCCCACCACTTCATGGACTATATGCAAGCCGAAATGTCAGCAGCCCACCACAGATTCAACTCAACTGTACAACAAAACCTACTCCATAAAGGATGATGTTCGTGATGCTCAATAAGAAACTTGTCATTTATTTCATAAACAGTGTGGAACATTCATCACGATATATTATATCTTATAATACTTAAATTAAAACCATATTTGTTTCTGTCGTTATGTGTCATCTGTTTCTTAATTTCCCTTTATTTATTTATTTGGTTGCAGTAAACGTATTAATTTCCTTTTGTCAAAAGATCTCCATGTGACATCTACTCGTTTTTATTGCGTTCCATTTACTCTTATCTTCTTTTCTTAAAACTAAATTGTTTTATGTCTTTATTCTGTGTATTATTATTCAAAACATTGCGTGTTACGAAGTATCAAAAAAAAAAAACATCGTATAATGTACACACACAACATCTCTTTACCTTGTTTGTTATAAAATGACAAAACTTCAAGAAATCAAAATGTACATTATGATTTACTTCAATACTCTGGAATGGTGCATAAGACATGGTGATTTGATAGGTCAGTAATGTAACTATAATGCTATTTTCTAGAATCGTTGTTGTACATGATTTATACGATTTATATTGTGATTTCCTAATTCTCATATTTACAAGCTATGAGGTGATGATTAACACGCAGATGTCCTTTATGTGTTTTAGTGATGTCCTACTTGCAGCCCCGTAGCGTGAAAATTCTACAGCAGGGGCCAGGCATTCTACAGGAGGGGCCAGGCATTCTACAGGTGGGGCCAGGCATTCTACAGGAGGGGCCAGGCAATAGCAGGGGGGCCAGGTAATACATTTTGCTAAGTAGAACAAATAAGCGGGGGGGGGCAGACAAAACGCTGGGGGGGCCGGCCCCCTTGTCCCCCGCCCCCCCCGCACGCTACGGGCCTGCATACTTGATGTTTTATATGTTGTCCTACATTATGTTTTGTATGTTTTCCTATAGATAGATAAATAGATAGATAGATAGATAGATAGATAGGTAGATAGATAGATAGATAGATAGATAGATAGATAGATAGATAGATAGATAGATAGATAGATAGATAGATAGATAGATAGATAGATAGATAGAGTGAGAGATCATTTGGCCTATATTTATACAATGTCACCAGAGGCCACGAAAGATTTCTTATATATCAAAGGAAGCCACCCTTGCTTGCCTCCATTTTCCCAAATCCCATATTTGCTACGTACAATGCAAACATCCAATTAGTATTTCGTTTGAACAGTGATATATCCTACGCTGTTTCTACTCGCTCGACTGTCGACTGAAGGTACCTGGTTCGATCTCCGTTGAGGAGCTAGGAAATTGTTCCGGTCTTGGCTCTAGTTCCCGATATATCTCCCGTGGTGTCTCCATGGTCATTGCACTATCGGCTATGGTGGGGATGAAAAAAAAGGGCATTATAAAAACCATCCCATTAGGGACAGGGACTTCACACACATGATGTACTCGTCGTTGGGTTGATAGCACTTTAGTTTCTTAGAGCCCGTCTATCTGCAAGCTGTACGGGCTGAGCTCTTGGCATGTCCGGCCACATAGCTATGTCAGTGCACACCCAAATATGGACAGAGTGAAGAAAGGAAACAACCAAATAACTGTCCCAACAATGGTTTACAGGATCAATAGATAAACATCTGAACCTTGGAGTACGCATATCATCGGCTGAGAACCGAGGTTATACGGCCATTTTTATATCATTACAATTGTATTCATTGGTTTCACGGTCATTCATTTACTTCCGTTTTTAACTATTAAAATGATTTTTTAACCAAAAAAAATGAAATAGTAAGTTTATAAACAAACAACACAGTGGAGTATTGGTAAAATAAGAAGTAAGGGAACACATGTTCTGTGGTACTAAGTGGGAGTTGTCGGGACATGAAAAAGTACTGGAGGAACGCGTTCCGGTTCTGAAAAAAGGTAAGGGGAACGTCGTTCCACCGCGTCCCCCCTCCCAATACACCACTGAAACCACATCAATAACTGCCAATGAAGAAATCATGTGGTAAAAGATAATATTTCAAAAGGCAGAATAATCAACTCTCAGAGACGATTTAAAAAAAAAATGGAAAAAAAAGGCATTTCTTGATTCATTTAGAATTCAAGTTGATTTTTTTTAATAATACAAGTAATTGCAGTTAGTGACGTAATGACAGAGATCTGTTGAGCAAATAGAAAGTTCTGTTAGTACTCATACCATCCTTAGAGAGTACTGATCGAGTTAATCAAACTAGATTTCTTTTATAAATCTATTTAAAACATGATTTAGTTTGAGGCTGTCAAATTCATTCACATTCATGATAATAATAATTATAATAATAAAAAGATAATTTTTGGGCCATTTAATATTCCTAGATATAGTAGTGTAAGATCCTACAGGTAATTAATCTAAATATTTATTGTTTCATAATCTGAAAAAAGGTGATGTAGATTTTTTATCCGTCAAGTCTTATAAGTAAACTCATGGCGGATCAATACATTTCTATTCCAGTGTGCTGGTGTATATAAGTAGTTCTCAAAGCAGCACGCTCGGTGGATTCCCTCCCATGTTCCAGTCCCAGTGGTTCTCGTTTGAAATAAAAGGTAGGCCTCCAAAGAGTTGCAAAAATTTGCGCTACTTTTCGTAAAGTCGCCACTTTTAATACCTTGCGTTCAGGGGCGGATTTAGGTGGAGAAGGTCGGGAGGGGGGTATGTCCCCCACCCGCCTCCGTTACCGCAAGTTTAGGTTAAATATCATTAAATAATCGAAACATTTTTGTTTTGTTCTAAGACCAATTTTCAACAATGAAAACAGTTTTGCCCCGCCCCCCCCCTCCACGGTCAAAGTTGTCTAGATCCGTTCCTGCATGCGTTACAGAAGATTAAAAACAAAATGTCTTAGAGCGAAATTAAACTTTAGTACCAAAAACGTTTGCCCCAGATGTGAGACCCGAAACTATCTGGCGACAACGTACCAACAGTGATTTATGGAATGTTTATATGGACATAAGCAGGTAGGTCGATTGATGGAATGTTTATATGGACATAAGCAGGTAGGTCGATTGATGGAATGTTTATATGGACATAAGCAGGTAGGTCGATTGATGGAATGTTTATATGGACATACGCGGGTAGGTTGATTGATGGAATGTTTTTTACGGACATGAACAGCTAGGCCTATGCTTAACGCTAAACATGTGAAGGGCTGGATTAAACAATGCAGTAGGCCGGATTCGGCGCACGGGCGGAAGTTTGTTCTAGGCCTTACCAACCGCTACGCACTACACGGCAGAGATACTGTGTTCCTATTTTTTAACCAGTATAAAATCATTGACGACTGCTCGGCTGGTCATGCGACCACATTTTCTGCTATGTGGGTCGCAATTTATTCCTCTGACCATACAGTGGCTGAATGCATGTCAAAGCGACATTAATGACAGTGTACATTTCCTCTGAAATTTTCTTTTTCTTCTTAACTTTTCGCTTCTCTTTTCAAAACTTGTGTAGAAGTTGTCTTGTGTCTTCAGTGTTAAAACTTCCTTTTTTTTTTTGCTCCTTTCATTCAAGACATCCACCCCACTTCGTAAAATGCCGGCTTTTAAAGTGTCAACGCCCAGAGATTTCGTTTGAAGATCATCATTTATATTGTCACTTTTGGGGAAAGGGCTCAAATTATTGTGTTATCTTGCCCGTGGGGCGGAAAGCTTTTTTTTTTTTGTTTCGTTTTTTTTATTTATCTCACCCGAGCGGACAAAGACAGTCCTAGTGGTATAGGGTGGGGGTGGGGGTGGGGGGCCCTTGATGACTGCTGGGGTGGGCCCCACCCATGTAATAATGTAAGGCATTACCCAAAGTCTCTTGAAATCTGTACCTACGGTCACGCGATACCTAAGAGCGACTCAGCCACAGGTGAGTGAATAAAAATGTGAGGGTGGCACAACCTGCTGCCCGTGTCACACGACTTTGAAGATCCAGCTTATTCCTAGAGCGCCACTAAGCCACTTTTAGAAGAAGAAAAAAAGAAAAGAAGCTCCAAGCATGTATCGATTTGTCTTTATGAATAATTATGACCACTAATATATATATATATATATATAAACACAAATACTCTCATAGTGTTTATATAAAAGCGATTTGGGCTCTGCGTTAAATCGAAAGTAAAGAATTAATACAACGATATTCCAGTTTGAAATACAACTATGACAAAATCGGATCTGCCCGAACTCAAAAAAATAACCTAGCCTACCGATCAAGCCTAAGTGGATATAACTATGCAAAGGTTTTGCAGGCTGATAATGCTAGTGTCTTAATGTTCTCACCCACACATAAAAACACACTCGACTGATAAGTTCCACGCATATACAAAATTATTAGTTCGACTCATCTATCCAGTGTGTCTAATTTAGAATAATAACATAGTTTTATGGATTTTTTAGTATCAACACTATACATTATTTCATTAGTTCATTCTATCAACACTATACATTATTTCATTAGTTCATCCTATCAACACTATACATTATTTCATTAGTTCATCCTATCAATACTATACATTATTTAGTTTTGTTCATCCTATCAACACTATACATTATTTAATTAGTTCATCCTATCAACACTATACATTATTACATTAGTTCATCCTATCAACACTATACATTATTACATTAGTTCATCCTATCAACTCTATACATTATTTCATTAGTTCATCCTATCAACACTATACATTATTTAATTAGTTCATCCTATCAACACTAAACATTATTACATTAGTTCATCCTATCAACACTATACATTATTTAATTAGTTCATCCTATCAACACTATACATTATTTAATTAGTTCATCCTATCAACACTATACATTATTTAATTAGTTCATTCTTTCAACACTATACATTATTTCATTAGTCCATCCAATCAACACTATACATTGTTTAATTAGTTCATCCTATCAACACTATACATTATTTCATTAGTTCATCCTATCAATACTATACATTATTTAGTTTGTTCATCCTATCAACACTATACGTTATTTAATTAGTTCACCCTATCAACACTATACATTATTTCATTAGTTCATCCTATCAATACTATACATTATTTAGTTTGTTCATCCTATCAACACTATACATTATTTGATTAGTTCATCCTATCAACACTATACATTATTTAATTAGTTCATCCTATCAACACTATACATTATTACATTAGTTCATCCTATCAACACTATACATTATTTCATTAGTTCATCCTATCAACTCTATACATTATTTAATTAGTTCATCCTATCAACACTATACATTATTTAATTAGTTCATCCTATCAACACTATACATTATTACATTAGTTCATCCTATCAGCACTATACATGATTTAATTAGTTCATCCTATCAACACTATACATTATTTAATTAGTTCATCCTATCAACACTATACATTATTTAATTAGTTCATTCTTTCAACACTATACATTATTTCATTAGTTCATCCAATCAACACTATACATTGTTTAATTAGTTCATCCTATCAACACTATACATTATTTCATTAGTTCATCCTATCAACACTATACATTATTTCATTAGTTCATCCTATCAACACTATACATTATATTATTTCTCTTCAAAGATAGTGAGCATTCTAATCTCCACCCACTCACCCACCAACGGGTCCCGAAACCTCCAAAAAAACATGATCCTGAGACCCACCATTTTTTTTTTTCATTTTATTTTCAATTTTAACCTAAAGAGGCGGGTTCCGCTAGCTGCCAGAGATTCCGATTTTCTTCCAGCTCCCGTGAGTAGCTTTCTTTGTCGAGGCATCTGAACGACTTCACACTTGACAACAAGACAACGTCATACCCTCCTCTCTCTCTCTCTCTCTCTCTTCTCCCCCCCCCCTCCCCCGCTCGCTCACACTTCAAACCTGACGGTCCTCTTAGAAATGATGGTCATTCAGAATCCGTCTAACGCTGCGCCGTACACCGCGAACATTTGCGTCGTTTGTTTAGAAGTTATAAAAGGAAAGTTGGGGGGGGGGGGTGGAAATACATTTTTTTCTTTATCGTTATAGGAGTTTGAAAAGCGAAAGGGGAGGTGTTAGTGTGTGTGTTTAGGGGGGGGGGGGAGGGGGGAGAGGGGAAAAAATCCCGAAACCTTTTTTGGTCTGAATTAATCTTTTGGGTTTGATCGGTATGTGGGGTGGGGCAAGAGAGTTTGGGGGGAAGGAGGGGCAGGGGTAGGGGATGTTGGAAACAATAACAATAAAAAAAATTGTTGAGATTGGGGTGGAAGGTCAACCTGTTGACAGTGAAATGTATTGGGAGCATGTGATGAATATCTTGGTACGTATATCTTTATTTTTTTAATCTATTCAATATTGACTAACCCCAAACACAATCTCGTAATCATATAGCAGTATAGACGAAAAACATGCACAACATTTCTAAACATCAGAAACAAAAAAAAAAACCGAAATTAAAAGTTGTTAAAATTACTGTATTTTTTTTTTACCCGGAACTGTTTAATGCATATGATGCCAACATTGGTCATAGGTTGCACAATATCTTCTTTACTTGAGACAACTTTTAATTAGGTCTTCAGTTGGTTGAATATAGTTACTTTTATGAGGGAAAAAAATCCTAAGCATTCAATGTGTAACCTAACCCAGAACCTTAATGAATTGTACATGCGACATACTTGTTTACAGCTCGTAATGAATTGTACACGCGACATACTGGTGTACAGCTCGTAATGAATTGTACATGCGACATACTTGTTTACAGCTCGTAATGAATTGTACAAGCGACCTAATGGTGTACAGCTCCTAATGAATTGTACATGCGACATACTTGTTTACAGCTCCTAAGGAATTGTACAAGCGACCTAATGGTGTACAGCTCGTAATGAATTGTACATGCGACATACTTGTTTACAGCTCCTAATGAATTGTACATGCGACATACTTGTTTACAGCTCCTAATGAATTATACAAGCGACCTAATGGTGTACAGCTCGTAATGAATTGTACATGCGACATACTTGTTTACAGCTCGTAATGAATTGTACAAGCGACCTAATGGTGTACAGCTCGTAATGAATTGTACATGCGACATACTTGTTTACAGCTCGTTATGAATTGTACACGCGACATACTGGTGTACAGCTCGTAATGAATTGTACATGCGACATACTGGTGTACAGCTCGTAATGAATTGTACATGCGACATAATGGTGTACAGCTATTATAGACAATGCAACCTATTTCAGGGTCCATTGAAGGGCTGGACCAAAGAACTAATGGATGTAGTATTTATAAGAGCTGACCAGACCAAACAACTGATGGATATAGTATTTATATGAGCTGACCAGACCAAACAACTGATGGATGTATTGTTTATATGAGTTGACTGGACCAGGAGTGCTCATATTAGCTAACAGCAATATAAATTTAATGTTACTAAAAACGTTATAGATATGAACGATCGAAGGAAGAAAGCAATGCGCTGAATGGATATAAGAAAAGTCTAATGGCGGCATTTTTCGGCCCGGGGGCCGCAGCTAGTGTACCCATGTCTGATATTGACCCTCAACAATCCAGTTTTTAACAAAGTTGTGTCAAACGTGTACTAAGACAAGGGTGCATCAAGTTAATTCCCCGCAGGAAGTAGTTCAATTAGTTTCATCCGTAAGCTAAACTGGACACTAACACAGTCTTTCAGTAACATAATCAGACATCACACGGGAATACGAGAGAGTGGTGTAGGAAAGAGGGAGAATCTATTCCGCTACCTTACTCAACCCCCCCCTCCCCCACCAGACCACACACATTAGGTATGCATATTGACGGTACAGAATTAACCCAGTCGTCTCAGGGCAACGGCAAGGCCTGACCCTATAGCATTACGAGTGACCTTGACCTATATTAAGAGTTTTCGTAAAGTAACCCAAATTACAAACTACTTCCTCCCCCCTCCCCCCCCCACCCCAGTTGTCACATAATAAAGCCAAATAATATACTGTCATTCAGATCTGCCCCCTGATAATATGTCCTCAAAACACACCATGGGACGGGCTCTCCATCCTGGATCTCCAGTCGATCTTTGTCTTTTGTGTGTTAATATGTAACACACTTTCCTGTGCCAATACATTGGCTTATAGATAGATGGATAGATAGTAGACAGACAGGTAGATAGATATAAAGATAGATACTTGACAGAAATACAGACATATAGATAGATAGATAGATAGATAGATAGATAGATAGATAGATAGATAGATAGATAGATAGATAGAAAGATAGATAGACATATAGATAGATATAGATAGATAGATAGATAGATAGATAGATAGATAGATAGATAGATAGATAGATAGATAGATAGATAGATAGATAGATTAGATAGATAGATAGATAGATAGATAGATTAGATAGATAGATAGATAGATAGATAGATAGATAGATAGATAGATAGATAGATAGATAGATAGATAGATAGATTAGATAGATAGATAGATAGATTAGATAGATAGATAGATAGATTAGATAGATAGATAGATAGATTAGGTAGATAGATAGATAGATAGATAGATAGATAGATAGATAGATAGATAGATAGATAGATAGATAGATAGATAGATAGATAGATAGATAGATAGATAGATAGATAGATAGATAGATAAGTACTAAAAGAGGGATGAGTGTATCAATATTTGAGTGTGGCCTCGTGTTTAAGGTGATGAATCGTGTAAATGACAAAATTTTGGTTACATTTTTAAATACCTTTTTCCTAATCCCTAAGTTCGCTCTTCAAGGAATCGGACTTATTAAAACCGAAATCTAAAATATTTCATCTAACGCTGAACACAACTTCAGAGGTGGGATGAGTATCGTTATTGATCACATCCAGGGACAAGTTGAGGTAATCGTCTGCATTTCCCGGGGACTAATGACATGGGAGGGACCCAAAAAGAAATTTTCTAGAAAATTCTGGCTTATAGCAGGGCTGGGAAATCATGGAATGGCACAATCACATTCTTCAGAAAGGCGGTTATTTGAGCGTTACAAAAATGAAGGGTGGGGCTGTGGTTGAAGAGGGGGTGGGTGGGTGGGTGGGGGGGGGTAAACATTTTATTGACCCATTGGGACCTCATAGAGATGAATAATAAAAATAAAGTGGCTGTATCTAAAGGGTCAATCATTAAGTTGTCCCTGGAAACAACTGACCACGACACTGACATATAATTGAACAAATCTTCATCGACTATTTATTGCTGAAGATAGTACTCGAGATTATAGATATAGACTCATTTAGTATGGGTATAAAAATATAGAGGACTAATCAAAATATAGTTACTTAGATAAGTAGTAAAACCAAACTTTATTAACTTTCTGCGCAGTTTAGTTGTTTCTTTTTATTTTAAGTATTAAATAAGAAAAAAAAATTGAATGGATCGATTAATATTTTTAATATATATAAATTGGTATTTATTTATAAAAGTATAATTTCATAGGTATATATATATATATATATATATATATATATATATATATATATATATATATATATCTCACATATTCCCATAAGCTCCCGCATATTCCCATAAGCTCCCGCATATTCCCATAAGCTCCCGCATATTCCCATATGCTCCCGCATATTCCCATAAGTTCCCATATATTCCCATTCTCTCTCTCTCTCTCTCTCTCTCTCTCTTTCCTTATCTCTCTTTTTCGATAATTGATATAGAGTTTAATCTACTTATGCATGGCAGTTGATCGTTGTATAGCAGAAAATTGAAACGAAGCTTATAGTCCGTTTCAAAAATTGAAAAACATGAGTAGAATTTACTGATGCGTAAAAATTTAACCTTAGGGCTCGTTCGCAAATGACGTAACGCTTAGGGGGGGGGAGGGGGGTCTAGGATGTAAAAGAATGATTGTCTCCAAAAATAACGAAAGAAAAATAAATCACTAATTTGAGGTATTTTAATTTATTCTAACTTGTGACGTGACATTGGCGGGGGGGGGGGAGGGGAGGGGCTAAAATGTCGTTCTTTTGCATTACGTCATTTGCGAACGAGCCCTTACGTGGTTGAAAATAAACACAAAGCCTATAGTCTCATTCGAGAAATACTGAACAGGAGTAGAATCAATTGGCAAATATCCATAAGCTCCCACTTATTCCCATAAGCTCCTAATATTCCCATTAGCTCCTAAATTTTCTCATAAGCTCCTATATATTCCCATAAGCTCCCACATATTCCCATAAGCTCCCTAAAATTCCCATAAGCTTCCACATATTCCCATCAGCTCATAATATTCCCATAAGCTCCTACTTATTCCCATAAGCTTCTACATATTCCCGTAACCTCCTACATAATCCCATAAGCTCCCAGATATTCACATCAGCTCCCACATATTCCCATAAGCTCCTAATATTTCCATAAGCAACTACATATTCCCATAAGCACCTAATATTCCCATAAGCTCCTACATATTCCCATAAGCTCCTAATATTCCCATAAGCTCCTAATTATTCCCATAAGCTCCTACATATTCACGTAACCTCCTACATATTCTCATAAGCTCCTAGATATTTACATCAGCTGCCACAAATTCCCATAAGCGCCTAATATTTCCGTAAGCTCCTACATATTCCCATAAGCACTTAATATTCCCATAAGCTCCTATATATTCCCATAAGCTCCCAAATATTCCCATTATCTCTATCTCTCCTTATTTCAGTCTATCTCTCTCTCCTTCTCTCTCTCTCTCTCGCTCTCTCTCTCTCTCTCCTTATGTCTCTTTTTCGATAATTCACATAGAGTTAAATCTACCTATGCATGGCATTTGATCATTGTATAGCAGAAAATTGAAACGAAGCTTATAGTCTGTTTCAAATATTGAAAAATAGGGGTAGAATTTACTGATGCGTAAAAATTTGACCTTACGTGGTTGAAAATAAACACAAAGCCTGTATTATCATTCGCCAAATACTAAACAGGAGTAGAATCAATTGGCACATATATCCATTAGCTCTCACTTATTCCCATAAGCTCCCACATATTTCCATATTCCCCTACTTATTACCACAAGCTCCTACATATACCCATAAGCTCCTACATATTACCACAAGCTCCTACATATTCCCATAAGCTCCTAATATTCCCATAAGCTCCTACATTTTCTCACAAGCTCCTATATATTCCCATAAGCTCCCACATATTCCCATAAGCTCATACACTTTCCCATAAGCTTCCTAAATTTCACATAAGCTTCCACATATTCCCATAAGCTCATAAAATTCCCATAAGCTCCTACATATTCCCATAAGCACCTAATATTCCCATAAGCTCCTACTTATTCCTATAGCTCCTACATATTCCCGTAACCTCCTACATATTCCCATAAGCTCCCAGATATTCACATCAGCTCCCACATATTCCCATAAGCTCCTAATATTTCCATAAGCTCTTACATATTCCCATAAGCAACTAATATTCCCATAAGCTCCTACATATTCCCATAAGCTCCCAAATATTCCTATAAACTCTCACATATTCCCATAAGCTCCTCATATTCCCATAAGCTCGTACATATTCCCATAAGCTCCGACATATTCCCATATGCTCCCACATATTCCCATAAGCTCCTACATAATCCCATGACCTCCTACATATTCCAATAAGCTCCAGGAATATCCCCATAAGCTATCACATATTCCCATAAGCTCTTACATATTGCCATAAACTCCTAAATTACCCATAAGCTCCTACATATTCCCATAAGCTCCCAAATATTCCCATTCTCTCTCTCTCTCTCTTTCTCCTTATTTCAGTCTCTCTCTCTCTCTCTCCTTCTCTGTCTCTCTGTCTCTCTCTCTCTCTCTCTGTATATATATATATATATATATATATATATATATTAGGGTGGTTCACAATGCATAGGTAAAAAATAAAAGTTGAAAAATTGCTAGTGCTTCATAAAAATTGTGTTACCTGTGCTACAGAGACCTTAAATATAAAATATAACTCCATTTGAAGTTAATTTAGTACTGCCTCAAAGCACCTGAATTTTTTGTTTGGTCCCAAAAATCGATATTATTTCCAGCTTAAAGATCAAATTGAAGACTGGTATACTGTTACTTATTTTTATGCAAGTACAAAGAATATTTAACTTTTAAAAAAGTAAACAACTCCATTTTGATTGTACTGTCTACAGGTTTTTAATATTTGTCTTAATTTTCAATTATTTCTAGGAGGTATTGGCTATCGATTTATCAGAGAATTTTTTTTTTTAAATGGCTGTTACAAGATCTCAGACATATGTTCATCTGATTGGCGAACCAGTACAGTTATTTAATGGAAATATGCTACAAACAACTAGAGAAGTTTTACAAGTCTATTATCATCATCACAATAATGAAAAACTGTCTAAAACTGAATCGGTTACAGTTACTGTTAGACAGGTTTGCGAGATATGGGCCAGAACAAGAGTACCATCAGCTGAAGAAAGAAATATTATCCACAAGCTAAAACTTCTTGTTGATAAACACAGAACTGTCTGTCGCAATAAGACCCGTGGTGGCACAGCTCAGATGGCAAGGGAATCAAATTTTGAAGCTGATATGAATGGCCTGTTTGATGTTGCTTATCATGATGCGATGAACCGAATAAAAATTGAAGAAGAAAGGGTTTTTCTGGCTGATCAAAGAACAGAAAGGAAGTACGTCATGGGTAAAATAAACTAGCAGCTTACAGTAGTAGAAGGTCGACGAGCAGTAAGAATACAAAGAGAAGCTGAACTGAGGACCAAAGAAGACTGGAGGCTACATGATTTAGCTCAGGCAAGTGCACCAGCATCGGCAAGTTTGAATAATGGTGACACCAGTGATTCTACATGCAGCAGCTACGACTTATGGACAAAATGCATCAGGTATGTCCTTGTCTGTCAGCAGCATCAGAAGAACAAGATCAAACCGTCGTACTCAAGCAGCTGCTGATGTGAAGTCTGCATTCAACAGAGATGGCCCACTGGTTATACATTTCGATGACAAATTGCTTCCTTCAATTGCTGGCGTTCCAGGAAAAGAAGATCGCGTAGCAATCATTGTAACAGGTCGTACAACTGAAAAGCTTTTGGCTATTTCAAAAGTTGTACAAGGAACAGGTGAGCAAATAGCCAAAGCTGCAGCAGAAACCATCACTGATTGGGAGCTGACTAACAGCATTGCAGGAATGTCATTTGATACAACTGCAGCAAACACCGGCCATCTTAATGGCGCATGTGTGCTACTGGAGCAAAAACTAGGCAAAGAACTGCTATGGTTGGCTTGCCGACACCACATCCTTGAAGTCCTATGCAGTGACATTTTTAAAAAGGTGTTTGGCCCAACATCAGAGCCAAATGTGATATTATTTCGCAGATTTCAAGAATTTTGGCCAAATATTGACCAAGTGGTATACAAACCATGTGCAGACACCCGCCTAATGACTGAAAGTCTAGCAGTGCTAAAGCAGGAAATATTGAAATTCTGTCAGGACATTTAGACTGGTAACAGGGGAGCAATTCCAAGAGAAGACTACAGGGAATTATTAGAGCTGACCATGATTTTTCTGGGACAGACACCACCACGTGGCATTCGATTCCGTGTACCCGGGGCTTTCCATCATGCCAGATGGATGTCACAGTTGCTGTATGTTCTGAAGCTGAATTTGTTTCAGGAACAGTTTAAGCTCAGTCGACATGAGAGCACAGCATGCTTAGAATTTGGACTGTTCACAACATTGGTGTATGTCAAAGCGTGGATATCTTGTACATCACCTTGTGATGCTCCGATAAACGATCTGTCTCTTATTCAAAGCCTCACCAACTATCGTACCACTTCCAAGATCATTGCAGACACTGGAATCTACGGTACTTGGGACAAGAACTCGTGCCACTTGCTCTGTTTTCTGACCTTATTTCAGCCGAGGTCAAGACAAGAATGACATCTTGTCTTATAACTGCCAGCGAACATGAAACATCTTCAGAAAGGTCAATCAAATACACTGGCAAAGAAGAACTCTGTAATAAGAAACTTGATTATTTTATTGGAAGCAGATCACACTTCTTCTTTCAGGTCTTGAATCTCGACAAATCGTTTCTGAACTTGCCTGTTGAGCAGTGGCCACAGCTGGAAGCGTACCAACGCGCAAAGGTGGTTGCCCATTCACTAAAAGTTGTTAATGACTCAGCAGAGCGAGGCATTGCATTGACAACCAACTTCAACAAGTCATTAACAAAAAGGGAAGATGAAAAGCAGTAATTGTATCTGGTTGTTGAGTCACACCGTAAACAGTACCCAGATGCAAAGAAGGCAACACTCAATCAATGAATGAACAATGAACAGTGTTGTAGTGTTTTATGTTACTTAACTGGTTCTGTGAACATTTTACTGATTGGCCCATAACACTGTGTGCAGTGCATTTATATTTTAATTGTTGAAAGCTCAACATTGTTCTGAGTTTATGTTGCGTAAACGAAAAAGGGCCGTTATTGTAATTTTCAAATTCAATTAGGCAGTACTGATTACTGAATGAATGTTAATTTTCAGAGTCTGTGAACATTTTGTTGACTGTTTGGAACTCTCAGTACATTTATAATTTCAATGTGGAAACCTCAACATTTTTCTGGCTTAATGATACAAAAACGAGAAATCGGCAGTTACAACCATTTTTAATCCTCATAAGGCAGTAGTAAATGACGATAGAATGACTCAGCTTTTGTTGTTATTTTATTATCTCATGACATATTACAGAAAAATCAAAAAGCACTACAAGTTACTAAAAAAAATTTTTTTTGAACCACCCTAATATATATATATATATATATATATATATATATATATATATATATATATATATATATATATATTTATATATATATTTATATATATATATATATATATATTGATATATAATAAATTTATTAAAATATAATTAGAAAAACAGACAGAACCCTAGGCATTTATTAAGACAGTTGCAGTGACAAAATTATGCAATTGGAAACACATTACATAATATAATCAATGAAGAGACACCTAGATATATTTTATCTTAGGGAAGATACACCTAGAGATATTTTATCTTAGGGAAGATAAACCTAGAGATATTTTATGTGAGGGAAGACACACCTTAGGTCTACCTTCTTGGTAGATTGGGGAAACATAAAGGGATAAAAAAATGTCTCATGTTTGATGAATTGATTTCTACAGAGATTTTACTGCCAGAATGTCCCAGGCAGGATGGGTGAAAAGGGGTGTGGCATAGAAAGTTCGGGAGGGCTTGCTATGGCAGTCTCTCAATTCGACCATAGGAAAGATCGACTCTGTGTCCTGTTGCTGAAATGTGACATTTTCGTTGCAACATACATGTGTGTGTGTGTGTGTGTGTGTGTGTGTGTCGATGCGCGATGGTCCTCAGATCTTAGCAGATTATTGAGAACCTGTGTCTCAGGTTGTCTTATACCACAGGATCTCAAAGTGTATGTTGCTGACGTATTGCAGGTGCATGAAATGAAAATGTATAATGAAAAGTTGGTAAATCTATCTATGCATTTTAGATACAACTCTATTTCTTTGAATACTACAAAAGAAAAAAAGTGTGTAAATTAACTTAAAAGGGAATATATGTGTGTGTGTTATAAATATATGTATGTGTGTGTGTTTATATATATATATATATATATATATATATATATATATATATATATATGTATGTGTGTGTGTGTTTGTGTTTTAGATATAAGAATGTATAAATATATGTTTATGTAAATAAAAGATATTATAGATAGATAAATAAATAGTCTGAAGTCAAACACAGAGACAGACAGATAGATAGATAGATAGATAGATAGATAGATAGATAAGCCGATAGATTTTACAGATAGCTAGCTAGATAGATAGACATACAGACAAGCAGACAGACGGACAGACTGATAGATAGATAGACAAATAGACAGATAGACAGATAGATAGATAAATAGATAGATAGATAGATAGATAGATAGACAGATAGATAGATAGATAGATAGATAGATAGATAGATAGATAGATAGATAGATAGATAGATAGATAGATAGATAGATAGATAGATAGATTGATTGATAGATTGATAGATAGATAGATAGATAGATAGATAGGTAAACAGATAGATTTTACAGATAGCTAGCTAGATAGATAGACATACAGACAAGCAGACAGACGGACAGACTGATAGATAAATAGACAAACAGACAGACAGATAGACAGACAAATAGATAGATAGATAGATAGATAGATAGATAGATAGATAGATAGACAGATAGATAGATAGACAGACTGATAGATAGATAGACAAAGAGACAGATAAATAGATAGATAGATAGATAGATAGATAGATTGTTAGGTAAACAGATAGATTTTACAGATAGCTAGATAGATAGATAGACATACAGACAAGCAGACAGACGGACAGACTGATAGATAGATAGACAAACAGACAGACAGATAGACAGACAAATAGATAGATAGATAGATAGATAGATAGGTAGATAGATAGATAGATAGATAGATAGATAGATAGACAGATAGCTAGATAGACAGACTGATAGATAGATAGACAAAGAGACAGATAAATAGATAGATAGATAGATAGATAGATAGATAGATAGATAGATAGATAGATAGATAGATAGATAGATAGATAGATAGATAGATAGATAGATAGATAGATAGATAGATAGATAGATAGATAGATAGATAGATTCAATATCTATATTTGTTCGCGGATCGTAAAAGTTTGAGAAGCACTGTTCTAGACATTTTAAAATCTGCAGTCACCCGGTCTCTCCCATCCACTTCGCATCCACTGTGTAGCTGGGACTGTTTGATCGAATACCATCGGATGGTCGCACGACACACTGACTGTTAGCCCACGGGAATGGGTCAGCACTGGTCATTAGCTTGAATTACTGACCAAATTTATAGTAGTTAGTAACAGCTTTTGCCGGAACAATAGACAGGACAATTCGTGTGAATAATGCGACAATATTCAAGGACATAGTATGTCCTTTTAACTAACAACATTGACAAATGAAGGGGGGAAGTAGGATCAAAGACGCAACTAAATCAATTTATGGAGTAAAAACGTCAGGAGTAAAAATAATTGAATAAAAACCAAGATTGTCTTCATAAGAAGATGTTGACTAGTATATCATTATGGAATTTTAACATTTGCTCTAAAAAAAGATTGAAAATTGAAAATATGTAAAAAAGAATTCATTACTCCTAAAGAATTTCGATTCACTGTTGATCTTTTGGAATACTATGACAGCAGCATGTAGAATAGCTGAGGTCACCAAGGTGTTAACCAAACTAGCTGGTTATTTTTTTTATCCGCTCAATTCTACGAGATTAGAAAACACAAAAACTGAAATTTCGTGAGAAGACACAAGAGAAGGTTATACTTTGAATGTGTCAACAATTGGCAGAAAAGCTTAAATTAAATTTGATGAATGTTTATAGACGAAAACCAACAATGACCGATTCTGGTAACAAGTTATCCCAGTTCGATGAATGCGATTACCGATGGATTTTCGCTTGGACAGGCCGCAAATCACCACCATTTGAGTGACAGCTGTGCTAACTACTGTTTGATGAGTAGTTGGCTGATGTAGAGATAAATTTTCTGGCTGGTTAGGTACTCTTGGTTCAGCCCGTTGTTTATAATTTATCATCGTCGGTCCGGGGTGAAGATCTCAACTGTGACCTCAGTGAACACTACAGTCCGAAAAAAGAAAGAGAATAAAATAAGCTAACTGCAATTACTTCATCATGCTATAGCGTGGCACCTCGCAGATTATTTCACTGTGTTATATAGCAGTCTCTCTCTCTGATGATGTCACTGTGTTATATAGCAGTCCCTGCTGTCTGATGATATCCCTGCATTATATAAAATTAGTTACTGGACGTAATATGGAACAAATATGTTTCAACAATGCCTAGATCTGATAGACTTAAAATATACAGTATTGTACCCAGATGATGCCAACTGGGAGACAGCCCAGTAGTTGTAGCACAGCGTAACTCACTTTAATTCAAGGGCAAAATAATAGAAGAATAAAAAGAGATGAAGGGAGACGAACAAATAAATGCATTTTAAAAGTGAAAATTATCTACCTTTTTCCTTAAAAATGTATGCATGTAATCATTTTATTCAAGTTTGCTTTAATTCCTTATCTATGTTTTATTTTCTAAATTTTATAAATGTCTTACTTTAGATTTCATTTTTTTTATTCATTTCATAAATACATTTCTATTATTCCTTATTCTTCAGCTGTTTGTTATTTTATTATTTTGTTGTTGTTTTTTTTATTGTTTTTAACTAAAAGATAATAAAAAAGTCTTTTAATTTTACAAAGAAAAAGTTGTCTTTTTATTAAAATTTTACCAATGTTTTTATTCCCGAGGTAAAATCATGTCTTTTTAATCTTTGTAATACTCACAGTTCCGATATTATACAAGTAATTATTTTTGTTTTTTAATTGATTGGATTGATTGAATATATTAGAGATATGCGGTTCAGACAATTTTAAAAAGCATGGAGATTTATTTTTTAAGATAAAATGTATATTGTATGAACATTTTTTTTTTTTACATTTTTCACTATTCTTTTAATTCTGGTAGATTTGAAAAAGAAGAATAAAAACGCTTTATTTTTCTTTTTTAAATTAAATTTATTTTTATGATTTCTGTTCACTGGGAATTGTGTCAATTTTTTGATAAATCAATCCAATCTCTGATATATTTATTTTTTGTATTTTCGTTTAGTCTCTTTCTTTTTGCTTTTAATTTCTTATATCTCTCTCATTGCTTTTTTTTTTTTCCTTTAATCAGGATCATTTAAATTTTATAATCTTTTCTAATATCACTCATGTCACAATTTTTATTGTCTTTTATTAAAATATTTTTGTTGGTCAGCCTCTATGTAATTATTCTCTATTTTATTTAATTATATTATATTATTCTATCATTATGGTGTTATATCAGTGTTGTTTTAGTTACAAATTTCAAGTAAGCCATTTTTGTTAAATTAATAGAATTTTTTATTTCCTCAGGTAGTTATTGGATATTAAGGAATTCATTTATTTTTAAATATTCAAAATTATAAATAAAAGAAAAAAAACTGTTAAGGTTGATAATTTACAAAGTCAGCATTCACAGACAAAATTTTTTTTTTCTTTTTTAATTAATAAAATAATTTTTATATCCATTGCAAGTTTTAAATGCAGGTTTTGAATTCAATTTATTAATTAGAAAATTCAAAAAAAAAAAATACCAAAGAAAGTGAACAATAGATCAGACTACTAACTATACACAATGCAGTTGATACCACCAACTACCGTACTGGTAGTGAATTAAAATCATTATAATTTTAACAAAGACAACTCAAAATTACTCAAAATGATACATATATTAAAAAAGCCTTATTAACTGGTCAGATTCATTCAACCATGAAAAAATAATGAAATTTAAAAAAAAAAAATTCAATTTCATTCAAGTTTAAAAATATTAGCAAGCCAAACAGTAGGACCACCATCTGAAGGGAGGCAATCCTGTAGCATGAATGAGGGTGATATGCATCAGATATTATTTCCCCTGAATCATTTTTACACACCAATTTATTTTTTTTTTGGTTAAAAAGATAACAGATTTTAAAATTTATTTCAGGATAGTATTTTGTTTTACGACAAATAAAGTTAAATATGATAATTTGGATTTAATGATTGCTAATTGATCGATCATATTCCAGGTCATCTGTTTCCAATCATGTTCTCTCTTGTTTAACTTTTCATTTATGTGTGAATATCTCTATTTCTCTCTCTTTCTCTCTCTCTCTTTCTCTCTGTCTCTCTCTCTTTTTCTTTCTCTCTCTCTCTCTCTCTCTCACTCTCATTCTCTCTCTCTCTCTCTCTTTCTCTCTCTCTCTCTCTCTCTCTCTTTCTGTAATGTTGAAATTCATTTGTCTTTTATGTAGGGTGCAAGTCAAACTCACACGTAGAATTATGTAGCACTGAGAATTTGATCATTAGTAAGTTTATTGATTTGACAAATTGAACAAAACACTAATGCTGGTTGTTAAGTTGTCTTTCTTTTTGTCAATGTAAAAATGTACTTTTTAATATTTTTTAATCTACTACAGTAGTTCTCAAAGTGTGAATCGATAAACACTGAAAATTCAATGTAACCGAATACCGGAATCAGGGGGCGTAACGTAGATTTTCAAAAAAAAATCAAGAATATCAACGATAGCTTCCCTTTCCTAAATATCAAAATGTATTCACACACCAAGTAATTTTTTTGTTTTTTTAATTTTACACATTGTTCAACTTAGATGTAGGCACATTTTTTAGCGAAATGTTATTCTATATTGTTAGTAGTTTTATAGCTTAAGAGAAACTATTATTTTATCAATGCAAAACCTGAACACAAAAATGCTTCATTTATGTCCAGTAGTTGTTTTGAAGTTAGACGGTGTACTATCAACACTTTCTTCAGTAATAATTTTCCTCCACTCCGTATTTCAACTGAGAAAGTCATGTCTTTTATGAATTGGTCATTTATTGACTTAGATCAGTGCTTCTCAAAGTGGTGGGCCGCGGCCCCTAGGGGGCCGTGGACTGTCCGGAGGGGGGGACCGTGGAATTTCGGTAAATGTGACACATAAAATATAATTAACCTAATGTATTGTATGTAAATAGTATTAATATATGTTGCATCCTTTCACTCTTTCATTGTTAACATTAGAAAAAGCATGTATTGACTAGTAAAAGTTAGCATATAGATGTTTAAAATTATAAATTTAGGCAATCTTAAACCAAAACAAAAATAGGGGGGGGGGCGACATATTGATTGACGTTCCAAGGGGGGGGCCGTGACTTCAAAAAGTTTAAGAAGCATTGACTTAGATCATTAAAAATAATGAAACGAATGAATCTATGTAACAAGGATAGTTTTTGTAGTCAGAAAAAACAGTCAATCGCCTTGGCCGCCCCCCTACTCCAACATTGGCCCCTTCCGGTACTAATTTCTTTAATTACTCAGTTTCTAAGCAGGCCCCGTCTGGCACTTTTGCTTAGCCCCACCCCCTCCAAAACATACCAAACAACAAGCAAAGTCTCTGAATAAGCTCACCAAGAACCTTTCAACAAGACCCTTTCACTAAGACCCTTTCAACAAGACCCTTTCACCAGGACCCTTTCAACAAGACCCTTTCACCAGGACCCTTTCAACAAGACCCTTTCAACAAGACCCTTTCAATAAGACCCTTTCACCAAGACCCTTTCACCAAGACCCTTTCACCAAGACCCTTTCAATAAGACACTTTCACCAAGACCTTTTCACCAAGACCCTTTCAATAAGACCCTTTCACCGAGACCCTTTCACCAAGACCCTTTCACCGAGACCCTTTCACCAAGACCCTTTCAACAAGACCCTTTTACCATGATCCTAAGACGGGCACTGTCTGTGAGTTGTCAATGTTTTATCCGGTACGCCACTCGGGAAGCACAGCACTATTGTATTGTGACCAACACTCCATCTATCTGATTTTGGTCCGGCCCAATGGTCAATATTTTAGTGATCCAATGTGGTCCGCGACTCATCAAAATGTTTGCCCAACCCCTGAACTGGACTGCTAGATTGAAAGATCGTTAGTTAATAGAAAAAAACTACATCCTTTGTGAATTATCAAATGCAAAAGATATCTAACGCAGAGGCATAGCGAGGAGTCGGTAATGGAGGCGCTTCTCACAAAGAGGCGCCAAATGGTATATTCTACATATAATATTACATTATTTTCTAATGTGTGGGGGGGGGGGGCAAAAATGTACTAAAAAGGCACTGTGCCCCGGGCGCGACTTAAGCTCGCTACGGCACTGATCTAACGGATAAATGAATACACCTTTTTATAGTTGTGAAAGAAGGTAAAGTGTCTAACTTACGAGTTGTTAAAATTAATATTAGAAAGAGTCACGCTCTAAATGTTACACTGCTTCGCACTGATGTCTGCTGTTACGATATAAACCGTTACGAAAAATAGTTACATTGGCGGGTTTATAAGTGGACGGACAGAGAGGGTGGCGGGAGAAAGGAGGTTTCCTGGGCTTTGATTTCGTTAAGGACCTACAAAACACAGACCTCACTCTTTTATATGTATACTCACTCTATCATTACTTTGTTCAGCCAACCATGTAATACATGCTTCAAGATACATTGGGCGTTGTGACGCAATCTTAATCTAAACGACACAACAACATATTCCTCCATCCATGTTTAGAGCTGAGGTAGTCATAGGGACCTCTTGTTGATTATTGTAATGGGAGTCTACCATTTGATAGAAGGGCCGGGTCATACGCAGAAATAATGTAAGTTAAATGTGAACTTCATTGATATAAACGAGCGGTTAGGAGCAGAGACGCATGCCGGATGTGCAGCATTTACCTGGCGGGCCCAGGTTTTTCCCCCAAGAGATGTTCGATAAGGAAAATGACGTAGCTGCTGTCACGTGAACCTGCTATTCTGCACTTTGTCAATTTGGATAACAACCAGACTGACAACAAGACTTGGGAAATCGTGGCCTTTGCCAATCTTCCTGGTGGTATCCAGTTCAGGGTACAATAGGATTATCTGGCATTATCTGGCATTATCTGGCACTATCTGGCGTATCTACGAGCTTCAGTTAATGCTTCTACAAACGTTTTATTTTCAAATTAGTACTACACAGTCTTAAGATCCTCCATTGTAGCAACTCTTAAGTGACTTCAAGATTTCCTTATTCAGTTAACAAACTGCTACCCAGAGGAATACCTAGGGTGGGGGGGGGAGGTGGTCCACATTCGAAAACCCCCCGGGTCCCAGCTTGAAAGGGGCCCCAAAAATATTTTAACATTAAATATAAAGTACATTATTTCGTGTTATAATATCGAATGCCAAAATACAGGGGCCCCCATAGAGGCCATGCCCCCAGGGCCCCCAAATCCATAGGTTCGGCACTGCTGCTAACCTACTGTGCAGGCTCTTCACAGTCGAAATAAATGTGTCATGACTTGGGGGTCAAGGTGTCCTTAGCGATTTGTGTCTGAGGGAGGACGCACTGTCTCATGATCAGGTGCACACGCAGACAGAGTTTCTTCCCTTAGAGCAATCACTCAAAACTTCACGATGCGGTTAGAGTTTCATCCCTTTCATTGTATCTCTCCATACTCACTTGACCTCATGTAACTATGTGTGAGTAGATCATGTGACCGACATTGTCCGATGTTTACAATTTACAGTATATATTTTTTCATATACAACTATGGTTGGACTATGTTAATATCATTAATAACTAGCTGTACCCTGCAAAACCTTTGCATAGAGTTATATCCTCTTAGGCTTGATCGGTAGGCTTGGTTATTTTTTTTTTGTTGGTTTCGGGCAGATCTGATTTTTTCATGATTATATTTTAAACAGGAATACAGTTGTATTAATTCTTTACTTTCGATTTAACGGAGAGCCCAAATTGCAATTATTTTATTAGATAGTTTTAATGAACTCGATCTCGCAGTTGATTGGGTGAAAACGATGCTTGATTTTGAAAACAATACATACATATATACAATTAAAAAAAAAAACAAGCAATTAAGCCTGTTCCATTCTGGACACAGGACGTGTTAGCGCATTTTTGTGTTATGCATCAGTACGTATTTTAGCTTTCAGTAAATATTTGTAAATTTTGGAAATGTTTATGAATTCAATTGTGTAATTGTAAAGGATGTTTTTCGAAAATAAAATTATTGTGGCTGAAGAATAAATACTCTACTGCGCAGAACAGGTGTGACGTCAATCTTGGTGAAACTACGTGCTGCAGTATTTCGCAACAAATGAATGGGTTATTGAACGTATAAGGTGTAGAATGAGGCCATGAAAATGGCATAATTATTAATATAGCTTATATAGTAAAAAACGGTAAAAAACTGATGTCCAGCCCTCAGAGGTCAGATCGCAAAATGAACTTTTGCTGCACACATGGCAGGCCAAGACCTACAAAATGATATATACATCATGGGTCTAGGACTTATGGTTGTTGAGATCT